>OY751316.1:37721068-38268568 GCA_963564615.1 Rhorus exstirpatorius | reverse complement strand
AGAGAAAGAGAGATAAGAGTGTCGCGATAAACAAGAGGATAGAAAAGATTGGAAAAAAAAGTGAAAGATTGAGGGTGATGGAGAAAAGTACAGAGAGAGAGAAAGGGAGAGAGAAAGACAGAGAGAAAAAGAGAGAGAGGTCAGTTCGGTGAGAGAAGAAAAAAATTTGTAAAACGAATGATACAAAAAAAAAAATTATTTGTCTTACAAATAATTAAATAAAGATAGAAGAAAGAGTAAAGGAGAGACCTGAGTACAGAGGGAAAGAAGAAAACGAGAAATAGGATTGAAGGAGAAAATGATATTAAAACTTTCAACAAATTTAACGAATCATAGAAAGATGTAGAGAGAGAGAGAGAAAGAAAGAGAGAGAGAGAGAGAGAGAGAGAGAGAGTAGTGGGAAAGGAGTAAAAAACCGAAAGATTAGCCTGAGAGTTCTAATTATCAATTAACGTCGATTTTCGTAAATGTTTTTTTTTTCCCCCCGATCATCAGTGTCGTTGTTTTGCGCGATGTTTGAATTTGCCGCCCTAAGATGATCAGAGTAGACTTGAATCTTCGGACTCAGCTGCCGACGACAAGGCGCGATCTCGTCGATCGGGATGATCGTTTTAGCGTTGTTAATGTTGTTCCCTTGGATATTTTATGGGTGGGAATGTTGCAGATAGCCGATGTCATGTTGCGTTTTCACGATTCAGAATCGTAAGATCCCCGTACTTGAGAATCACCGGAGAGCGTTTCGATGCAGTTTTCCTCGTTTTATTTTTTCGCGAATCGATAACCCGAGAAGGTTGTGCCCTCGATGGCTTTGCCAGCGTCCACGTAAACGACAAATTGATCGCCTGCATCGGCATTGGTGAGAATCAAATTTGCCCCACCGCCCGGTCCGGCACCGACGACCGTCGTCCACGTGTCAGATTTGTTGGGCTTACGCTTGAGGCTTATGCGCAAATCGGTGCTACCGTAACCGGCGAAACTGAACTGATAGAGACCCGGACAGTGAGTCGTGAAGATTCCCGTCTCGGCGATATAACCGACTCCCTTGTTCATCGTTGTTTCAGCAAATATTAGCCTCGCGTCCTATAAACAAACAAAACAAAAAAAAAAAATCACGATTAGCATTTTCTCAAGTTTACTATAAAAATTCAAACGGTTCGGATTGCAAAGAATTTTTGCATCAATCGAATATGAAATGAAACGTATAATCTTTTTTTTTTCGAATAAAACACTTTTCGCCGGAAATCAACCCTTGAAGAGCCCACAAAGGTGAGTTGAGATTACGAAAATTCGACGTGGCATAACTTTGCATTGATTCGACGAAATCCAAACGATCAGGGGTGTTTTTTAGGCTAGAAAATTCTCAGAAATCCAATGGTTCCATAAAAATCGGAGGAAAAAAAAATCTTATATGAAAAAAAAAGCATTTTTGGGAAATGATAAGTCGAAAAAATAAGTTTTCTTTCAATTTTGGCTGGTGAAAACTTTCACTCGTGTGGCCTTTGAAGCTTAAAATGGATTGGACTCGAAAAAATCGTTACGGAGTTTCCGTACATTTTAGAGAAAGTGCCAGCCCAGGCAACACAGTTTCGTAACAAATACATTTCAATTATGTTACACTCGGTTCCTTAAATGTAACAGGTATGTCGTATGTAACGTGAATGTGGCAGTCCAGACACTCTAAAATGTCCGCCACATATGAAGCTACAGTTACGTAACAATCGCGTTGAATGGCTGCATGCCAGTTACGTTGCTGATGCATAAATTTTACAGAACAGAGAAGTCACAATGTTACATTGAGGATACGTAGCAATCATGCATCACTCCGAAATCGGAATTACATGGCCTCCATGTCGCTAGGATGTTTCAGGTACCCCGAGTCGAAATTTCAGTCCTCCTTAAAACCTTTTTTAAGCCTCCAATTTTCTCCGAGAGTTGATCAAATTTTGGGAGTATGGAGGGTCAAAAGAGAAAAAAAATATAACAAGAAAAAAAAACTTATATTTCGATGTTTACCAATTACACAATTTCTGCTTGAGCCGGGATTCGAACCGCCTACCTACAAGTTTCCTACCTAATGTTTGCTTACTAACCCGGGACGCTACCTATTGCGCTATCGACTACTATTGAAGTTGGTTTCATCAAATTCTGACACCAGGCTGAAAGGCTGAAGTGACGTGAATACCGGTGTATCTTGAAAAAATTTATATCCTTATATAAATATTTTTATCGTTCAATGTGTTATTAGAATAATTTCGTTCCGTTTTCTCTTTTTGGGGCAGAAATGGTGAAAAAAAAAGAATTATATACTTATATGTGCGCCTTCATATATATATATATAGTGGTATCGTTCCCCGATCAAGAGGTTACGTTAGTGTATTTCGAAATAAATACTGATTAAACAGCTATTAAATAGTGTTTAGAGTATGAATAAAAGAAAATTGTGTTTTTTTCCACGATATAAAATTTTTTTTTATCAAAAACGAAAAGTCGTCAAATTAATATTGTGTTTTTTTCCCCGTATCGCTCCCCGATCAAGAGGTTATGTTAGTGTATGTCGAAAGAAATACTGATTGAACAGCTATTAAATAGTGTTTAGAGTATATGAATGAAAGAGAATTGTGTTTTTTCCCACGATGTAGCATTTTTTTTTTATCAAAAACGAAAATTTGTCAAATCAATATTATGTTTTTTTTCACAATTCATCATTTTTTGTCGAAAAATAAAAATCGTCTAATTAATACGAAATACTGATTAAACAGCTATCAAATAGTGTTGAGAGTATATCAATAGAAGAGAATTGTTTTTTTTTTATACGATTCATCATTTTTTCGTTAAAACAAAATAAATTGTGAAATTCTGTAGTATTGTTTTTTCCACAATTCAGCATTTTTTTAAATCAAAATACCTATTTACGACTTTTTTTCAACACCTTGTGATTTGAATTTTGACATACCAACTTTTGGCACATGTTTTAGATTATTCATTTTTTAGTATTTTTTCGATCCCGATCGGACTGATAGTTTTCACATTTGAAACTTGGCAGGGTAAATTTTACCCGTGTGTGACCAATAAGTTATTCTACAAAGATGTGACCACAAAGGGTTAAAAGTGACAGCATGTAAACATAACCTCGAACATAATCCTGCTGCCCGCAAGTTCCTATAAGTGAAGCATACAGCATTATGCTCACGTGTCGTGTGTTTTATTTATGATTTCAATACCAATTTCAAATTATACGTATATTAGGTAAGTTGATATCTTTTTTATTCAAGCCCAGAGTCGTCAGCTTAACTATTATGACTCGGTCAAAGGAGTGAATTTGTATAAAAATAACGAAAAATTTAAGAAACCGAAAATCTCGACAAGAATAAGTTTTATTGTAAGTGATAATTTCGATAATTATGCTTCCGTGCTGTCATATTTGAGGAAGGCACAAGAATAGTTACGCTGCAACATGGATACGATGGATTACGGGTACAGCATGCATACGTTATGTTAGTTACACGTGACACTTCAATCCGCAAATATTATGTAAAGTATATATCACACTGCTCCATACACGTTATGTTACACTGCTCCATACACGTTATGTTGCACTGCTCCATACACGTTATACAGGGTGTAATTGAAAAGATAGAAATCCCTTGGAGAGATGGTAAATAAAGGTCTCCTGAATCCATAGGAAAAAAAATGGAACTCATTTATTTAAACAATTTTAAATAAGCAACATTTCTTGATGAGCCAATCAGGAGGGGAAGATTTTGCCGCGCAAAAGTAGGCGTGGCTTATACGAAAAAATCCAGCACCAATTCACTTCGCTTGCTGTCCGAATTAGGCTGCGGGCATGAAGTGAGCCATTTGACGTGCGTCACTTGGATTTAAAAATATAGGCGCGTACTATTCGAAGATTAAAATGCAATCACGCTCTCCACGCCGTTCCTACTCATTGTACATATGATTTTGTTCACTTAGAATTGAATTAAAAAATTTAAACTAATTTTTTATAACAAATTGAACGGAGACTGGATAGAAGCCAAGAACGAATACGAGCACGAAAACAGGGACAAAGAACGCAGACGACGACGACGATGACGACGACGATGACGACGACGACCAAGACGAAGACCATGACGAAGACCAAGACGAAGACCATGACGAAGACCAAGACGAAGACCATGACGAAGACCAAGACGAAGACCAAGACGAAGACCATGACGAAGACCAAGACGAAGACCAAGACGAAGACCAAGACGAAGACCAAGACGAAGACCATGACGAAGACCATGACGAAGACCATGACGAAGACCAAGACGAAGACCAAGACGAAGACCAAGACGAAGACGTCTTGGTCTTCGTCTTGGTCTTCGTCTTGGTCTTCGTCATGGTCTTCGTCTTGGTCTTCGTCATGGTCTTCGTCTTGGTCTTCGTCATGGTCTTCGTCTTGGTCTTCGTCATGGTCTTCGTCTTGGTCGTCGTCGTCATCGTCGTCGTCATCGTCGTCGTCGTCTGCGTTCTTTGTCCCTGTTTTCGTGCTCGTATTCGTTCTTGGCTTCTATCCAGTCTCCGTTCAATTTGTTATAAAAAATTAGTTTAAATTTTTTAATTCAATTCTAAGTGAACAAAATCATATGTACAATGAGTAGGAACGGCGTGGAGAGCGTGATTGCATTTTAATCTTCGAATAGTACGCGCCAATTATTTTTAAATCCAAGTGACGCACGTCAAATGGCTCACTTCATGCCCGCAGCCTAATTCGGACAGCAAGCGAAGTGAATTGGTGCTGGATTTTTTCGTATAAGCCACGCCTACTTTTGCGCGGCAAAATCTTCCCCTCCTGATTGGCTCATCAAGAAATGTTGCTTATTTAAAATTGTTTAAATAAATGAGTTCCATTTTTTTTCCTATGGATTCAGGAGACCTTTATTTACCATCTCTCCAAGGGATTTCTATCTTTTCAATTACACCCTGTATTACACTGCTCCATACACGTTATGTTACACTGCTCCATACACGTTACGTATATGTTACACTGCTCCATACACGTTACGTATATGTTACACTGCTCCATACACGTTACATATATGTTACACTGCTCCATACACGTTACGTATATGTTACACTGCTCCATACACGTTACGTTAAGTATATGTTGCACTGCTCCATACACGTTACGTACAAATGGTTCCGTATCGCTTACATCATTTCTATGGACAGCATTATCACAGTGACACCATAGCATATACTTTACGTAACAAGCTTACATGGCTGTGACAAGTTATCGTTACATGGAGGTTACGTTTCAGAGACGTTAGTTCCATCTTCATTACGTAACGATTACGTTCACAGATGAACGTATTAGGATCATCACAGTATAGACGTCACATTTATGTCAAAAGATTAAATTGTTACCTGGGAGGAGCATTAAAAAAAAAAAAAAGTTCTCACGTTGTTCGAGGCCTTGTTTGCTGAGAACGCAACGACTCCGGCACAATCCTCGGCTGTCGCGAGCTTCAGCGAGCCGACTGTCGTTATACCGGAAGTCGGTGGATCCGGTACCGCGGACTCGACCAACAGGCCCGCCGTCAATCCCAGCAACGTCAATACCGCCCACACCGACCTTGAATAACAAGATTAAAGCACAAAATATATCAAAAAGTGAGTACAAGATAAATAATTTAAAAAAAAAATTGTTTATTTGACTTTTATTATCGATTCGTGGAAAATTTTTCTTAAATTTTTTTGTTTGCTTGAAAAAAAAAATCGTTGCAAAGATCAATTTATGATCAATGAATGAATAATCGGGACACGATATTGCTATATTTGGGTAAAGTCATTTGACATTTCGATATAAAGTCATTTGACAACGACAAATCCTCACTCATCTCGGCCAGTCAATTTATGTTCTCGAAATCAGAATTCGCTATTCGATATTAAATGGCATTGATAGCAACGTACAAAAATTATAGCAATATACTCCTGTAAGTTTTTGAAATGTCAACGTTTATGTTGCAAAAAAAAAATTTCGTAATTCACGTTTTCCGAGCTTCAACTTCAAATGCTGTCCGAACTATTCAAGATAGAGAAAATTGCACGGAAACAATTTTGTAGAGAATTAAATTTTCTATAAAAAAGTCTTAGACAGCATACGTGAAAAGTCAATAGCTGATGAGTGAGAGGTGTCCAAAGTGGCGTGACGAGGAAGTGTGATTTTTGTAAAATCGCAAAATAGTAGACCAATTAGTTGTTAAATTAAATATCACCACTTTAGCGTTGAATTAAAAATGCATAAAAATTCATACGTCAACTGGAGAAAGCGAGAAAGCCATTAGCGCCGAAATAACTTTATTTATAACTAAATTCAAATAAAGCCATCTGCTTGAAATGGTTTTTTTTTGAAATTATTTTGACAACTTTGGACCCCTCCCACGCCTCAATTATTAACTTTAGAGATACGCCGTCGGGAACTTTTTTCTAGAGAATTTAGTTACCTAGAAAATGATTTATGAGCAATTTTACTCTGTTACGCATAGTTTGAGCAGCGTTTCGAGTTGAAGCACAAAAAGTGCTAAATTTCAATTGTTTCTATTTTTTCCTTGCAAAAATTTAGCAAGGGATAATAATGCACATTTTATAAGTTATTATTTATGCTATTTATACCATGAAAAGATGCTAAAAAAACTCCAGGATTTTATTCTGAAAAAGAAGCCTCTAATTCGACAAGTTGAGTTCGGCAACATTGTCCGTCGCGTCTGAAATCGACAGCGTATGCCACTTTTTTCAGCATTTTTAAATATGTTACATTTAAGAGGTTAGGGTTAATTAGAAACTTCGAAGAATCGATTTTTTTTTAATTTAAAATTTTGAAAGTGCAATATCTTGAAAGTATTTTCTGTAAATGGTCCTGGAATCGATGCGACGCAATGTAAGTACAAGATAAAATTTTTTATCTGCATGTAAAATCCACCTAAAACTTTGAGATTTATTCTTGATTTTTTAATACGATGAATATTTTTTTTATAACCGAAAAATGAGTGACTCTTTATAGCGAAAAAAAAAAATATATTTTTTGCACATCCGCCATTTTGTAAAAAATCGAAATTAGCCTAAGTCCTTCGTCCACCCGGAAGTTAGTGCTGTTAACTAATGACCCCATAAAAATTGTTGATTACTGATGATCCAGTCTTGAGCAGCTGTGAACACCGCAAGACACCTTTTTTTCTCTCAATATCTCGCGGAGATCGCTTATAATTCGGCTGCAAATCGATATTTTGTCTTGAAAAAATTATTAGAACTCCTTCAAATATCTATATTGTTTTATTGAAAAAATACTGGGATGAGAATAAATGAACCAGCCGTAAAAAATAAAATAAAAAAGGCGATTTTTTTGGCCTCCTGATTGACCCTAACCCCTTAATTACTCAACGAAAATTCTCCTAATTAACGTGAGCTTTCGAGCACGGTTTTATTATATACAGAACTGGGTTATACAATTTTTTAAAGGTGCTGGCATTTCCAGTTCGTAAATTACAGAACGATTCGAACCGATTTTTCATGTGTGGCACTAAGTACGCATGTTAAATAATGTTTTTTTAAACATTTAATATCTCGACAACGAGGCTCCTAATCTCACTGAATCTTTGCGGACACTTCTTAGGGATAAACACCGTTAGGCTGTAAAAATTTCGAGTCGATGACACAACATCGATATAACAGAGAAACATTCTTAATTTGCCATAGAGCTAATGTACAGTTCGTCAATCTCGTGGCAAAGTTCAGTGTACGAACTTTCACTGCTCAAGGCGTCGACCAAGCACGTTTCCATGCTTGACTTTTACTTGTCTCTGCGCGTACTTGTATAAGACGCCGTGCAGCGATGTATATATAGGCTCGTAAATACGTCAATTCGGACTCTAGAATCGTCGGAGGAGGGAATGAGAGAGAAAAAAAAACACAAAAAAAAAAAAACATATGACCCTTCTATTCGTAAATCATAAATATAAATTATCGATTAATGGCCCCCAATATAGTCGTCCCCCAATAAATTTTATTCATCGATCATTAAAAAAATTATGAAATCGTGAATTAATAATAATTCATAAATAATAAATTAATAAAAAAATTTGTATATTGGGACAAGAAAGTATGAAGTAATTTTTCCCAATTATCTACTCTTCTTGCAATTAATTTTATTGATCGAAACGAATGAATTAAAAATTTTAAAAAACTTAATTACGAAATTAACGAAAACGAATTATTTTTTTTTCGGTTTTTTTTTTTTACGATGACTTGTATAAATGGGGAAACTTGATAAATGTCGAAATATCACGAAACTTGCGATTTCGTTGATTCTCAAAGACCTTTCACCTAGTCAGCGTTGATTATATAGTGTGTACCAAATATTCGTGAATCCGCTGGACCGCTCACGAGTGTTTAATTACAAAATCTCGCTGCGAGCTCGTTCCCCTCCCCGAGCACGGAGAAAGCAAAGCTCGAGTCTCGTTGTGCGCGACTTGCGCAACATTACGCCTAAGAAATCAAAGTTTCCGGTCAAGACGTTGAATAACTTTGTCAGATTATTAACGCTCGAATCGTTACGTTGAAATTCAAATAAATCGTCGGCTCCTTTACTGTCCTTTTTCCACTTAATAGCCTCGATTATTTTTTACAATGAAAATCGAGCAAGAAAAAGATTATTTCAATGAAAAATTATACTCAACGAGAAACATTGATTGCTCAAAGCTAATAATTTCAATTAAAAATATATGAAGATTAGGATTGAAGAAAATTCATTGATGCGAGATAAAATGTTTGCCGTTTGAACGGAAAAACGAGTCTGACCATTCCCAGAATTTTCTACTTGAGCGATTGACTTGTCACGCAAGTGCTCTGAATAATTAAATACGAAATACTAGTAATGAAAATTTGAACGAAAAATAGGTCGATTTCTCAATCTTTTCTATATAATAGCAAGGCAAGTGATTGCGAACGCCAAGAATAGCGAAAAAAGGAAAAAAAAAAAAAATATGTGTATACATAAATTGTGGGGACTTTCTTGCACGATTTCACTCTGGGGATCGGGTAGAACGAGCTCTTTTCGAAGCAAAACGACTTTTCTCGCAACATTCGTCTCGGTACTGTGGCAATTAGGCGATACTCGTTCTCGCGGGTCTCTCGTTGAACCGAGAACGACGAAAAAGGCAAAAGAAAAAAAAAAAAAAATTAAAAGGAACATGGCGTGGCTCGCGTTCACGCACGATCGACCGGCATCCCGATCGATCTTACCCCACTTTCTATTCGGGCCACCGCCTCAAGAAGGGAAAGTGATAATAACGGTTCTCCTTCTTTGTATATTTTGTATGTATACATCTATTTATATAAATATATACAGATTTGTGCGTGGGTATATAATCCTGACCTTGCTGTCCCGAATCTTTGAGTCGCGAGAGAGGGAGGATGGAGGGCTGACACAAGTGGGTTAGTCGAACAACACGAGAGTAGTTACGGAAATGGGTTGATTGCTCGCTGATAGGCTTACATCTATGTATACGTCACCTTCATCAATGCACGCCTCGTAATCGCGCAATTAAAATTTAATCGAATAATTGATTCATAGTATATTATTGAGCGAATAATGGCGAAGGTTGTCCGGAAAAAATTCTCGAGCAATCATTTTTTTTTTCCTCAATCGAGTTTAACGAAGAATCGTTTCGAAAAAAACGTATTAATACGATAAAATTTAATTTTTTTTTTATGGGTAAGAGTCCTCACGGAAAAAGATTCATGCGAAATCATATTTTTTTCAAATATATAAATATATATCAAAGCTAGGCAGTACTTCAAGTACCCGGTACTTGCGATGTACTGGGAGTACTACAGTATTTGAAGTACAAAGTACTTTAAAAGTATTTCAAGTCCTGTAGTTAAATTTTCAAGTACTTAGCCTGAACTTTAAGTATTTTTAGTTAAACTTTCAAGTACTTGACCTGAACTTTAAGTATTTTTACTGAAACTTTCAAGTACTTTCCTGTACTTCGAGTACTTTTCAAGTAACAAGTATGAAGTACATTTGAATACGTCTTTCTAATGGTTGCGCGTATAACGCTTTTGAATATATAATTGAGGAATGTTCTGCGTGCCATCTTTGGTTAAGATTGTCAGGAATGACCATTCAAAGGCTCAAGCTTCGGTATTTACGGTGTCATTGTCAATGCATGGCTCCGTTTTTAACAACCCGTGCATTATATTCTTAACTTTTTATTTTTCAAATCTGAAGCTAAATAAATTTTAATCACAATCGTTGATGCTATTTTTTTTAATAATTTCTAATTCTTCGTTTAAATATTTCTGTCCTAATCTGCCTCAACTGAGCGAATTGCACAATATGAAAATATGTTTTGATACAAAACGTACTCGAATCAAAATCAAATGAGTTTAAAGAGTACGTAAGAAATTAAATACAAGTACTGGAACTTACGAGATGTATAGCTGAAAACTTGAAAAGTATTTGATACTTGAAACTTGATGTATTTGAAGTACTTCAAGTATTTACGGTACTTGGTACTTCAAATAATTACAGTACTTTGTACTTTGTACTTGAAGTACTTTCAGGTACTTTGCCCAGCTCTGATATGCATATTTATAAGAAAATATAAAACTTGTTGCCATAAAAATCTATTTAATATAAATAAAATTTATTCTCATCATAAAAATTGCACATATTTTTGGAAAATATTTGAAAAAATATGTTTCATACGCAGAATTTTTTGCCAAAATATATATATGTCACGGATGAAAAATATATTTTGCATTTATTCGTTAAATACAAATAATACTGATCCAAAGTACGATCCTCGCGTCTTTTCATTGAGGAATCACGTTAAATCTATATCGATTTTGGGATTTATTTATTTGGTATTCATTGAGTGTTCTTGCTTGAATTTTCATAAGCTTGCTTCTCTGAGCATCATTTTCAGGATATGAAAAAACATTCAATAACGTATTTAATAAAAAAAAGAATTTAGTCTCACAGGATTTTTCAAATTCAGATGAAAATTATTATTTAATCCAATAAAAATAACAATAATTCGAAAGACAGATCCAGTTTCCCGTTCCTGTTGTGTGAGCGAAGGAACGAAAATTGCTTCACGTCGAGCAAGATTTGTCACGAGTTGCTTGACTCGAGTTACATTTATTCGAGAGCAAAAATGCAGATTTTTTTTTTTCTTCAATTCTCGTTCGAATACGAAGGAATTTACGATCGAGCGAGGTCCAATCATTGTCGCAACTTCGAGCACGTGCACTATCCACGTGAAACGAGCTAATGCAATAACTAAATCATATAATAAATATATGTATAGACGTTCTATCGCCATAGAGGCGTTTTCGAAACGATAAAAAATTAAAAAAAAAAAACTTGTCTGGACCCTTTCACTTTGCACGAGACTCGTTTCAAGGCGACACCCGAGAGAAACGTGGATATGTCAGCGTTATATATCACATCCTGTACAATTGTTGTTTTGTACTTGCAACGAACCATATGGCGAAACAAAATTATCGCAAACCATCAGCAAACTACGTGCTCGTAGGAAAAAAAAATCTGTCACAATCTCGATAGGAATTTCACGTAAAGATTGAAGGAAATTAAATTATTATTATTTTTATTTCACTGATATACGGGGTATATCATGAATATGAAATAACAATAAATTTTTTATTCATGCCAAATGTCATAAAATTTTCTTTTTATGCCAAAAGTCAAAAAGACGTATCTCACCAACTTTATCGTGTAAAATAATTAGAAATCCGTGATTTTGATTTTTAAAAATGGATAAAGCTCTGTCTTAAAGTAGTAAAAATTTCCATAGTCAAAAAATTGGACGTCGGTATTGCACGTAACGAATTTTTATTTTTATTTTTTCTATCAAGCTGACCGTTTAAATATTCAAAGGAAACGACTTTACATACGCGTCGGATTATTTATTCAAGCAATGCCGAATAAATTTAAATATCATTAAGATCGCCGCAATCCGAGTTCGATCGATGTGTCGATAAAATTATTTATTCGCAGAAGGTAATTAGCAGAGGATGAAAAATTACAATTATAAAATTTTAGGAGCTAAAAATGATATATATATATATTTGGACAAGCGACGTTGTGCAATTATAGGATATCGTGGAAACGTATCGCGATGCATGAGACACAACCGAGAAACACGACACGTTGAAAATACGGACATGCATCTATGTGTTCAAAGCGTTAACGACGCAAAAGTGCCGTCAAGGCAAGCAGATGGTTTGCGAGTTAACGAGTATAGACAAGATACGTCATATTGTCAGTGACCAGTTTCTTTTATTTGGCCTTTGACACTTTCATTTTTTCTCCCATTTGTTCGCCTTTGATGCAATCTTTTGAAGTTCAATTCATTCGATAATTGAATTTTCTGTTTTTGTGGTTATTAAAACGTCGATTATAATATTGCACGATATTGCGAGTGACGAGAAATTGAAAAAAAAAATTACATCAGTAATCAGTTTATTTTATTTTTTTCACTTTGTTTCATTATCTAAGTGCATTTTAAATGAATCGATCGTGCAATTTTCCTAATCCAAATAAATGTATTGAATTATTTTGTTTTTATCATCGAGTCAAATTTTTTTTTTTTAAATCTCAAGCCACACAACAGTCAGATTAAATCGTTGGAATTGATTATTCGATCATTCGTCAATTATTCATTTTCACTTTACACTAATTATTCACAAGTATGATAAATTTTGATCTAATTTAATTTCAAGCTAAAAATTGCTTTTCAATGAAATTAGCAGTGAACATTCTTCAATCATATTGAGATTATTTTACAATTAACTTCTACTCTCCTCATCGATTGATAACAATGGTGTATTCTTTTTCTAATTAAATTTATAATAAAAAATGAAGAAAAACTTACATGATGGTCGATAATGGTGTGGCACAGCAGCGACGAAGTTTCAAGCTCCTGGCCGGGATTGCCGACGGTCTCGTTGTAGTCTTCCTGTCAGTGGTTCCAGGTGCGTTAAGCTCAGCCGGGGACCACGTTCCCCTTTATATCACTTCCGAGCACGGACTACCTGGCTCTCGTTCTGGGATCGCCACTTTTCTCTTTCTCCACCGCTCTCGCGATTCCAAACGATCTCCCACTCTTATCCTCTCTTTCTCTCTTTCTCTCTCTCTCTGTCAAGTCGTGGAGGGAACAACCGCGATTATCATTTCGTTTACAGTCCAATCGATATTACTAGTCGCGGTCTCCTGCTCTCTTTTTTTTTTGTTGTTTCTCGACGTACAATCGCGTTTGTATGCGTGTGTGTGTGTGTGTGTGTGACACGTGGAGCTGAAAATATCGTAGTGACAGTCGAGTGACCATCGGTCACTCATACTCCAACGTGAAATTGTGTACTCTCTTCGCACGTCAAGCGTGGGTGAGACGAAAGAGAGAGAGAGAGAGATAGAAACAAACCTCGTTCTTTTTGTGATAATAAAAAAACGTACGGGAGACCACGAAATGATTTTCTAGGTGAAGACTCGATTTTTCTTTGAAGCCTACTGACGCATATTAATCATCGTAAAACTAAAAATGGCACACGAGAACCCGGATTTATTTCAGAATCGTGACGAATGATCATTAACAAAAATCGTCTCGTTCAATGTCCCATCTACCGATGAGTGACCCAATCATATTTTTTTAAATGATAATTCGTCGCGGACTCTGAACGAATTTAGAAACAAGTTCTCAATAATTTCGTAGATCAAGATCAATTTTTTTTTTTTTTAATACCAGAGAGAAATAATGGTTTCGTCCTTCACACTGCTCCATCTACCGATTCAAGCCCAAATGATTCTTTTAAATTACTCTCGACTAACTTGAGACGAATGGAAATAAATTTTTTTTTTTCCGTGTATCTCGATTTATTATTAGGATTTTTGTTGAAGGTTATATTTTGTTCAACCAAGCCCTGTGGAATTATTATTAATAATAATGGTATCACGGGAAAAATATTGCGTTACTTCTTCGATGATGCTTGAGGATATTTGGTGACAAGATATTTCAATAGCTTCGCGATGTATGTATTACTGCGGTATGTAAATAGAATGGATATTATATATCATAATATATAGCATTGCGGTGGAGATATATCGGTCGATCCAGATGATAATTACAGCGAAAGCCCGGCTCGCTCGCAATAATAATTCCGGTGTGACTTTTCTCTCTTTCTCTCCCTTCATCCTTCAAAGCGTGCACCGGGTAACCGTAGAATTTTCAAAGCAGGAACTGTCGACCACTTATTAATAGAGCGCCGTATGTCAAATTAATAAATCTCCGGGTAACACTGTGAGGCCAACGCTTGGGCCCCGTTGTGTCCGCTCTGGACTCCGAGCAACTATAAAGCTCTCGTTACGCAACTCGCAACATATTATAAAATGTCCTATATATGTATATATATATGTAGGTGCTAACTGATATAGATCGTGCGTGAATCGAGTAGATCACTAACGAACCTTGTGAACGGCGTCTGACCAGATACGGTCGCTATCTACTTGAAGAAATAATTTTATCATCAAAAACGTTTTCATACGACAATCTCGATGTACATTCGTGTGTTGTTCAAGCATAAAAATGTTCGTTTATCATATTTTTTAAAACCATTAAAAAAAATTATTTATCCCTGGTAAATCGAGATTATTTTTATTAATTTGTCTGAATGAGTGATTTGGAAAAAAAAAAAATAATGGATCTTTATAATGACGCGCAAATTGCACATTTCAGTGTCAGCTCTATCACTGCGTAGGGAAATTATCCTCATGACTCGTCCAGTCTATATCGTTACGCATGTCTGAACAGATACGATCGCTTTTTACTTGAAAAAAAAAAACACTCGATCCGTATGATTTCCCATAATTTTATTAGGCTAAAAAATGCTCCATCTTCTCGGACATTGATATAGTAAAATAATGTTCTCCGGATGCGGTTTTCCACTTCATTTAATTTATCGCTGACTCAAAGGCTATCAATCTTTTCCGAGTCCGAATATATGTATCACTGGGTCATCGAGCCGCGAGCCAGTGAATGCACGTTCGCTTTTGCATGATACACTTTAAAATTACCAGGGAGACATATATATACAGATATGCATTTAAAAAAAAATTTTAAGTCATATCGAAAGAGGATTCTGAAAATGTTTTTTTTTATTTCTGCTCATTATAAAAAAAGGTGACACACTGAAATGATTGTAATTTTTGTCACCATGGATATGTGATTCCAATTTGCGTATATTTTCTTTGAAATCTTTCAATCTTCAAAACGCTGCTGAGTTTATCGAGCTGCGATGATTTTTGAATCTTTTGCAAATTTTCAAAGTTGGACCATCAGATTTGAAAAATTTTTCTGTACTCTTTCGGTAATTTTTCGGCGATTTTCAATGTTTATTTGTTTATCCGTCTACGCGAGATATTTTTAAAAACCAAAGATTCAAGATTTTACGATTTTCGGAAGAATCAGGAAAGAACTAGTTTTTTTTTTTACTTTTACTAAGTTCTCAGATCCCAATACGAATGGAATTTTCCCGTTAAATACAAGAGACAGTGAGTTTTTGTGAAAAAAAAATTTAGCGAATTACAATAGCCTGCTTAAAATATATAAATATAATTTATATGCCTCAGTAAATTACTCTTCTTTCGGTAGCTGACTGTGCAAGAACGAAAAAAAAAATTTTTTTCGGGATCTTCTCATTATGAAGACCAAAAAGCTACGAAAACGAAAATGACGAGCTAATGTGCAGCACGCTTCGTCTGTCTCGCCGTAGCTTTACCTACTTTACATTCTGAGATTCACGAATCCCGCGGCGTCCACAGCTCATCGCGAGTCATACATGTATAACGCTCACGAAATTTATGAATGATTACGATGCTATCTCGTACGTACAGAATCCTCTCTATGTCACCAAGAAAATGAGCGAGAGAGCAGACGATCTCTGTGGTTAGTTATAACGTCGTCGAAATGCTCGAAACGGTATGAATAGAATTGCGAGACAAAACTCACAGTTTCTTTCTTTGTTTTTATCCATTATACATGTATATATATATGGATGAGAAGACTCTTAGGAATCGTAACAGAGCGGCGATGGGCAACCAGCTAAATTAGCTGCTGGCTCGTTTTCCATAGTCAGCCATGAAATAAATGCTACACAGTCATTGGCATTTCATTTGAACGCTATTTTTGTCGGACATTCACTGTGAGATGGCCAACAGTTGTAACGCATAAGCCTTCACATACGAATAATTTTCAAAAATGTAATTTACGATCTCTTAACTCCGAGCAAACTGCTATATATATTATATAGTATGAACGAGAAGCTCGTATAGTTATTTGGCAAATTCGATGATTTATCTACCGAATAATCACGGAAGATTTTATTTCGTATCCATCTTGCGACTCTCCGAGGTAAAATCCCGTCGAGATGATGGATATACTTCACTCTTACACTTACGGAAATATATTGCGAAATCGTGATGCCTCAGACGTTGGAATAGTTATTATAATACTGTATATATATTTGTATGACCCATTAGAGACAGCGCGTAACTTTCTTTTCTCTCGCCGTGACTGGCTCTCGGTATCTGTTCTGTTCCAAAGCGTTTTTTTTTTTTTAAACTTTATTTCCGCTCATTTGTTCTTATTGTATAATATGGTTCACGCGGGATACGCGCGAAATTTAACGTAGTCGTGTACTCCTTGGATTGCGCGCGAAAACGAAAATATTTAAAAATTAACGAAAAAAGTTAATTTGTCCAGGACAGATCGATTTTTTTTTTAATCTTAATACCCAAAGATTAGTAAACTCTCGAACGAGAACCATTGATCATGAAAAAAACGTATGAATTAAAATAATTCATTCCAGATGATTTTCTTAAATCAATATTTACGATTTATTGCATTTGGGAATTTTTAAAAAGTGGGTTTTTTGGCATATTTTTCTGAAATTTGTTTTTAAGAAAAGGCTCTATTTATTTTAATACGTAACTGGGCTTTTGTTGATAAGAACAAGATCGTTTTTTTTTCGGTTAACGATGAGCGAGTATCATGAAATGAAAAAGTGTATATAAAATTTATCGTAACAGAAGATTGTCATTTGCCGACAGTTACGAAGAAAGTAGATGTGAATTAAAGCTCTTCCGCGCCTCGTGTCTTCGTTTCAGGTCAAATCGAGACAAAAGGGAAGTATGACGGTAGTTTGAAAAATAATAAACGCGCGTACCGTTGTCTTCGCGCCGAGCAGAAACCCGTGTAACGGTCCATCGACCTTTCCTTTTATATCTCTCTTTCGACGAGTATTACTCTTCATTTTTTTCTTTCTCTTTTTTTTTTTTTTTTTTTTTATTTTCGGACAACCGTACAATCACTGAGGTCTATCGACGATTATACTTTGTGAATGTGTCCGCACTGAATCCTTCGAAAAATATTTTCCAACTGGGGCATAGCTACGGCGGGGGCAATAAAAGTCTGCAAATTATGCGGAAAAAGACTGGTAGCATAGCTTGCAAAATTTTTCTAAATCGACTCGAACAGAAGGAAATAAACGAAATACCTAAGTATTTTTTTTTTTTTTTTTTTAATATACCGTTGAATAAAGGGAAAAAATTGAGTCCCATGTTTCTCATTGTTATTATTTCAACTGATAAATCGGAAGTATACCGGTGAACAGAGCGACCACGCCTTTTTTCATCCAATAAAATTAATGGAGACCCTCGTCTCGCTCGAAAAACTCTCGCAGAGCTATAATTTTTCATCAATTGAACGCAATTGTTATTTATTTTCGAATCAATGCTTTACATCGACGGATCTCGTTACGATTTAACGCAAATTTTGTAAATTTTTTTTTTCCTTCTCTTTATTAAAAATGGCACGATAAAATAATAATCGATGCAACGAGCACAAATAATCGATATACCCGTTTTTCTCGATACAGAAAAAATTGCTTAACATACAGACGAATATAGCGAAGAGCAACGATGAATTGCCGATCGAATTAGACCTGCCGAATTTTTTATTGTTTCTAAAAATGTCGTTATCGAAGCTGGATAGTAATAATGTTGATTCTCTTGGCTCTTTCAATATACAATATATATATACAAATTTTGAAAAAAAAAAAACAAAGATTATACCACGAAAGAAAGATGCAAGTTATATTTACATAAATATGGTATATTCAGTGATGTTCAGGGCAAAAAAAAACTTTCGTGTCATTCGTGTAATTTTTTTTTTTTGTTATCCTCCACAATGTTGAATGTACACGAGACGTGGACGTTTCAATCGTGTGTGTAAACATCCGAGCCACGGTGATCGTTCGATCAAATCGTCGATCGAATCGTTTTGGATCGACGAGTTCGATCGACTTTCTCTTGGAACGACGGGCAAGGCTTTCGCGCTACTTAAGCCATGCGATACACTGTATTTGTATCTCATATATGTCTAGTACATAGCTGGCTAATAATATTCACTCGATTCGGTCCAGAGGCATCTCGATAATTATATACACGAAACAACCGTGAATAATTGTTACGAGAACTCAATGAGTCGTCGGAACGATTGAACCATGGCGTCACGAAACTACAGCATATCGAAAGGGAAAAAAAAAAAAAAAAACAAAGACATTTTGGATTTTTTGAAATTCCCTCTTTCCCGAACATATATCGTCAGGAGAAAAGATAGAAAGGACAAGAGAGATCCACATATTAAACGAGAAGATTGTCATCTTGACAAGCGGGTCCTTTGCTCGGCCAGTTGCAAGCGCTGGCCCCGCTGTCGAAGGTCAAATGAACCGGACAATTGAACACGTGTAGGGTGAATCGTTTCTTCCACTCGTCCCAGTGGCAGGCATAAAATTTGTTGCAATAATTCGGATGTCTGAAGAGACCGGGTCTCGCGCAGTCGCTGACACCCTGTAGAGTTTCGTCGAAACCGCGAACACCACCGGGCCCATAACGATCGAAACTCGAATCCCGAGCAGCCAGAGCATTGGCACTCGATCGTTCGGAATCACCGAGTTTCTTTCCAGCACGAAAACCACCACCGCCGCGTTCACTCGCGAATGAGGCACCCGGGGAAACGTCGCTGTTCGCGTACGAGGCTCTGGTATTGCCTCTCGAAGACGCTGGACGATAGTTCGAAGAGGATGACTGTTTCGTGGAGAAAACAGGTGGTTGATAGGTGGACGAGGAAACAGGCAGATAAGTGGACGAGGGTCTCTGAGATTTGATAGCTGCTGACTTTGTTGAAGGTGTTGCTCTGTCGAAAACAGCTATAACCGGTGTCACGTATTTTCCATCGTCGTAATCCGACTTGCCGGAATCACCGGAATTCGCGTTGTATTCCGAAGAATCGTAATCACCCTTTTCCGCGGGTGATTCGAGATCAACGTAGACCTCGGACTCGTCGTAATTGCTCAGATCAACGCGCCCTCTTGAGGAATTTATCGGCAGTGGTTTACCACTGCGGAATGTCGCAAATGGATCAGCCTTGCACGTGCACTCGGCGCCTAATTTTCCCAATAACAGCGGATGCAGATCGCTGAATTTTACGATTACCTTGCCGCGTCCTCTTTGCTTTCCAAGACCACTCGAGGTTGTGGCTTCGTAGGACAAAGTCGTGGAATCTTTGCCGTAACCACCGGAGTACGTTGTTACTGCCGGTGTCGTAGGGCCGTGAGACGAAGGTCCTCGCGATAGAGATGATTTTCCGGAGGTCCCGAGCGATGATCCGGAAATCGGAAGATAGTTTGCCGATGGTACGATTCCGATCTTCGACGATAAGTCCAAGTTTCCTTTGACGTAATCCCTGGAACTGGAAGATTCGACTCTTTTGCCAAATTCTCGTGTCTCGGGGTTGTGCTCGTAGCTCGGTGTAGTTGAGTAAGCACCGGACTTGAATTTATCGGCTGTTGAAATTTGCCCCGAGGCGTATGACTGTCCGGAATTTCGCGAGTACGATTGTTGACCCCTGTAAACGTCTGTGTTCAATGTTGTTTCCTCGCGTCTGTCACCCGTGTAAGTCTCGTAGCTTGGAGTAAATTTCGCACTTCCACGATCGTAATTCGTGACAAGTTTTTCCACCTCGGTCCTCGAAATATCAAGATTCGTGGGTGATCCACCGGTATTTTTCGTCTGCGACTCGTATCCCTTGGTATTTGGGTTCTTGTATTTTATGGACGGTGATGTCGTGCTGACGAACTTTACCGAAGGCCTCGAATAACTGTAACCCTCGGAAGGTACATCCACGGTTGGTCGCGACGTGACGACCTGGAAAGGTTGTCTGTAAGCTGCACCGATCGCTGGTGATATCGTACTCGTGGAAACTTTGTAATTCTGGAATAAAATGAAAATCCGCATTGAACATTCTCTGTCTCATCGGTTAAATCTACTGAGCTAATTGAAAATTTAGCGAACCTCTCGCGAAGGGGCGCCTGTGGAAGTTCGGTAGATCGTCGCAGGTGTCACGGAACCCTTAGATATTTTCTGTCCGAATGTCCCACCGAATTGCTCGTAAGAGTAATCTGAATAATCTTTCGTTTGCGAGTAGCCAGAGGAATCGGTAGATCCATGGTTAGCCTTCAATAAATATTCGTTATTTCAGTAAAAATATTCTTAACAATTTTTTTCATCATCGTAATTTACCGATCATTTACCCACCTGTTCCGGTATTGCCGGTCGTTCGTAACTCACTACCGACTGAGTAACGGACGGTCGTCTCGATTTACTGTATCCTGTCGATTCGACTCCGACTGCCGGGGCAAGGGTATCGATAGTCTCGTACTGTTCTGCTGTCGGTATGTGAGGTTGGAAGGAAATGTTTATATCTAAGGCCGAGTTGTCTTTCGTGGAAAGTGAATTGGTTCCATGGCCTGTATTTTGACTATAACCGAAGCTGTTCGTGTTAATATTCATTGGATATTGCGTTGACGAAACGACGTTCTTGTAGCCAGTGTCAATAACAGGGTGAACGTTTGATATGGAGCTGGGAATTCTCGCGGCTTCGAAAACAGTTGTTTTGAAGTTTTCTAAAGGACCAGTGGTATATGCGATCGGTGAAACGGTCGAGGATAAAGACGAGAAAGTTTTTCGTTCGGTATTGACAATGGGCCTTGAATAAATGCCCACAGAGCTGTCATCGTATGATGAGGGCAATTTCGCAGCTTTGTACATAGTTTCCTGATAATGAGCACCCGAAGGTTTGTTGTAGGTGTAGGTGTTTACCGTAGCAGGTGTCGGGGTGATAGGAGAAGAGGTAACGGTCGATGGATTATTATAAACGTGCACGTCGAGGAATGGGGCCGGGCTCGTTGAGTAGATGGGAATTTCCTGTTTATTAGGTGAAAATGGAGCTTTTTTGGACTCAGTTACGCCGAAAGAATTGAATTGTATTGCTGGCTTAGAGTAGGAATAACCGGATGATGACTCTCCACCGCCCAATTTTGTCGACCCCAGGTTGATTTTAGAAACATCGATTCTACCACTCTCATAATCGGGCCTCGTACTCGTGTAGCTCACATCCGGAGAACTTGTTGAAGTACCGTACGAAGCGTCGTTCGATGTTTTTATGCTCGAAGCGTCGTTATGACCCGAGCTACTGCCAAAAGCATTAGCCCCAATGTTTTTCGTGTCATAAGATGGTCTAGAATTCATGCTACCTGCGACATAAGAAGCGCTACCTCCCAATTGAGCTGTCGTTATGCCGGTCTTCGTTGGTCCTGTTTTCGTGAAATCTCCGGAACTCATTTCGAAACTTCCAACGTCGAATTTCGGGAGAGTACCGAATTGCGAGTGATGATCTCTTACATCGTCCTCGGTATATTTGTGCGTTATCTCACCGTTGTTGTAACGAATCGTGCCACGACCACCGTTATCGTGGTACTCGTTGGTCTTATATCCCATATCCTCACTGACAGCGAAGAACGGATTTTTCGATATGTTTGGTACTCTCGGGCCACCGGGGAAATATTCTTGACTCGTAGGTACGATCGACCCTGCAGTTTCACTGTGAATAGATAGTTTTGAGCCGCCACTGTGATATTGTCCCCCCGGTAAACCGGTTATCGAAGTTCCTGGTTCCACTGCACCACCAACGATCAGTCCCGGTGAAGTCTGCCCCGTTAAATAAGTTCCGGGATTCGAATGACCAGTTAAAGCTACCCCAGGTACCTGAGGACCTCTTATAATGACTCCTTCACTGCCAATCCCATGAGCGAGAGTACCCTTTGAACTGTCATCGTCGTAAGTTGTTTTCACTCCGTTCATTATCACGTAACCAGGTGTTCCTGAATGCGTGTGCACGTACCCTGGCTGATTTATTCCGGATATAATTTCACCCTGTTCACTTGTACCAGTGTAAACGGTTCCAGAAACATCACCATGTGTGTAAACCGTTCCAGAGGTCGAATCAGCGGTACCTATAGCACCTTGAATCGCTGAACCACTCGTGATACTTCCCGTCGAAATTTTTCTCGGATAACCGTCGGAGAATCCAGCGTTTTCGTTATAAGACGTGCTTCCCGCCGAAAAGACACCTTGTGATCCTCCAAGTGACGAGGAATCACCGTACGGTCCCGAAACCATTCCCGTGGGAACTACGGAACCACTGTTCGAATAAGTTTTACCAGGACCGAAGTTACCGTGATAGGTCGTTGATCCGGTGATTCCAGGAGTGAAGGAACTTCCTATATCTTTGTTTTGATTAATTCCATGATTCACTGTAGATCCGATTTCACCACCATATTGAATTACGGGTGTATGACCGTCGTATACTCCAGAAGTTATTCCTGTAAAAACTCTTTTATCGGAATTAGTGTATTCCACTTCTCCCTTGTTAGTTTCATAACCGTGACCGAAGCTTTTCGTTATTTCTGAAATTCCTTCTTCTTTACTAGGTTGTCCGGAATATCCCGTTGAACCACCGGCGGAAGTTTCATATCCAGCTCCAGATGTTTCATCATGGGAACTTCCACTACCGTATGCTGGGTGAACATCGGTACGTCCAGCTACATCGAATCCTGGGTGTACACTTGGATATCCATTTCCGCCGTATCCTGAGTGAACTGTCGTGCGTCCATCGGTATAGCCTCCTGATATTCCAATATGCGCATTGCCATCTCCGAGTCCTGGGTGAACTGTTAGTGTATGTCCGTTCCCTTCGTATCCTGAGTGAACAGTCGTATGGCCACTATTGTATGCTCCTTCGGATGAACCACTGTGAGCTCCGCTATACCCTAATCCTGCGTGAATAGTTGTGTGCCCATCTCCGTAACTGCCTCCTGTTGATCCGCCATGTGCATCGCTACCACCAAATCCCGAGTGTACACCTGTATGTACATCTCCACCGTATCCCGATTGAGTTGTATGGCCACTATTGTATCCTTCTTCTGAAGATCCACCGTCCGCTTTGCCACCTTCGTATCCTGAGTGAACCGTCGTATGTCCATTTCCTCCATATCCAGAGTGAACAGTAGAATGTCCACCACCATATCCTCCTTCGGATGATCCACTGTGAGCATCTCCTAATCCTGAGGAAATAGTCGTGTGCCCATCTCCGTAACTGCCTTCTGCTGATCCGCTATGCGCATCGCCACCACTGAATCCTGAGTAAACTGTCGTATGTCCATCTCCGACTATTCCCGAGTGTACACCTGTATGTACAGCTCCATCATATCCCGATTGAGTTGTATGGCCACTACTGTATACTCCTTCTGAAGATCCACCGTCCGCTTTACCACCTTCGTATCCTGAGTGAATCGTTGTATGTCCATTCTCTCCGTTTCCTGAGTGAGTTGTATGTCCACTACTGGATCCTCCTTCTGAAGATCCACCGTCCGCTTTACCACCTTCGTATCCTGAGTGAATCGTTGTATGTCCATTCTCTCCGTTTCCTGAGTGAGTTGTATGTCCACTACTGGATCCTCCTTCTGAAGATCCACCGTCCGCTTTACCACCTTCGTATCCTGAGTGAATCGTTGTATGTCCATTCTCTCCGTATCCTGAGTGAACAGTGGAATGTCCACCACTGTATCCTCCTTCGGACGGCTCACTGTGATCACCTCCTAATCCTGAGTGAATAGTCGTATGTCCACCTCCATAACTGCCCCCTGTTGATCCACTATGTGCATCGCTACCACTGAATCCTGAGTGAACTGTCGTGTGTTCGTCTCCATTGAATCCACCATTGGCTTTACCACCTTCGAAGCCCGAGTGAACTGTGGTATGTTGATTACCGTATCCGCCATCTGACGATCCACCTTGTGTATGGCCATCTCCGAATCCTGAGTGGACCGTTGTACGTCCATCACCTCCGTAACTTCCGTGGCCCGAGTCTTTCTGACCATGACCGCTCTCATCGTATCCTCCCCCCGAAGATCCTCCGTGTTTATCGTGCGAAGATTCATCGTATCCGCCTCCCGATGACTGACCATTTCCACTGGTTCCTCCATAACCGGAGTGACCTGTCGTATGTCCATCACCTCCGTAATTTCCATGGCCCGAGTCTGCTCCACCATGACCAATTTCATCGTATCCACCTGAAGATCCTCCATGTTCACCGCGTCCACCTCCAGATGACTGACCATGTTCACTCGTTCCTCCATATCCCGAGTGAATTGTCGTATGCCCATTATCATTTCCACCCTCTCCAGCACCATGACCAATTTCATCGTATCCACCTGACGATCCTCCATGTTCACCGTGTCCACCTCCAGATGACTGACCGTGTTCACTCGTTCCTCCATATCCCGAGTGAATTGTCGTATGTCCATTATCATTTCCACCCTCTCCAGCACCATGACCAATTTCATCGTATCCACCTGAAGATCCTCCATGTTCATCGTGTCCACCTCCAGATGACTGACCATGTTCACTCGTTCCTTTATCATATCCACCCTCTCCGGGAGATTCTGCGTGACCATCACCATCATATCCGCCACCATAATCATTACGATAAGTACTACCTCCGCAACTCGGCACTAGATAAGGCCATTCGCAGATCATTTTTTTCTCATCAAATACCAATCCGTACGGACAACGGAACTCATAAGCGGTCAACTCATGTTCACCTACAAAAAAAAAAAAAAAAAAAAAATATCGATGAAACAAATCAATTCGATGATTTTTCCTTCAACCGTCTATTTACGAAGAATCTTGCGATTATCATTACCAAGATCGTAACATGCGTAGAAAAATCGACAATTTTGCGGATCTACGTAGTATCCCGGATGGTCGGGACACGTGAATTTTGGACCTTTCGATGGTGCAATCTCGCTACTTCCCGGACAGGCTGAGCCTTCTGTTATCGATCCTGGCCACACGCAAACTTCTGTTCGTTCATCGAATGCCAGACCAGCTGGACAATCGAACTCGAAAACACTATAATCCTCGATTCCTTGATTGAACTTCACGCAACGATAGAATCTGTAATTAAAAATACAATCATCGTACTGGTATCATTGAAGAAAAAAGAAATATTCAATTAATTTACCTGTTGCAACTTTTCGGATGAACGAAGTATCCCTGTCTCGGGCACGAAAATTCGGTTTGCATGTTCTCGCGACTAGCGTGAACATGTCCCTCGGTATCGACCACACGGACGATTCGAAATTCCGAAGATTTAACGTGATCCGGATACTGATTTGGTTTTTGCTTTTAAATTAGACAAAAAAAAAAAAGAATTATGCACTGAAATAATGGAAGAATTAATGGAAAAAAGGTTGAAAGAGCTCACCTGAAGATCTTCCTGAAGCGAAGTCAATACAGCCTCGCGAGTTTTCCTCTTATTGTCCGTAAAGGAATGATAAACTTCCTCGGTAAGGGATTTGCCACATTTTGACTTTGAATCTCTCTCGATATTGTGAATTGCCAGACCAGCGAGATCACGCAGCAGTACATATTTCCCCTGCGAAAAAAAATCACGAATCTCATGAATCGTGGTTAAAAAAAAACATAAATACGCGACTGATCCCATTTGAGGAAAAAAAAAATAAATAATGCGAACCTTGATTCCCGCAGAAATCTTGTCCTCGAAAGCGATCCACGTATCGTCCTTGAAGGCGTAAGGTGCCGTGAGATCCTCGTCCCTCTCTACGATCCATTCACCCTTCTCCATAGCCTCGCACATTTCCGATCGACCGATCTCTACCGGTTCTTTCACTTTCGTCGGAGCCCTCGGTGCATTTTCCTCGCTGTTCTCCAGCGTAAATTTGTAAGCGCTCGCCGGCAAGGAAATTACGATTTTTCGTTTGCCAGCACCGAGGCCGGTTACGAGATCGACGAGACTATCGGTATTGAGCATATCGAAGAGACCCATCAATCTTGATGGATGAAAAGTTCGGAATGCCTCGTCTTCGTCGATCAGATAATGCGTCGGTATCGTGAAGAGGTCAACGTACCTTTGGGGTAAAGACATGAATTAAAAAAATAGGATTGGAGTATCTGAAGGGTCTTGAAATGAGTAAATTTCATTAAAAAAAAAAAGATTCTTCTATGAGAAAGCAAAAATACGTGAAGATCTGTCGTTTAAAAAAAAAATGAAATTCCACGTTTCTCAATGAAATGATAATCCTTCGCGAGCTCTCAAGATTAAGATAAAGTCGATAAAAAACATTTTTCAAGTTTTGCCATACGAAACGAGACAATTGTCTTATGCTTACTTCGAAAGAGCTTTGAGATCAAACTGTTTGGCCAGATCCTGGGGCTTAGTCGGTAGGACCAGTAGAATTCGTTTTTCCTTCGATTTTCTCATCATCTCGGTCTTTAATCCTTGCACAAAATGAACGAGATGTTCCCTGGTGCCAGCTGTAACGTTAAGCTCGATGCCATCGACCTTTACGAACGAAGACATTAATTATTTAAAAACAATAATAGCAGACACATCAATGACTCATTGTCAGTTGCTAATTAACGAATCACTTGACGAATATATTTCGCTTTTTTTTTCACATTCAACGATACAAGTAATGAGATAACAATTAGAATTCTATTCATCTTTCCGGATTCTATAGACTGTAGATCGACGAGTGTAGTAGGAAAATAAGGAAGTGCAGGTGCAATTCACAAGGGAGAGGCTGGCATGCCTGGCGAAAGAGCTCCTAGGTTGCACGATAGTGAGAGGAGAAAAAAAAAACAAAACTTAAGCTATCTCTTCGCTGACGTAGGTGTAGGTGAGCGTGAGCAGCGAGCGTTGACCACGATTGTGAATCGAGCCTCTCAGCTGCTACGTACGATGTGTACTTTCGTTCGCACGCTCTTCAAGAGAACCAAACTATTCTTCTTCGGTAATAAATCGAGAGTCGTTTGCTCGACCGGAGACAATCTCGTTTACACGGACTTTCATTATCAATTAACCGTTTTGATGATGTGCCGAGTAAACTATTTTTTCCTTAACTGCCTGATTTATGTACATAAATATCCTGTATCGAAATTTATAGCGATCAATTACCTCGTTCAAAATTCGTACGATACGAGCCGCGGCTTCCAATCGAACGCGAGCCGATGTCTTCAGGGTTCCCTCATTATCGTTGACCGAGAGCACGAATTGAAGAACAGGATTCAATTCCTTCAAGGACTTATGGAGTTCTTCGATATCTGAGAAAAAAAAGTTAATTCTACGTTTAGCTTCAAAGCGATTGACAATTGTGATGTGTTTCGGACAATTTGTGGTCACGCCTGACGTATCAAACATACATATATACTAATATATTGTAGGGTAATATACGCTGTTGGATACAGTAATTTTTTTTTCTTCTTACGATCGACTGTTCATACATTTTCAACCTGTAACTGACGGTTACCGGCTTTATGTACTTGCTACATCTTTAGAAAAATTCAAATACACGTTTCACGCTTTAATTAAATATTTAAAACGTATTCAAAGACCTTTTAATAACTCACACTGACGCGTCACTTTAACATACCTTATCTGCTAGCTATTTAAAATATTTTATAAATATCTATTAATCTGCCTACGTCACTATGAAAGCTTAATAAAATCGAGTCGAAAGTTTGATTTTGGAATAGGTAACTTGACGGATTCGAAAATTTTTAATTTCTCTCTGCGATCTCTCCTCAAATCGTTGCACGTCTGACTAATACGATACTCATCTACTAGCTACTGAAACTCGACGTTGTCTCTACGCTGGTCGATGCAACGCCATGGCTCAAGGCAATCTCTCGGTATATTCATCAATGGTACAAGCTAGACTTGGCATAGCGATTTCGAGTTCGCGACTGTAATAGTGCATGAATGCCTGAGATTGGCGTACTAGAAAAAAAAAAAAAAAAAAACCAGCCAAACCACTTTGCGTCTAGGATTTGCAGGTGACGCCACTCGCTGAATTAGACGAGCAGCTCACGGGCGGATCTTCGAGGTGTCAAATGTCATGGCAATGAGTGCGTATCGCGTGTATAACAAAAAGTTCAACGAGACTTATCGGTATTTAAGCTGCTGAGTAGCCACATGACACGTTCGATTTGAATTCGTTCACGAACTTCAATTCACGAACAATTCGGGTATTTATTTTTTTTATTAAATTAAATATTATTATATTGATATTATATTAAATATAAATATAATTATATTTAATATAATTAATATTATTTAATATTTATTATTATATTATTATTATACATTTATTATTAATTAATATTAATTAATATAATTAATAATAAATATTAAATATTAAATATAAATATAAAAATATAAATAAAAATAAATATATTAAATTAAATATTATTCACTCGATCGATTCGAAGCATTACGAAAACAACAGTTTTTATTATCCGAAAATAATCATTGATGATGAAATTGAATAACGAACCTTTCAATGTGTCGTTACTTAAGCCTGAATGTCCGGTTTAGTAAGGGGAACAAGTTACTTTTTTTTGTACATACGGTAAATATGCGTATGAATAATGTGCGTGTACAGATAAAAGAGAGAGAGAGAGAGAGAGAGAAAGTGCAACGTGGGATTCGTGATCTTGATGATCGTAGCAAATTTGCGAATGAACGAAATTTAATGTCACGAATTCTACCCACGTATAATCTCTGGACTCTTTCGCTCGATCTCGTGTCACACGCCTTTCCGTGTAAATATCCGCGAATAAATATATACTTTCACTCTCGTAAAGAGACGAAGAAAGATATCACGAGTTCAAACAAACGAACAATAAAAGGGATCAAATAAAAGGCGAAAAAAAAGAATAACTATTTTAGTGTATAAACAAATGAAAAAGTAAAAATAAACAAATGGAAGAGTAAACAATAAATGAAAAAAAGCTAAATCCTTTACATTCAGACCGTAAAAGTATCACGTGTAAAATTAAAAAAAAATGTTTTTTAACCGCAAAAAAACAAACGTTATGTTGTACAATTGTTTGAATCAAACTCCCTCGATACCGACATGATGTCACAGACTGTCAATTATCGTTGTACCTACCATAAATCAGCGTAAAAACAGAGACCACCCGATTTAATTACCGATATATCAACGCGTAGTCACGATAGGGGACTTTGACAAACTATCGATCGTCACGATTCGCGATATACCATAATCACAATAATTCCTATCGGATATAAAACACTCTTGCTCCTTGTTCGATAATAATAAAGTACATCGCATACAGCGCAAAGCCTGCAAGAATTACAACCCCCGGGGCCTGTCGTGAACCCATTTCACAAAAGTTTCGCAAGTCTGCTCACCGCGCACTTGCACTACTGAGCGTAAAAAAAAAAAATCGTATATACGTGTGTTTCTCGGTGCGAGGCGTTTTTACCGGGCGTGTACAGGCCGAAAGTCCCTTTGTAAAGAAATTTATAATGGCCTTGCGCAATCTTCATGTGTACTCAGATCCTCGTCTCGACAGTTTTCAGCGTATGGTGTATTCCATGTATGTGGGCCTTATTCGCAATTGTCAGACGAAGATGATTTATTCTTTCGCTCGAACTGTCGAGATATGTGCATCGATCTAATTTCTAATAATAATAGAGAAAGGGAAAATGTACATGTTCGTACATACTAACATTATACAAAGTGATTTCGCGTGATGAATCCTCGATCTTGTGACCGGATCCAAGATCTGATATATTTTTCATCAATGTTATTAAAAATAAGAACAATATTACTGCATCAGAGTTATCGGTAACATGAATGAAATATTAAAATGGATTTTTTTTTAACAACTCTCGGGCTTTTTAATTTCGCAAATACTTGTACAATCTAAAAATTACATTTAAAGGCAGATTCAATGCTAATTGAGAGAAAGTCCTGATTTTTGTATAAATTTTCGGAGAGAAGCTCCGCATCATTGCAATTGCAAAATTCGAGATCATTGACCGACCAGTGTACTTGAATATTCTCCGACCAGTATACTTGAATATTCTCGAGATGATATCTTTCAAAACTGAGACCTAATTATTTTGGGAAGTTGACTGTCTTCGAAGAGATTATGGTTGATATAAAAAATCATAGTTTGATAAAAATTTCGTAAAATTTGTTTTCGACTGTTTCGTTTTCATCTTTTCGACATTATAGTTTAATATTCTAAAAGTAACTTCAATACGAATGATCTGTTTTCAGATTTTGATCTCATCAGGTATGCGCATAGTCCGCATGCCGGCGTTAAGAAAACTTTCGTCTGTTCTGTGTTACGGAGACTACTTTTTTTCCTTTGATTTTTATTCCTCATTTCCCTCGAACAAAGGCAACGCTATCACGAATCATGACTCAACGAACCGTGAGCTACGTTGGTATCGCAAAAAAAAAAAAGAAAATAAAAAAAACGAATTGAATGAGCATATCCTCAAAGATGCGGTGAAAGAAGGCAGTTCCGTATGATGGTATTCTTTGATCGATGAGCGAGCAGGCCGTTCACTCAAATCTTTTGAGTAGAATTCGTTTTTGATTGGCGCATGGGGATACCATAAAACGTATAGAGCTTCACGCAAGACTCATCAGCTATTCAATAAGTCATAATTCTTCAATCCGGCGATGATGATTGGATTATCGTGATTTTTTTTAGTAATGGAAAATTATTGTGTTCGCTGAAGAATTAAAAAAAAAAAAAAACCCAACGTTCACACTTCGAGAGGATTAGCATGAATAATTGACGCGAAGTTAATTACTGCAGATGGGCAAACGCGGATTTTTCATAGGCTTATTTCCAGCTACATTTGAGATTTCCGATTACTCATAGATCTCGAGGATTCGATATCCTGTTGCAAGTGCAAGGACGTTCGTTATACGTGGAACATGATACTCGTGTTCGAGTATACGTAGAGATGAATTTATATATATATATATATCTTTTCATTTATGCAATTCCTCGAAGGCGAATAATCCTGTATCCGGTTTCCACATGCCGCTCCAATTTCTTTCACCTGTCGCACGCACGTGGTGTCTCTCGACGCATTTAGTCAGGCTTTTTGTGAAATCATCGTGAGTCAAAGAATTTATAAATTCCATTATCAAGAGATTCTATTCTATCAAAAATGCTGTTATCGGCGTTTATCGAGAGAATTGATTTTTTGGGAAGCTTACATATGCTCGATTTTTGAAATTCTAGTGATAAATGTACAGTGAGCATACATAGAAAAAGATAAATAATTATTACTTTTCGTATTAGGAATCGCCTGGTCAATTGAAATTTCAAAGTAGATGAATTTTCATTTTTATTTTTTTTCATTATAAGAGACATTTTCGTGTGTTATTTCTATACAAATTTTTAAAGAAAAGCTGCAGAAACGGCTGCTTAAAATTTCCTACTTTTCGGATCTGATTTCACAGCCAAAGCATTCGTGAGCTCTTTATCACTTAACAAAAAAAAAAAAAAAATTTCCCCTCTATATTTATAACGGTTCGATTGCCTTACCGAAAACGGATAAATCCTGAAGATCGTGTCCCTGATGTACGAGGGTTGTGCATCTGCATATCGAGTCTTCGAGAGTTTTAACGTCACTCGTCGACGTGTAACACAATATCTCTCGACCCGGTGAACTACGTTGCTTCGGACATTCTGAAAAAAAAACAATTAAAATTTTTCAATTCGTTCGTATCGAATGTACAGCGATTTTTCGTTAATCATAAATTTTTCTTGATTACGAATTGTAATCTCTAAATTAGTGGTCACGTTTCGTGTTTTCATTGACGTCATCACTCTTCCTGTAAATTCACACATATGCAAACTGAGAAATATTCATGCAACAACTTGTATAATAATCGTTTGCATAATCGGCTCTGGTCAGCTCGTTCACAATTACTGATATTCATTAATAACGATAAATTGAGCGTGATAATGCGAACGGTGATAGGCTGTATCGTGAAAAAAAAACACGGTGGGGCTGGAATTATAAAAAAAAAAATTTTATCCGGCCATCGATATAGCATGGTGAGGTAAAAATATACTTTTTTTTTCAATACACCACGAATAGATTTAATTTGATTTTAACGAATATTTATGTGGGTACGGTAAAATAAATGCTCAGTTGCGATTACCAAATTTTCTTTGACTGTTTTTAATTGTCAACAGATGCATTGCTATATTTATTAATCATTTACATGTTTAATTAGACTCATTTTGGCGGAATGAAACCCCGTTTAATCGAAGCACCGCCAGTGTCAAATAATAGTTTCATCATGTTCAACCGATAATAAATCAACATTGAGCAAACTTTTTTTGCGAGAGTAAATTTTTTTCTCATGAGACGAACGATTAAATTTTCCGGTTGAACTAAGGCGTGGAAATCGTGTTTTACCCTTTCGCGACTGTTAGAAAAATCCTCGTCTCAATTCCTCGGAGCAAAGAATATTGCAAATTCCAGCAAAGTTCGCCGGATTCCAGCGACATCGTTTCCACGTTGCTCGAGAGATTAAAAAAAAAAAAGTTCTTTCTCACATTACGTACCGGGGTGTGGGACTCTCCTCCGTCATATATTTCGCAATAATACATCGCTGAATGTAAAAAGAATTCATAAACAATTTTTGAAATTTTTTTCTTCTTCAAATTCATCGTTTCTTTTTTTTACGTTAACATAAGACACTAATTGATCGAAGATTCATCATTGGAATAATGAACGAAAGAATTCAGGCTGACTCCGAATGGAATTCAATTATCCGCGAATGGAGGTGTCCTTCGGCCGATCGGGGTGCTCCACTTTTTCGATTTCGCAATCTGACCTTAAAGGACGCGCGACGATCACGTCGCCGTCACCGTGAAATTACAAAGCGATCTCGGTCAGCGAACATCGCGATCTTACAGCTACATAGAAAAAAAAAATCAACAAAACGATAATAATGATGTTCAATGACTTACTGGCAGCGTATCCAAGAGCGAGTAGCCCCAACAGGGGTAGAAGAAAGAGCCGGCGTCCCATGCTCCACTTTTTTCACCCCCGGCCCTCCACCTTCCTTGCACTCTTTTTCCTTAATTTTGCTTCACCCTCAAAGTCGTTTTATCCTCATTCACTCCGATTCAGCCTTCGTTAATAAATTATAATTAAAAAAAAAAAAAAAACAAACGAAAAAATCAAGTACCCACTTTTTCGAGAAAAAAAATATCGATACTCCGAGGGGTGCTCTATCGTCTTAATTCATTTTACATTAATCTTCATCATTTCTGTCATTGATTTTGTAGTTGAGAAAAAAGTATCGAAAACGTTGAACCCAATTGCTCGTTTCTATCGGATGAATGTCGATGGGGTTGATGCAGAAACGTGCTTTTTTTTCTTTCTTTCTTTCTTTCTATATACGGTCGGGACGCAGAAGAGGATTTTGTTTTTAAATTATTTATTGATCGTTAGGACGAGACCCTCCTTCGGGCTTGAGTGCACGATTCGTACTGGACCGAACGTTGAGTCGTGTGCTCACCTAGTAAACCCCCGGGTGTGATTGCGACGATCTTGGGGGGCCCCCGGATGAAACGGTGAACGCCAAAGAGTTCCTCCCGTGTGTTCTCTCGCATACGAATACACGCACGCGAGTGTATGCGCGTACTCGCGATACTTGAGAAACGATCTCGAGGATCAACGAGCGAGGCCTCCACTTTTTTTTTTTTTCTTCACAAAGGGTGGGGGAGCACATTGAAGTATATATGCACGTTTTGTCCTCCCTCCTGGAGAGGGGGATACTCTCGTTTTCATCCTCTCTTATGGCCCAGATCGGCGTACATTTACCGCGCCCGAGTTACGCGCGCGGGCGTTTCACCCGACAGCTCTGAAACGATCGAGCCCCGCGGGTATCTCGCGGGGTTTCGACCCGACGTCTGTGCGCGATCTCGATTCTCGCACGCCCCCGTTTCGTTCTTCGGTCAGCGAAAAATAAAATTTACGAGTTCCCATGAGAATTCCCCTCCCCCGGCCTCCCATGATACATGGTGATCGATCTTAGATTTTATTCAATGGTTTGTTTATAGCAAGTTGCAAAGAATGCGTTTGGTCGGAAAATTTTGTGGTACTTGGGAGAATCATCTGATTACAGATAGTCATAGCTCATGTTATAATGAGGAGGGACGAAGATGATTTTTGAAAGGTTTTCTTTTTCGTTTTTTTTTCACGATGGACGAATTTTGAAAGATGATACGGAAGACTTTAATGATTTTCAGCCATTTTTCATGATTCAAGAATTCTGAAGGAAGACAAGAAAGATTTGTCGCTTGACAAGACAAGAAAGATTGACGCTTTGTTTTCGCGAATAAAAACGAGCTTCAAATGATTTCTCACGATCGGCAAATTTCCTTCAAGTTCCTGCATATAAATATTATAACAGTTTTTTTTTTCTATTCCTTCAAATGTTCTGAAAGTTGAAATGTTGATGAAACATCTATGACTAGTCACGATTTCCTGAAATTTAACGTGCGTCATTTTCCACTCGTACCCCTTAATCGACATTATTATTTTATTTCAAACTATATTTAGCGCTAAAACTAGCCATGATGAAATTTATCGAGAATCGATAGCTCTCCTCAGCTGTATAGCGATTTGATATTTCTATATTTTAAGGCTTTGCTTTGTCCTGATGGCAATAATTTTTTTCTTTCTTCTCTCGCGAATGACACTTGAAGGGTGACTCGTAGCTCGTAACATTTTTCACCTTAAGACACTCTCGCATCGTACGAGGTGAACTCATTTCTCCATATGTGATAAATGTATATATATATACATGTATAAGCATGGCCAAGACTTGGATCGGCCTTGATCCACAGGCTACACGAACTCTTAAACCTCACCCGATTCACTATGGATTCACCAAGCGTGTATATCACTTTCTCTGCTACATATATAGATACATATATATAATCGAAAACATTGTTGAGATCGGGCTCTACCGCGAAAAAGTATATATAGTCAGGAATTATATATATATATTTTTTGCAATGAGAACGGGACAATCGGGCATCGGAGTTCCGTCCTTGACTCGCAAATCAATTATCAAGTGTGACAACAATAAAAAGAGAAAAAAAAATTCACGCGTATACTCGTAACGAGAGTAGATCTGTAATTGATGGTTCTTTTTTCGAAGGTGAATCCGCGATATAAATTTACCTCCTGTCGACTTGTGGCACGCGTCACTTTTACATCTGTACATTTATCAATTTTTTCTTTATAGAAAAATATGGGAGAAGGTATGATTTAAATTAAAGGAGAATTTAATTTCCTTTATTTTATTTTTAATCAATTCTGAGTTTGACAAAAAAGAAAAAAAATGAGTTCAAATATGCTAAAAGAAAATGAACGAGTCAAGACAGATAATCGAACAAGCTTCTGATCACGTTCACGTCACGATAGTCAGAGACGAACTACTGGAACATCTTTTCTCATGTACTCTCGTCGTTATTCCATGCTCGCGGAATTATCGTATGCACCGTAATATAGTAAATAAAATGAGTTATTCTATTCGTTAAAGAGTATACATATTCACTGTAAAGCTTCGAAGATGCATCGTCGTAACTGTGGAGTTCTTCACTTTGCGATGAAGAGAGAGCGAGAGAGAGAGAGAGAAATGTGCATATATATGTATATAACTAACGTCGATAATTAAACCGCGATGAGTCTCGTCAACAGACTCGTCGAACGATGATGTGATGAGTGAACGAAAAAAACCGACGTTTCTCAAAGTATTCTACGTCGCAGACTAGTCAAGTAATCGATTAATTTAGCTACAATATCATTGGAGAAAGTTATAAAAATTAACAAAGTTCATCAATCGACTCCACGGTGAAAAAGTTAAGGACATATCTCGAGGAAAGAATTTTCTTTTGCTGAAAGCTTCGTTCATTACGTGACAGATTCCAATGAGTGTGTTGATTGGTCAATTTTGTTTTCTTCTTTGCAATCGTTGCATTATGAGGTAATGCACGACGATATAAGAGGGGGAAAAAAAAAAAACGTAGATTGAGGGTGTGGAATAATTGGTGGGCTGGAGAATCCTGCTGAGTTCGACCGTTAAACTGGAATAAGTATAGATATAAATCCCTCGTTGATCAGACGCACCGAAATATATTTCTCGTTAATTACGATACTCAATTTCGTCGAGTTTCGTGAAGCGAGCCGATCGTAATATGTCGATCGTATCGATGAATTAAGAAGGGATTGTTCAAGTATAGATAAAAGCGTGCGGATAAGACAAGCCACAATACTTTATAATTAATCATTAAGAATGAACGTTACTGGATCGTGTCGAAATAGTACACTTTTTTTTAAAATTGTTTGCACAATCTCTCAATGAGCGAACTCAGTCAATTATCCTTTGTCCGATTTAATGAGTGTGTAGTTGTAACATGGTTAACGATAAATAAGTTAGAATTCACGTGGAGAACGTGTAATTTGTCGTAATCACCCAGAGGCTACATTTTTTTTTTTTCATTGAGTTCTATGGAATGATCGAAAAGCATGAAAAAAATAATTACTGATAAGGCTTATCAATTTTTTTTTTTAGTTTTCGCAATTTTTTGAGTCATTGGACAAAAGTATTATGCAGGATGGATAAATGAATTATTGCGAAATTTCCAAGCCTTTTAAATTTTTGGCCTAATTAAAAAAAAAATCCACATTACATATCGTTGTGTCCGAACGATATAAGTGGAAACATCCATAATGATCAGACGAGAAAACATATTTTTTTTTATGAATCGTTAAATTCTCAAATGTCCATGAGTAAACTGTCAATGGTGACACGTCGATGTGATCGATGCATTTTATCCGAGATTGAAAGACTCAATGGCTCCGATGAATCATCTCGTGAAAGAGAAGAGCCTAAGGTCGTCTCCCGTTGGCTGCATAGTTCTCGTTTCTTAGGGTTAGAACACATACAGGCAACAGTATTCAAGCTCATACATACGGAGTATAAATATATATATATATATACCATAGACTGGACCGGTATCCACAGAAGTCTCATCGTCATTCCTCGCAGGCGTTACTCGCATTGCGTCACATACGAGAATAAAATCGTTCAAAGAGTGCGCCGCTCTCGGTCGTTAGAATTCACTAAAAACGTCATTAAAAACCTGGCATCGTAATTTTTTAATTTATCTTTTTATATTTTGAATTATGAATTTATTTATCATTATACTTATCGTTCGATATTTTGTTAAAATTACTTTTAAGCCATAATTAATCGAAGAATATTTATTTTACGTATACGTAACAGGATCTTTAATTTCTGACGCATACTATTATAATAATAATCAGGATACTTTTTTTTTTAAATCATTTATTTGACTGATATGTTTATGACGGTTTATTAGCACCAGTTATAATTCAGTGTGGCAGTCTGAATCACGATTTGTTTATGACTGAAAAGTTGATTATAATGCTCAGTATGCACCATAGATACATGCACACACACACACACACACACACACACACACACATATTATATATATATTTTAAGAGGCGAATCGAGGAAATCCGTGCGTTGATCGCTATCGCATAAAATAGCTAGAGGCATTCTGGTGCAATGTCCAGCGTCTCCGTTATCCATGACACCGACTCTCGTGAGCTTCGTTCGTGCAATACCGAGTAAAGGGAAAGGCCTCTCTCGATCTGAGGACGAAGAAAAAAAAAGAAATGATGAGATTGCGTGGGCGTCGAATTTTTTTTTGTCTTTCTCGAAATTGCCGGATCAGCGAGAAAAGAGAGAGAGAGAGAGAGAGAGAGAGAGAGACGAGGATTAACGTTTGATCCCGAAATAAACGAACGAGACTCTAGATATAAAAAATTGCACGTATATAAATATATTTATATACTTTATATGTAAAAAAAAAAACGTGTTATATACGGGAATGCAAATGACTCGTCGACCTGATTACGTCGCAAAAATAAAATCGTGGACTGGAAACGCCCAAGGTAATTCTTACAGGGATACGAAAATAAAAAAAAAGTCACCTGAATTCACGAATGTTTGAATATGAAATGCTTAATTCCATGAGCAATGTTGCACATTTTTTTCCTCCCCGAGCTTTCCGTCCCTATAATATACAGCTGTCCAGCGATTTATCTCATCCTCCGAAAGTTATTCATAAAATTCATCGAGGGAGATCCCGAAAAAAGAAGACGAAAAAAAACAAAATCATAGCGAAGAGAAAGTGGTAGCGGGCAGTGCTCGGACCCGACCGCGTGTATGCGTCAACCGGTGCGTCATTGTAAATCCGCCTTGATTCCGGCAAATCTCGCTCGGAAGATATTGCGTAGCGAACAAAACGTAACGTCAAAAAAGCCATTTGCGAAAGAATTCTTGAGGAAACTATATAGGAGCAACGTCAGGTCAAGCATGGATTGAGCTTTCTAGAAATTAATCGTGACTTTTTCGAAGGAAAGACTCGTGAAGATTAAGGTAGTCCTCGTGCCAATGCGTTTTCAATGAGAATTTGTTGAAATTTATAGCGGACGACGAGAATGCTAGTACCCAACTTCTCGTGAAATTTGAACCAGATTTACCGTTCCTAACTCGAGATATTCAATGTCAAAGTTAACAACCATTGCGTGTAGAGCATATAGCAAGCATTTCTGTACCCTGATACAAGCACGGTTTTTTTTTAAATATTACAACTAAACGCGTCACCAGATTTTGATGCAAAAATTTTTAGACGGAAGAAGACTATTATTCACATATTAGGAAAAAAGAACAAAATTATTCATTGTTTCGTTTACGAACGACGATCACAAAAAGAATTCAATATGAATGAAAATTCGACGCATATACAGATATAGTAGCTGCATATTCTATGGTGTGAATGTATCTGAATATGCACGGATCCGTGTGCAACAGTCATTTGTGTATAAACTCAATCAAAAGTTCGCTGCATATATATATGACCACTAGTGCCTTGTATATTTTATCATGCGGTACATAGGAAACTTTCTCGCACTATTGTAGCACGAGGACTACCTTAAGGTGTACTCCCGGATCATCAATGTACAATGTTCACGGAATATAAAAAAATGATTATTATTATGTTACGATTTTTTTTTCAAAATTAATAAATCTGAAATTGTTCAGAAAACGATTTCCTGCACCGTAAATTCATATCGTTCGATTTTTTTTTGCTCCCCTTACTTGATTCTCGGTAAGACAATGTATAATTCTTCGCCATCGCACCATTCGCTTATTGCCCGTATACAAAAGGCTCGTCTCCAAATACGGAAATTCATCGTCTCTCATAGGCGATTAATGTCGCGCGACGTTTGCGCGTTATATACGCTCTCCTCGCGCACGGAGTGCCGCATGTAGCACGGAAAAACACGATCAAGCAGAGTCTGCGAGAAAGAGATCTCTCTTGCGGTTCTCTCGCGTCTCTTTTGTAGCGAAAATGCTCGCGTGAAAATAAGGCTTCAATGAGCTTATTCGTCGGTGCGAATGAAGAATGTGCTTCGCACGCACTCTTCATCGCGGAGACCCAGCGATAATAACGTGCACAGCTGCTCAATCGAGAGGATCATGATTTTCCCATTCGACGATCGCATTTTCGATCAACGAACGCATCTCAAGGTCCTCATAACGTTTTACCGTTGATTTATAGATATTAAAAACATAACGAGTGATCGGATGGCCCTGCGATTGGAAAAACGTCCCACGCGAATTACAGTAATGATATATTTATTTTATGGTAACCTATGTTGTAGGACAATTAACTTTTACGAGTATATAAGTGTAATATATGTTTTTACGTTGCCTTTTTGACAATTGGAAATTTAATTACCGAATACAAAGGCGGTGCTGTGAAATAAATAACGATTGTAAATAATTATAAACAATAATTGTGCAAAGTAAATGACAAAACATTTATCAGTAAAGTGGTAATCGGATTACGGATGTGATCTTAAGCAGCGAAAAATTTTCAGTCAGATTATGAGAATGTCAATCGTGGTAAAAAACGAAAGAAATGATTTTAATTTTTTTTTTTTCATCGCAGCTCAATGACACAAGTTTCGTTATAAGGGACCATACCAGTGTAAATTTTTTTGAAAATCGTTTTTTTTTGTCTTGCCCAAAAATATGGACTTTCATAGACATGCTATTAAATTTTGGTCGCGGAATTTGAATTATTCCAGTCGCTAACAGCTTTTCTTGGAAAAAGGGATTCGAAAACAGCTGCGTGAGAACTCGAAACTTTAAATTCTTTTTTCTCGAAGCGTCGTTGTTCAAAATAGTGGAAAATTTTAAACGAAGAGTTTTCAAGCTATCCGTCTTAAATTTTGCCATATCATTCTCCACGCCATTCCTTAACGTTGTACGGAAGCGTTTTTTTTAATTTGAAAATTTCACATTTTTTTTAAACGAAAAACTCTCGAAAAAAGGCACAATTTGACACTTAATTTTCAAATGGCCACCATTTTGTTAATATTCATCGAAAAAAATGAATCCTCCGTGCGCCACTATAGTTTTTTATACTGATTAATAATCTTTTTGGTTTTTCTATTTCCGAAAATTTTTGGAGGAGTAGGACTTTCCACCGTTGGTCGCTTTCAGGCATCATTTTGCATTGGCCAAAAAAACTGTATTAAAAAAAAACTAAAGCATTAAAAAATATTTTTATGTACAATATAAGTAATTTGAATAAACGAAAATAAAATCGGGCTGATTGTCAAATTTTATTCAAACAAAAAAAAATCATGAAAATCAGGAATTTTCAAGCCAGTCACACTGGAATTGGTCCTTGAAAGATTACGAAAATAATGAGCACTCATTGTCAGTAGGGTCGTTATTTCGATAAAATTATTCAAAAAAATATATTCTTTAAATTATTTTGAGGATTCTATCCCGATATGTTTTTTTTTATGCAGATCATAATTTATCGAATTATTTTTTTGAGAACTAAAAAAAAAAAAAAATTGGCATGAAAAATCTGCGAGAACGCGATTTTTTTCCCTCTCCGAGCTACGATGACTCGAGCTATTGCGACGAACCACAAGGGCACAAGATTTTCTCGTCGTTGGTGCCCAAGAAAAGCTTAAAAGTGGCGAAAGGGAGGCTGCAACGGACCATATGTCTCTACAATTAACTGAATCTACGGGAATTTCAATTATTCCGCTTGCATCGTAACTCGCGAGGCATACACGCAGTGCAGAGTGTGGGGGAGAAAAAAAAATTAGTCAAGCCGCATCTCAAATTCCGCGTACAGACGAAGCATGAACCATAAACGATAATGATGTCGGATTATATAGCATAAACTGCAATTTCGCAACATTTTTCTTCCCCTTCGTCGCAATGACAGTTTCAGGGTTTCTTCTCAGAAAATGGCGGTTTTTTTTTTCGCAATTTATAGCTGTATGATATAATGTATAGATTTACAGGTCACATTGGCCGCAATTATTCGCGCGAAAGTCGAGACAGCGGAAGAGCATGAATGCAGACAAGTGGATCTTGCCATGAGGCTTGCCAGCCCCGGCGATCCCGCATCGCGACGAGACTCACGAAAGAAGTAAATAAATTACGAGGGACCGAAAATCAGCATCTCGTAATAACTGCAACGCTCATATACGTGCGACGCTTATAACTCGTTACGTGTACGTGCATGTATATTCGTTTAATACTTTTTTTTTTTCTTCTTCCTCTTACGATTTCACGAGTATATTGTACGATACAAGCAATCACTGACGAGGCTTGAAGTATAGCTTTGATGAGCTGGGAAGAAAGAAAGGAAGAAAGAAAGGATGACACACGAAACACCGGATATATGGACACGTGCAACATTTCAAAGAATGTATTCAGAGCATGAAAAAATTTGAAAGGTATACACGGTAAATGTATTTGAATGTACTAATTAAGAGTCGGCAGTTCTGGCGCTTAAATTTCTTTTTCATTCGCTGAGAGGAGAAGAAAAATGATTGATTGGGGATAAACGAAATAATGAAACATTTGCCAAGCCTTTATCAATGAGAAACAACCTTGTTACATCCCAACCCAAACCAGCTACACTCTCCTACGACAAAACCCACAATCCTACTCTGATAACATACCCTTTCACAGCTCCTTATCATATCCTTATCATACACTTTAAAAGTACCCCACTGTACCAACCAAGAGAAGTGACCGACTACCGCCGAATCAAGAGGACAGCAGCCTACCGAAAAATAGTTATACCAAAGGAAGCCAGTGGCACAAAGGTAGCATCGAACAAATCAATAATCCACCCCAATAATAAAGACATACCAAGGAAAAACCCACGCTCGAATAAACACGGGAGTACGGGAACCCCAATCTACTTTCAATAAATGGGGGGGATGGCTTGGTCAAGCGCGCACCCCAATAACTCGTAAAATTTGATGTAGCTACAGTTCATAAACTCCGAAAAGCAAAGGAACGCTGTACCGGGAGATATCACACAACAGTACAAACTCGTAAAAATTCCCACCTCAAGATAGAGAAACAAGAGATAATAAAAACACCCAATAAGGGAAAATCGCGACTCTCCGTGATCAACCAGAGGAACTGACAAAGGGATGACTCAGGCGATGACTAACAGGAGAGAAAAATAAAACTACCCCTTCTTTGAAGGATCCTACCAAAATTTACGACAAAATCAGGTATATAAGGAAGGCATCCAGCAACCAAAAGGCAGTCAAAAGCCAGCCACCGAGCAGAGCGAAGCTCTGCTCCAGAGGGGCCCATGGGCCACACCCTAAGAGTCAGTCGGTAACGAACAGCCAGATTGAGCGGAAGCTCTGCTCAAAACTTCAGTCACGGGTGTCCATCCAATCCAAGTCGAGTCAATATCAGTCAGTCGGTAGTCAGCAGCCAGATCGAGCAGAATCTGTGACCAAAAGTTTATCAACAAGGCACCACACCCAAGTCTGAACTCTTGACCGTCAGATATCTTCGAGTCGGGTCTTAATTTTTGAACCATAGTCGAATCCAGCATCGAACTCTCTCGGCATAACCGCGCTTCCTTTTTTTTTTTTGTCAAACTCTCAAATAATAAAATTAAGCGAATAAATTGTGTGCGTGTGCGTGTAACCAATAGTAGTAATTGTATACTGGGAAGACGTTCAATCTTCCCCAGTATTGTAGTGCATTTAGAGGAATCAAAATATCCTCGCAACATTGTAATCGAACAATAAAATTATTTAACGAACACTTCGACGGACGATTCCATTAATCAACCCTGCACGCAATTAATATCAACACTACATCACTACTGCAGCTCGACCAAGCTCATCAGCGTATTAACAACGTGAGTACAACTACTTTCATCAACCTCAGCTGCTAATATCACAGTTCGGCTCTACGGTCTTTCCACCCCTCCGGTCAATTTTTCCCATATCAAAGACGTGACTTCCGTCCCTGGTGTAAAGGACTTAATTGTCTTGACCCGAAAGAGAAGTCAATAACAACATTCTCGTGTTGCGTCCTTATCTAAATTCCGATAAGCTCCCGGGGACGTAACACAAGATAAAATTTGGTGTCAGAAGTGGGATTCAAAACGCTCTCGATATGGGAGGAAAATAATGACCACTCCAAGAACTCCAGTCAAAAAAATTGGTGATACGAGTAATTTACAAGAAGGAGAAGAGTTTCCGGAAGACCCCCGTGACCCAGTAGGAGGATTCCCTGGCACAGCGAATCTACCGACTCACAGCGCTAATTATCCCTTAAATATTGAATTAGATGAAAATCCTCTTGACGCTTTTGAAAAAGTCCTCATTGATCTCAGAGGAGTAGAAGACCAAGTAAATCAATTAAACAACACACTCAACCAATTCGAAGAAAACCCAGTCAGAAATATGCCTGACATTCCTGTTTCAATTAAATACGCTCTCGAAGCAGTCCCAATTTTTGACGGACACAATATTCCGCTAGCTCATTTTATAGAAGGATGTGAGGAAGCGCAACAAATGATGCCTGCAGATGCAGCGCAAAATTTCGCGCTTATATTGAGAAACAAATTGAGAGGTGAAGCAAGACGCGCTGTTCACGGCGTGCAGCTTCAAACAGTCCCAGCTTTTATCAAATTTTTAAAATCATTATACGCCCCAGCAAAATCAATTTACCAATTGCAAGGCGAACTCGGACGAATTTTTCAAGGAGAGCAAGAAGGAGCTCTGACATACGCAAATCGCGCCAAAGAGCTCGGAAATAGAATTTTCGATGAGCATAAGGCTAGTCAGGGAGAATTAAGCGTAGAAGCAAAGAAAACCCTAGACGATGATCTCGTCGATTGTTTTATTCGAGGCTTGAAACCCGAGTTAGAAAATAAAATAAAAAGGAATCAGACCTTCGAGGAAACCATGAAAAATGCAATAGACATAGAACGTCAATTACGAGCAAGGGATGCGTTACGAAATATTCGACCAGCGAGAACTTATTCTTCAGGGCCCCAATACCAACCAAGAGATCGCGTTCACCACATTCAAGCGAATATCTCGATCTGTCAGCTATGCTCTCAGAAAGGACACGTCGCTAATCAGTGTTATAAATTTAATAATACATTTAAAAACCAAAAACCATCATTTATTCCACGTACAAATTATTCACTACCTCCGAACCAGAACTCCAACAGAGAACCAAATAAAAATCAATTCCGAGGAAATTTCACTCAGCCAGAAAGTAATAATTTCAGTGAAAGAAACCCAACTAATAAAATATTTTCCAATTCCCCATATAAACCAACCGTTGTTTGCCGATATTGCAAAAATCCAGGACACGTAATCGAAGAATGTCGTAAAAGAGAATACTATAATTCACTTAAAAATCAAGAACCAAACGCGCAATCTCTAATTCAAAAAAATTCTAATTCCTCGCCAAATTCCCCTAAAGTAAATTTCCAAGCTGAGAACGGATCAGCAAGAACTTCATTTGTGCGCAGTATCAGACACATTGAGCCCGAAGAAAATCAGGAATGACGCCGACGCATCGCCGTGGTTCTTCTGAACCGCACAAGCAATGTGCCCGTAATTTCCGTTGAATCCCGACATCTCATAGGAACAACTCTTTTAATGATCGATACAGGATCCGCGTTAAACCTAATTAAAAAGTGTAAAATTGCACCCGGCGTAGAAATAGACGGGAATGATATAATTAAAATAAGCGGAATAACTAAAAATTACGTAAATACATTGGGAAGAGTCCAAATCCGAATTTTAAATTCAACTATAACTTTTCACCTGGTCACAAACGATTTCCCAATTGAAGATGACGGTTTAATCGGAACTGAATTCTTCAATACACATCACGCTGATGTGTCCTATTCGGAAAAATGTCTTAAATGGAAGGGAAATAATCTCCCTTTCGTCAAGCTCGAAACCATAGTTATTCCTGCTCGCACAAGGGGACATTTCTATGTACGCGTAGCCAACCCCGAAATTGAAGAGGGATATTTACCAAAATTAAAGGTATCGGAAGGCATATATTTGGGTAATGCGCTGGTCACCAATGACCAAGGTAAGGCGCATCTTTATTTAATCAATACCACGGAGGAAGAGATTGAAGTCGCTGTACCAGTCTTAGAATTATTGCCCTACGAACTCATGTCCGAACCCCTACAGCAACAAGTAGGGGGAGGAAAAAATCAATACTTGCCGAAGGAAGGCGCAGGGGCCAACAGAAAAAGAAATCAATGCACACCCAAGCGCACCTACCCTAATTCAGGACCTACCGCAAGGTCTTCCAGCTCTGTGCAGCTGCTCAAAATCGATAGTCAAAATACAAATTCAAGCGGATATACTAATTCTAATCCAAGGGAACCCACTACTAATTCAAGATCCACTACTAATTCTAAACCAGGGGAACCCATTACTACTTCAAGAGAAACTACTAAATCAAGGGAATTTACTAATTCAAAAAAATCTACTAAGTCGAGGGAGGTTGCTAATTCAAAAAAATTTACTAATCCAAAAAAATCTACTAAGTCGAGGGAGTTTGCTAATTCAAAAAAATCTACTAATTCAGGGGAGTTTGCTAATTCAAAGGAATCCACCAATTCAAGTGAGCCCATTACTAATCCTAGTGAATTTACTGCTAATTCAAGTGAGCCCATTACTAATCCAAGTGAAAATATTACTAATTCAAGTGTATTTATTACTAAATCAACTGAAGTTAAATCGCGTGTGCAACAAATTCTAAATCTATTACGGTTAAACGATCTTAATGAAGAAGAACGCGAAAGCATCGAGCAACATGTGGAAGAATTTCAAGATCGGTATTACCTCCCAGGAGAGGAACTCATGGCAACGAATGTCATGCAGCATCGGATTCCAACGGTAGATGAGCTACCTATCAACACTCGCCAGTATCGCTACCCTCCCACTTTAAAGGAAGAAATAAATCGTCAAGTCAATGAATTATTAGATGGAGGAATAATTCAACCCTCTCAATCTCCATACAATTCGCCTGTGTGGATTGTACCCAAAAAGGCAGACTCAAAAGGAAACAAGCGTTGGCGCATGGTATTGGACTATCGCGCACTAAACGAGAAGACTGTTGCAGACGCATATCCACTTCCACTCATCAATGAAATTCTAGACCAACTCGGAGGAGCGATGTACTTTTCCACTTTTGATCTGGCCTCTGGATTTCACCAAATTAAGATGCATCCGGAAGATCGACATAAAACCGCTTTCTCGACACCCTACGGTCATTATGAATTCGCGAGGATGCCATTCGGATTAAAGAATGCACCCGCAACATTTCAACGTCTCATGAATCAAGTATTAACGGGAATACAAGGATCAGATGCATTCGTATATTTGGATGATATAGTCATATATGCATCAACATTGGAGGAGCATGAATTAAAAATCGAACGGTTGATGAAACGGCTTCGAGATGCACAGCTCAAGCTACAACCAGATAAATGCGAATTTCTACGACCAGAGGTGGTGTACCTTGGTCATGTTATCGGTAAGGCAGGCGTACGACCTGACCCAGCCAAACTCACAGCAGTAAAGGAATTTCCACGGCCCAAGAATGCCAAGAACATACGACAATTCCTTGGACTCGCCGGCTACTACAGAAGATTCATAAAGAATTTTTCTCAAATCGCGAAGCCACTCACCACATTGTTAAAAAAGGAGTGTATTTTTCAATGGAATGAACCACATCAAGAAGCTTTTGAAACACTACGAGATCTACTATGTCAAGAACCAGTACTACAATATCCGGATTTCACTCAACAATTTATTGTGACAACGGACGCATCAGGATTCGCAGTAGGAGGAATACTCAGCCAAGGGGTTTTGGGGAAGGATCGCCCTATAGCTTACACCTCACGTGTGCTAAATGATGCAGAGCAAAAATACAGCACATATGAAAAGGAAGCCGTCGCAATACTACACGCTGTTTCGCAATTTCGACCATATTTATATGGAAGGCGTTTCAAACTCGTAACAGATCATAAGCCACTTGTATGGCTGCACACTTCGAAGGATCCTACATCACGATTAACCCGGTGGCGTCTACGTTTAGAAGAGTACGACTACGAAGTAGTGTACAAAGCCGGAAAAACGAATGTAAATGCAGATGCATTATCACGAAACCCACAAGTTGAGGAAACATCACCGTCTCGAATGGAGAGAATTCACCCTGTACGGAAAAATAATGAATCGGACTCCGAAGAAGATGAAGAGGAAGACCTAATGGATGGACAACCAAGAGAACCTGAAGGAAGAGCTACACGTAGTTCGAGTAGAAGAGAGAAGGAAATACAGAAGGAATCTGTTGAACCAGATAACCAACCAATAGCCAAACGGTTACGAAGCGCCGGAAGGAGCATTGGAACTGCAGTTACTGAACCAGTCCGAAGAGCCGTGAGACGCATGATGGAAAAACGAAGAAGCAATCAACTGACCTGCAATACGAACCAATCAAGAAGAAGCATGAAGAACCAGTGGAAGCCACACAATCACAAGGAAATAAATCACCAATTAATTTATGGTGTGATGAAACTTTTAGTATATCAGGAGACGAATCCGACGATTACTTTTTCGATCAAGTAGATGGAGCATCAGAGTTAAGTATCAGCGATGATTCTGAGAATGAGGACCTTGAAGAGAACAAGGAAAAGGAAAAAGAAGATTCTCACGTTTCAAAAGGAATATACTTACCCGTCGAGGTAAGAGAGCAATTGTTTATGAGAAAAGACAATTATCTGTACTTCATTTCTGAGACAGGAGAGCCTTGTGATGATGGATCAAGGAGCCTGTTCGAGAGACACGCATTGCCAAAATTTCCAAAAGCAAAATTTGGAGAAATCAAGGTCGTAAAAAGTAATTCGAAGTCCCATGTTGCCGTAATAATTAAAGGTACGGATGGAAAACATTTGGATCAACAAGAAGTATCAAAAATCTGCAATAAACTTGGGGAAAAGCTACAGGAAATTCGACTCCCTACAATCAGTATTGCCAAAACGAAGGAGATTAACGGAATCAGTTGGGAGACCATAATTAAGACGGTACGTAAAGGTATGAAAGATGTATCAACCAAATTAATAATTTGTCTAGGACAAATTCAATATCCAGCAAAGGAGAGACGTGAAACGATAATGGAAGAAGCACATAATTCAGCATTAGGAGGACATAAGGGAGTAACAAAATCATACAATCGCATACGTCAACGATATTATTGGGAAAACATGAAAGATGACATACAGCAATTTATTAGTCGATGTCTGAAATGTCACCTGAAGAAATTGGTACGAGTCAAGACTAAACAACCCATGGTAATTACAGATACACCGGACTCTGCATTTGACAAAATAGCCATGGATATAGTCGGACCTTTACCTACGTCAAGGAAGGGCAATGAATATATACTCACCATTCAAGATCTACTGACCAAGTATTGTCTCGCAATACCACTGAAGAGAGCTACATCAGCGAACATTGCTGATGCGCTCATCAAAAACTTCATATGCGTTTTCGGAGCACCGAAGATAGTACTAACGGATCAAGGTGCTAATTTCTTGAGCAACCTGATGAAAGGAGTAGCGAAAAGATTCATAATCAAGCAATGTCGGACAACAGCATATCATCCGCAATCGAATGGATCACTGGAACGATCGCACCACTCATTAGTGGAATACCTGAAGCAGTTTATCAACAAGGACAACGAATGGGATGAATGGCTGGAGTTAGCCACCTTCTCTTATAACACGAGCGTCCACGAAGGAACAAGGCATACGCCATACGAATTGGTATTTGGCAAATTAGCACGACAACCATCATTCGAACGTGAACTAGAGGAAGAACAACGGACCTACGGAGACTATCTAGCAGAGCTAGCCACACGACTACACGAAGTTCAGGGAATCGCAAAAGAAAATCTCATCATGGCCAAAGAAAAATCGAAACGATACTACGACCGGAAAATAAAGCCACAGGAATTTAACCTAGGAGACAGAGTATTCCTGCAAAAAGGGCAGAAGCTAGGAAAATTTGGTGATCATTATACTGGTCCACACGAAGTCATCGAAATCAAGAGGGATGGAAACGTAAATATCAAAATAGGACATGAAAGCCGAATAGTCCATCCTAATAGGTTTCGCTTATCACCTAAAGATTTAAGCGAAGGTAGCAGTGAAGAATAAATTGCCTCAATAAATACTTACTTTTGTTCCATTGAGCAGAAATCGGCGGAAGAACATCTGTACATGATTGAAGTCAGGTATTTCCCAGCCAATAGAGGTAAATGTTTCATAAGAAGTCGTTAAAGAATCAGTAATGAGAAGCTATATGGACTACTAGGTACTTGTACCACCAGGAGACAACCTCACAATCCAAACGACAGAAACATCGTGATTTAACAATGATTACCTCACCTACTTATCGCCAAGTTATAGAGATATTATGTATAAATGTTGTTAAATATATAATCAAGTGTTCCAGGACTGGGCAAATGAGGAAATATAGAGCCTGAATATTTAGAATCAGAACCAGAAGATCTCTCAGAACCGAAACCAGAAGCTCCTACGGAACACTCACCGGGAGGAAAAGACGTCACTACCGCATCTACCAAGCAACGACATCGGCTTGCCAGACTATTGACATGGTGTGCCAAAATCGTTAACAGATATAACCAAAGCTCATAATCAGGAGGGAGAGTTAATCCACAGTTTGACCAAAATAAAGGAAGAGGATCAGCCACATGAGGACATGTGAACGAGCTTTGTACCCACAAAGCCCTATCTTAAGGGGGGAGGTGTTACATCCCAACCCAAACCAGCTACACTCTCCTACGACAAAACCCACAATCCTACTCTGATAACATACCCTTTCACAGCTCCTTATCATATCCTTATCATACACTTTAAAAGTACCCCACTGTACCAACCAAGAGAAGTGACCGACTACCGCCGAATCAAGAGGACAGCAGCCTACCGAAAAATAGTTATACCAAAGGAAGCCAGTGGCACAAAGGTAGCATCGAACAAATCAATAATCCACCCCAATAATAAAGACATACCAAGGAAAAACCCACGCTCGAATAAACACGGGAGTACGGGAACCCCAATCTACTTTCAATAAATGGGGGGGATGGCTTGGTCAAGCGCGCACCCCAATAACTCGTAAAATTTGATGTAGCTACAGTTCATAAACTCCGAAAAGCAAAGGAACGCTGTACCGGGAGATATCACACAACAGTACAAACTCGTAAAAATTCCCACCTCAAGATAGAGAAACAAGAGATAATAAAAACACCCAATAAGGGAAAATCGCGACTCTCCGTGATCAACCAGAGGAACTGACAAAGGGATGACTCAGGCGATGACTAACAGGAGAGAAAAATAAAACTACCCCTTCTTTGAAGGATCCTACCAAAATTTACGACAAAATCAGGTATATAAGGAAGGCATCCAGCAACCAAAAGGCAGTCAAAAGCCAGCCACCGAGCAGAGCGAAGCTCTGCTCCAGAGGGGCCCATGGGCCACACCCTAAGAGTCAGTCGGTAACGAACAGCCAGATTGAGCGGAAGCTCTGCTCAAAACTTCAGTCACGGGTGTCCATCCAATCCAAGTCGAGTCAATATCAGTCAGTCGGTAGTCAGCAGCCAGATCGAGCAGAATCTGTGACCAAAAGTTTATCAACAAGGCACCACACCCAAGTCTGAACTCTTGACCGTCAGATATCTTCGAGTCGGGTCTTAATTTTTGAACCATAGTCGAATCCAGCATCGAACTCTCTCGGCATAACCGCGCTTCCTTTTTTTTTTTTGTCAAACTCTCAAATAATAAAATTAAGCGAATAAATTGTGTGCGTGTGCGTGTAACCAATAGTAGTAATTGTATACTGGGAAGACGTTCAATCTTCCCCAGTATTGTAGTGCATTTAGAGGAATCAAAATATCCTCGCAACATTGTAATCGAACAATAAAATTATTTAACGAACACTTCGACGGACGATTCCATTAATCAACCCTGCACGCAATTAATATCAACACTACATCACTACTGCAGCTCGACCAAGCTCATCAGCGTATTAACAACGTGAGTACAACTACTTTCATCAACCTCAGCTGCTAATATCACAGTTCGGCTCTACGGTCTTTCCACCCCTCCGGTCAATTTTTCCCATATCAAAGACGTGACTTCCGTCCCTGGTGTAAAGGACTTAATTGTCTTGACCCGAAAGAGAAGTCAATAACAACATTCTCGTGTTGCGTCCTTATCTAAATTCCGATAAGCTCCCGGGGACGTAACAACCTCTTATTGGCTTATTTGCAGCAACAAGATTTTGCGTGTCAGTGAAAATTTGATCGAACTCAATAATTCTTCTTTTGATTGTTCTGCGTATCGATTCATGCATCAATGAAAGAAAGATTTAGATCGATCAATTTTTGCTGGGGTAAAAGCGTGCATTTATTTTGAAAAAAAATTTAGAATTTAATAAAATCGTAATCCCTAATGTCGATTCCCACCAGGCTTGATACCAAAACTCCTCGATGAATTCTTAAAATGTGTAAAAAGTTCTTGCAGCCGCCTCACAAATTTTGCAGGCTTCCGGTGTATAAGGAAAGTCCAAGTCTATTGAAATTTCAATATCCATATGAATCTAATATAAAAATCATCAATTATAATGGCGAATGGTTTCTAAACGGTGTCAAAATTTAAACCTTATATGGATAAAACCGTTCTACAAAAATCAAGAATTTATTTTTCAAATTTTGACAATTTAGTAAAAATGTGATTTTCTGGCGATCTATAAATCACAAGTCTATAAATCACTCTGACTATCGTGAGAAAAAATGCTGTTCACGAAGTTTCCTGTATGAGAGATCAAAAAGTATATTTTTTTAATGCAGAATTGAAGCTCGATGGATGTAGAATTGAGCCAAGGGCTGAGAAAAGGTAAGGATGCAACAGGGCTCTCGTCAATTACGTGGTGTAGGTAGAGTACACATTTTTTAAAAATTATATATACATAAATTTTATTCGCGCATATGGAAATACATGAATATAAATAAATATGATGTATAATATACATTTGTTCACTTGAATTATGTTTTTTTTTGGCTTCTTTTGACGTTTTCATATCGAATATTTCAGCTTCCGGAATTTGAAAATATAGTGAAAGACGAAAAAAACAAATTTCCAACTTTTCGTCTACTTTTTCGAAAACCTGAAAATACCGAAATTTTAAATGCCCATAACTTTGCTCCGGATCGATGGATTTGAGCTTACCGGGGATGTTTCAAAAAGCCCGAGAGTAGACTTAAAGAATGCCGTTCGATTAGATTCGAGTTCTCAATTTTTCGTACCCAAAAGAGCACTTTGAAAATCGGCAAATTTTAGTCCAAAGGGGTCATTGGAAAAATCATTAAAAATCGATGGTCGAACTTTGAAAATTTGTAAAAAGTCGAAAAAAAAAATCATAGCTCGATGTACCTTGCGGCGTTTGAAAGTCTGAACGATTACGAAGAAAATAAGCACTGAATAGAGTTTCAACTCTTTCGTGAAGCAAAGTTTCAGCGATTTTAGTGAGCCCGTCAATTTTTCGCAAAATTTCTAAAAAATCTTGAATTTTTGAAATTTCATTCAAGACCTTTTATTCCGCTGTTTATTTCCGCTGATCATGAATTTGTTAGGCATTTTCTTTGAAGCTCAAGAATTCCATTGCAAAAGGTCAGAAACATTTTTTTTTTCCGAAAATTAAAATAACAATTCACATTGGATAAAATTCGTGCGGCTTACATATAGATTTTGAATACATTACTATTCTTTCGATATTATCGACAAATAAAAAATGGAATTAATGAACAAAAAACATGATGATAAAAATAATCATTTTTTTCGTCGTTTCTAACGATTTATTATTTGTTCCAACGTTCGTAACAATCCTTCCTATACACCTCCGCACCTTCCCAGGAACAGAAACAAAAAAAAATATACATATATGTATATTTTCTTCTGTTTCTCTTCCTTTTCTCGTCTGGAACATCCCTGCCGCGATGCAGGCTCGAAGGCTTTCCCGATCTGTTTTTTTTTTTTTTCAACTCTCGTTTTGTCCCTTCTCTCTTTCCGGTCCCGAGCAACATTGCAAATCCCTCTCAGTATGATCGCACATGGAGGGTAAAAAACCCCGCGAAGGCCATGTGTACCAGGGAAATTTATATATAAATATCTTTGTATTTTATAATGATCTTACCGAAAATAACCGCAAATGCTCCCTTGCATTTGCGACCTTCGTAATCCCTCATTCTGGAATGGCTGTAAATGCTGCAAATGCACCCTTGGCATTTGCGATGCCCATATGAGAGCCCCTCGATTCTTGTACACGGCGGAAATTTTTTTATATAATATATATATATATATATATATATATATATATGCAGATTTTATTTATTCACGCGAACTCGAAGCCGCGGGCCAACGATAAATATTATACGTGTCCGAATAGCACGAAAGCCAGAGGCTATGGCTTTCCCCATCGCGTACTCGATAATTCACAAAAAAATGTTGATACATATACGACACATGTGTAATATGTAAAGTATGATATCGACGAAAAAGAAAAGAAAAAGCTTTTTTTCTCGTCTCAATATAGCTTTCTATCGCCCAATACAATTTTCCCCTCCCATTGAAACAAAATTTCATTTATCGGTGAATAATTCTTTAGGATAACATAATATATATTGATATATATATATATATAAGTGACAATGATAAAAGTAATTTAGCGAAACGAGAGGGAGATTCAAGGATCTTTTCGCATTGCCAAGGCTTCCACGCCTTTACTCGAGCGATGTATGACGAAATAAGCCAAGAATTTCTTTCTCCTGTCTCTCGAGATAGAGAGGAAGAAAGAGGCGCGTCATTCATACCGATGATTCGTTATTATTATGTTTCGCTCATTATACATCCCGGCACGCGACTGCGTGAGAGAATAATCGTATATTTTCATTTAATATATGTACATCTATATATCTGTATACTACGGACTGAATTTTTATATACCCTAAAGGTGCTCATGGCGGTATGCACAAGCACGCAAAGTGATATAAAAGTAATTATGCGATAATAATTTTTGCAAAAATGTGCCGTAAGAGAAAATTACAAAATAACGATATTAAAATGATTTGACCGATTTTAATTTGACGTATTTGTCCTTGGTTCGTTGCGAAGAACTTTGCATCTCTGTATATATATATATTAATAATTGTTAAAGTTACGAGATGTTGTCTCGAAGTACCGTTGTCAAAGATAACGGTACTTTGCGTCCATACGTCGATGGAATATGAAAATAATTGAAAAAAAAAAACATTTTAACTTACTGCAATCGTTTGTACGTGGATGTATATACGTAACTTTCGTTTCCCCCGACATAAGCTCGATGTACCTCCACGGTTACTCTTATATTCTCGTCTGTTCTTCCGGCGTGTAACGAGCGGCATGAACCGGTACAGCACAGGAGAGCTTATTACTCGCATGCGCCAGGCTGTTCGGTGAATTCGAGCAATGTCACTCGGGTATATGGGCATCGGCATGCTTCGTAATGCATTATTTATTATTATTTTTTTTTTCAACCCTCGTTATTTATTGTTTCATTCGTACACAGAGAGTGTAAGTATCAATTGAAAAATTTTACATCGAGATCCTTGCGACATTTCTTTAAATTTAATGCAATAAAAAAATTTTAATCATTAAAAATGTATTCAATTTTATCGATCGATTTTTTTTCGTACGCGTTAACTCGCCCTCCATTTTTGTGGGCCAAACATATTGTGCAATCGCGATTTTCAATTCGCCTCTCAGTGCATGTATATATATTATGTGCACTTTCTCCGATACAAGAATTACGTAATGAGACGACGAAGACGACGCTGAGGAAACGCCCTCGTATGCAGCGGAGTCCTATAAGCTGCGGGATCGTGAATGAAAATCTTTCGATCGCGAAACTTCACAATCGGCAATTTGCATGAAGAAAAAAAGGTTTCGTTAATTTCATACCGTGCGCGAATTTTTTTTTTTATAAATTCAAGAATAAATTTAAATAATTTCGCAAAGAAACGTTAGATCTGTGACTCGTGAATTACTGTAATCGTCGTCGCTTCTGGACGCTTTTGGCAATTAATTTTAAAAGGCAAACGAGGCTTTCACGTTGTAATTTCAAAAATAAAGAGAATTCAACGCTCGGATGAGCAATGAAATGGAGATTTTGTCGAAGAGGAACACGCGACATCTTATGCGGTCCGAGTTTGCACCTGTTTACGGCGATTGCAGAGGAATGTACTCAGCTGTCGTTGCATCATCAAATCGGAGAGCAAGGGCTTCTTCAGGCTGCTCCGCACATACAGTTTCATCAAAAAGTTAAATTTAAGAAAAATTTCATGAAAGTTGATAAATTTGGATTTTTCTTCCAGAAAAAATCTTCATTTTACACGTTACACTTGTAAATTTTCCATGTGATTGACAGAAAAGTTTTAAAAGTGCAGCCTCCTAAACATTGTGAGATCAACGATCATATTTCGTTGCGTGGATTTTTTTTTTTGTTATAATTTGAAAACAAAATTTTCTTTAATTACTATATCAATGGATATTCGGAATTATTATATTTTGAAATCAATACTTTATCAATATTTAAAATTATTTCAAGTTTTAAAATTTTCGCGATACACTCGAACATTCTCATCAAATCTACAACTTTTCGTCGTTACTGTATGCGTGAAAAATTCTCAAGAATCTCGAGACTTTTTTTTAGAGTTTCAATAATTTATGTTAACGTTTGATGTTTCCCAGCGACGAAAGGAGATACAAATAGGTCTATCGTCGGCTCGACACGTGTATGGAATCCAATCGAACGTCTATTTGCCTTATCGGTAAACTTGCACGAAGTCATCGATCGAAATTACTCGTTTGACAGAGAGTGAATCACCGATTTTAGTCGCGATCAAGTTGGGCGTGGAACGTTTTTTTTCTACCTGAACTACATCTACGTGCAAAGATTTCTTGAAACTCCATAGAAATATAAATAAAAAAAAAACCAGTCTCTCGATCGATTGTTGCTATTCAAGACAGATGGCGATACTTTGATCATCGAGTCGTTAAAATTTAATTTTCACGCGAAACAAACTCATGAAAAGCTTAACTTTTTTTTTTTACGTATTGCAATTGCTCCCGGCAGTGGTGGCAGCTGCCACACCATGATAAACTTCAAAGAGCTTTCAGGGCTGAACAGCTAGGACTAAAAGGTTGAACCAACCGTCATTTTAAAGGTAAGGGATCACAGCTTATGGAAAACTTGTCGTTTTTTCGCTCAATCGTCCGTCTTCATACCGAAAATCATCAAATGACAGAGATCTTTGCAATTTTTCCAGTCTTCTCTATTCATCAATTAGTCCAAGCCATTAATATACTGACCGGTCACAGTTGACCACGCATGACGGTCGTTCGCCACGCTCGAACGGTCACCACTGCCAAACCAACAATATTATATTTATAAAAGCAGTCTCGGAACAAGAAAACGATCCTTTTACGATTTTACATCGCTGTATAATCCTTATAAATAAGAAAAAAAAAAAAAAAAATTATAAATTTATCGATTATTCGTACATGGCCCGAAATAAATTTTCTCGGAGCAAAGAATAAGAATTATTACAACCCGTATATTACCTTATAGCGCGCAGAGTCGTGTAACAAGTTCGCACGTATACGCGATATATATGTCGTATATGCCCAATCAGTAAACCGTACGCAAGGCACGGTGCAGCGGTGTGACCCATTCGAGTGGCCCCTGCGGGATCCCTAAGGTGGACCGGCGAAAGTAAGAGTTCGATCTCGATCGCGCTTATAATGCTCCGCAAGAGAGCTCGAGGAGTAACCCGAGGCAATGCGAACTTGGCACGCCTCGCCCGTGGTGTATTTCCCCTCGCCGGCATATACATACATATATACGAGCTCATCATGAGTCTCGAGGAAACGTAACACAAAATTAAGGACTATGTAAGCGAATCGTGGCCGAGACGGGATTCAAGGAGCTTTCACGCTGCTCCTTCCTGGTTGATCGCACACAGGGTCAATCGATCGCTCGAGCAGCTAAATAAAAACGAAATAGATACGATAATTCGCGCTAGGTGTAATAATACTGGGGTTACTGAGACCGACATTTATAAAGTATTCAAGCCCTTAATTTTCATCGTATCGAAGAATTTTATGCAATCGGTTTAGCGATCGTGCTATATAATGGCATATGGCGATCGTGGTATACGATCGGTATGGAGATATATCCGCGTGCTAAAGAGACTTCGGGACACGCCTGTACGCCCTCTCGGTAGCTATTTTTTTTAGCCCCAGGAGCTCCAAAGAGAGAAAAAAAAATCGTTGGTGCAATAAAGTGCAAGAGTTCGGCCATACTCGGCAGAGCTTATGCAGATAAATCGATGCAGTTATAAGAACGATTTGTCGCAATGGTATTGCGCGTTTGCCGTCCATCAGGGAAAGAATCGAACAAATGTCTCTTTCCCTCTCTTTCTCTCTCACTCTCTCTCTCTCTCTCTCTATCTCTCTCTCTCTCTCTCTCCGGGAATACGTGATTGCATGCTTCAGTATTTTTTTGTTTTTGTTTTCATTAATAACTAGGTGAGGGCACCGATTGTACGCTTAAAATCGTATTTTACGATAAATCTCTATAGCAAGGTACGTTAGGCACGTGTGGTCTTTATTATTCATTTCTGCTGTGCCTGAAGTAGCAGAAACGTTGATGGATGGGGGATCAATATACGTCTAAGCTTAATCGTTAAACGTTACTCTAATCCTGGCTTAAGATAATTTATTTGTGAAATTAACCGTAAACGGGTTTTCTGCAACGAGTTATTACTGGTCTGAAAAAATTAGTCAGGGGCATTATGTAGGAATGCGTAATTCAATCGTTCTTAAATTTTCATGAAAGCATTAATATCTGGTCCATTTGCTTTTCGCTGGATACTACTAGTCCTATAATATAATTATCACAGTGAAAAACAATCCAAGCTTAATGCTAGTTATCCATAAAACCAAAAGAATAACAACGAAGGGAATTGCTCTGTCCCCCTTGATATACTTTCAGTGAATTATTTCCCTCCATGAAGCTGCGCATGCAACTCTCGATGCTGCTACAATTGCTGATAACTTTGTCCCACGATGTATGGCAATATCTATTGGCCACCGGATCTTCGTTGCAGCGCGTCCTCGATCTCCTCTCGATGCTCCGGAGACTGGGTCGACGGTGTCAAATTCGCAAGGTCGTCCTCTTTATATCCAGACTACCAATGTCCTTCGTTTGTAGAGATAAGCCCAGAGGACTCGTTGGCACTAATAGCGCGTAACAAGCTTCGAGGATAATGACAATTTTAGGGTTCTCCATCGTCAATATCGATTCATCATTGCTCTCACGTGCAAGCAACTTAAATGTATGGATGCAGACTTGTTCAACTTGTGATTTATAAGGGTGAATGATGGCGGCACGTCGAAGAAGGTAATGCAGCGAATGCATTAATATCTTGATTGGGCTCGTACAGTTTCCTGATTGGAAGATTGACTCCAATTAACTGGTTAGGTTCCTTCAAGGTTCCAACATCGTTAATCAAAAAGTAGAGCCTGACGAACTATTATTTAGAGGAAGACGGGTCAAAACGAACCCTTTACGGTAGAGGACAAATATATCAAGCAAAATTCACGGATCCAGGGCGAAGAGTATCCTTGAGTTTTCCCATTTTTAGTACAGCAGGATCAATTATGGCCATGTGGCAAAGACCTTAAGGAGTACTGTAATCCTTTTGTGTGCCCTTAAGGGGAACTGTAATCTTTTCCTGCGTGGGCTAACAGTCGGTAACTTATACTCCGTCTTAACCATCAAACGGTATCGTATCTTCCATCGGTGCTTTATTACAGGTCGATCATCGTGTTTTGTTACACGTTCCAATTCCAACGAGGCCGCGACGATGAAATTCCATTCTATTTCTGTTTGATCGAATGTTGAACGCATGCGTGACCGTTTAACATTGCCACGGGTGGGAGACGAATTCGACATGCGTAGCTATATCGAATGCGCGTTGCGAGGTTTAGCTCAGTTCTCTTGTGGCCGGTTTGAGAAGGGCTGCCACACCGGAGAGACGGAAAAAGAAATATATATATATATAAATATATTCTGAGAGAACTGTGTTACGACGTCACCGGAGATCCTCAATATCGCAACAATGTCGTACTGCGCTCGAATCTTACGGGCTCAGGTAGGCCACAAAATTGTGTTAAATGGACTAAGATTGAACAAGAAGAGCATAAAATAGCTATACTAGTCTTTATGTTTGGAGTATCGAGTGTCTGCGAATGCTGTCGGTTAGCGCGTGAAAATCATATGACACCCTCTTCTCTCTCTCTCTCTCTCTCTCTCTCTTTTTCTGTCTCTGTTTTTCTGTCTCTCTGTCTCTGTTTCTCTGTCTCGTGGCTCGTGCTCATTACAAGTGTACGATATTTCGTCTTCACCTGCCAGCCGAGATTTCGTCGACCTCGATCTCGGAGGTCAGCAAAGTTCAACATCGAAGATGATGAGCTCCAATGTTCACGATCTGAATCCACTATCACTCTATTTAGTCTTGATTATGTGATACATTTTCGGAATTTAATTCTTGAGTCTCCATCCAACGTCGTTTAAGTCTTCGATGTCTCTGTTTTTTCTTTTACTCCAAACTTCTTTGTAACTCAGTACATTATGTGATGGGCAGTTTTCTGCATTTAAGAAGATCTTCGAATCTTTCGTTGGGTCTGAAATACGACCAAGATGTTTCTTTATCTTCCAAAATTAATTTTTATACGCGCATGAATTTGCAGCTCCGATTGATCGAGAATTTATAATACAAGCCAAGCTCGTTCGACTATGCAATGTCTTAATTATCGAACGAATGTTCAAACGTCGCTTATTGCTGGCTGCAGAGATTTCTGCGTACAGTTTCATTCATATTTAAATAGATTTTGGCATGCCAAGCCGAGGGACAAAAGTTTTTGCAGATTACATAACGAGGCGGGTGGGTACACTCGGGTCGCTTGTTAGGTTAGGATACGCGAAATTTTTTTTTTGTTCTACGGCTCATTATCATCTCGCTACTCTCTGTTGACAGTTCTCTATTTTCATTCCGCAAAACTCGAAGACTCTTTCCTCAAGTTGTTGTTTCGTTTTGTTCAATAGTACAATGTTATAATGTTACGACACCCTATATACACTGTAAATGAGAGATGGCTCGCGAAATACGCCGACCGATCGATAATGCCAGCGGACATCTTGCATTTCGTCCACTAAATTACGTTCGACTGTTTGGGCCACGAGACGGCGCAGTTGAGCGCGAAAATTTGAACTTTGGTTTCGGTGATTTTGCGCTTTTTCAGTCCGTCGTAGAGGCTCGTGTTCTATTAATATTCCTCGGAATCTTTGCGACGCTGGCAATTACGCAATCTTTGTTTGTGTTTGATATCGCAAACTGTAACCTTCGAAGAGATAAATGCATGTTGATAATAAACGCATTCTAGGAACTTTAGATATTACATACGTATACATATCAAAAATTCCAAAATAACTCTCGCAACTATGATATATGCTTCGTCTAATGCGAATGCATCACATTCATTCTTATTATATCTTAATGTCAAGGAATAAAATATGAAATTTAATCCTGATAGTGGCACCGCTACCGTTGGAATTTTACTATACTGACACACACACCTGATAACGCGCACGAATGATAATCGGATTTCTACAAAAAGATCAGAATGTTTTACCAGCGGCTTAGTGGAATTCTTATCGCGCTCTGCCTCTATCTCTCTTTCAGCGTGGTTATTTGTTAAAGATATCGTTTCATTGCAGAAGCTCACGGGTTATGCCGGTGATATTCAACAGAGATGCTTCAGCGTGAGTCCCCTGAGCTTCGCTGCGGCAAAGGTCGCCATGTCGAAATTCGATCAATCGACGTATCTTCCTTACGATAAATTGGAAAACAATATCAAAATCGTAAAAAAGAGGTAGCATGAAATTTAATTGAGTCAATCAATCTTATGATCTGTCAGAGATGAGGATTCCTTGTTATTTTGAAAAGAAAACGTTCTTTGTTTATTCTCTTTTTTTGAATAATTTCCTATTAATTAATTAAGAAAAGTGACCTACTGCAGTTTTTAAATTTGTCTGTGTGCAGCACTCCTCAAGTTTATGTTTTGATTTTTTTTTTTTTTTTTTCAAACAAAGCACTGGAGAAATTATTGTTTACGTTTTAGTGTACCGCGTCACGATATGCAGTTGCAAGTTCTATGCATCAAGTGATAAAATACGTTGACGTTGATAAAATGAGAGATCAATGAAAACTTGTTTTCTTTTTTTCAAACTAACGAATGGTACCCATCTCTGTTTTCTGCCAACGATATGATGCAAATTTCTTATCGATCCCAGGCTAGGACGACCCCTTACCCTGTCCGAAAAAGTTTTGTACTCCCATCTCGACGAACCGAACAAGCAAGAAATCGAACGCGGAACTAGCTATCTTCGACTACGACCCGATCGTGTGGCGATGCAGGATGCCACGGCTCAGATGGCTATGCTTCAATTCATAAGTTCCGGTAAAATTAACAAAATCTCGCTTGTGAAACGATAAACCGCGAAAAAAAAAGCTATCGAGAAATGAAACACACTGATTGTCGTTTGGATTCCCCACAGGCTTACCAAAAGTCGCTGTTCCCTCGACAATTCACTGCGATCACTTGATCGAGGCACAGATCGAGGGCACGAAAGATCTACAACGCGCCAAAGATACGAACAAGGAAGTATACAATTTTTTGCAAACGGCGGGAGCTAAATACGGGGTTGGTTTTTGGAATCCTGGCTCGGGTATCATTCATCAGATTATTCTTGAGAATTATGCCTTTCCCGGTCTTCTGATGATCGGTACGGATTCTCATACGCCGAATGGCGGTGGTCTCGGTGGACTTTGCATAGGCGTCGGTGGTGCCGATGCCGTTGACGTAATGGCCAATATACCCTGGGAGCTCAAATGTCCGAAGGTCATCGGTATTAAGCTGACGGGAAAATTGAGCGGTTGGACGAGCCCGAAAGATATTATTCTTAAAGTCGCTGGTATTCTCACGGTGAAAGGTGGCACCGGAGCAATCGTGGAGTACTTTGGCCCGGGTGTCGATAGCATAAGTTGCACGGGAATGGCTACGATCTGCAACATGGGAGCTGAAATCGGCGCCACAACGTCGGTATTTCCTTACAACGGTCGTATGAAGGATTATCTGAAAGCAACGGGACGCAGTGAAATCGCCTCGGCGGCCGATCAATACCGAGATAGCCTGCTCACAGCTGATCCCAATGCAAAGTACGATCAGATAGTTGAGCTGGATCTGTCGACCCTCGAGCCTCATGTAAACGGACCATTCACGCCCGATCTTGCACATCCGATTTCCAAACTCGGTAAGTACGAGGATCCGACAGAGCTGGGCAAAGTACCAGAACCATGAAGTACTTCAAGTATAAAGTACAAATTACTGTAAGTACTCGAAGTACTTATGCATTTAAGTACAGCGTATTGAAGTACTGATGCACTTCAAGTAAAAAGTACCTCAAATACTAGAAGTATCAAGTACTTCCAGTATTCAGTACTCTAAGAGTTAAATATTTGAAGTACGGAGTACTTAAAGTGCCAAATATTTGAAGTACTCAGTACTTCAAGTACTAAATATTTGAAGTACTCAGTAATTTAAGTACTTGAGGTATCAAAAGGTACTTTAAATACGTCAAGTATCAAGTATCAAATACTTTTCAAGTTTTCAGATATACGTCTCGTAAGTTCTGGTACTTACATTTGATTTCTTACGTACTCTTTAAACTCATTTGATTTTGATTCGAGTATTTTTCCTATCAAAACATATCTTAACATTGTGCAATTCACTCACTCAGATTATGCAGTTCGGAACAGAAATATTTAAACGAAAAATTAGAAATGATTTTAAAAAAATAGCATTGACGCTTTTGTAATTAAGATTTATTTAGCTTCAGGTTTGAAAAAAGAAAAAAAAAAGAAGAATACAATACACGGATTGTTAAAAACGGAGCCATGCGCTGACAATGGCACCGTAACTACCGTAGCTTGAGCCTTTGAACGGTCATTCCTTACAATGTTAACCAAAGATGGCGTAGAATGTCCCTCAATTATACATTTAATGGCGTTGTACATGCAACCATTATCAAGACGTATACAAAAGTACTTCATACTTGGTACTCGAAAGAGTACTTGAATTACAGGAAAGTATTTGAAATTTTAATTCCAAATACTTCAAGTACGCGACATGCACTTGAAAATTTAAGTACAAATACTTGAAGTACAAGTGTAAGGTACCTGCGGGTAATAAGGCCTAGTAAAATATCCAATTTAATCAACAGGTTTTAATAATAATTATTATTCGAGCACATCTTCGTGCAATAGGCGTCTGTTAGTGTCGCCATGAGCAAGAGCGCTTATTTCAAATACGATTTTTGTTGATAAAATTGGATATATTACTAGGCCTTATTACCCGCAGGTACCTTACTTCATACTTGGTATGAAATACAAATACTTGAAGTACAGGTCTAGTACTTCGAAATTTAAGTGCAATACTTGAAATACTTTCAAAGTACTTTGTACTTCCAGTAAATCGAAAGTACCAAATACTCAAAGTGCTGCCCAGCTCTGGGACCCGAGGCTTTTTCGTTCTGATCTACAATTTGATCGTAGATTATTTAGGTTGAGTGCTAAAGAAAAAAAAAAAAAAAAAAACATCGGTCACAGTGGCCCGGTTTTCGTTTGAATCTTAACAGGACAAACGGCAAAGACGAGTGGCTGGCCCAATGAGATTAAGGTCGGCCTTATCGGCTCTTGCACAAACAGCTCTTACGAGGATATGGGTAGATGCGCCAATATCGCCAAGCAGGCTCTCAAGCACGGTCTCAAGGCTAAATCAACGTTCAACGTTACACCGGGATCCGAACAGATCAGGGCTACGATCGAGCGTGATGGAATAGTGAGTAATGGGGGAATGAAATTCTCCGATAACTAACCGACTGAAAATTTTATATAAAATCAAAAACTACAGATTTCTTCATCACCCTTTCCCCCCCAATGTCAATGAACAATTTTTATCCTTACCAGGCGGGAACACTTCGTGAATTCGGTGGTATCGTTCTTGCGAATGCCTGCGGTCCTTGCATCGGTCAGTGGGACCGTCATGACGTCAAGAAAGGCGAAAAGAACACGATCGTAACGTCTTACAACAGAAACTTCACGGGACGTAACGACGCTAATCCGGCGACTCACGCATTCGTAACGAGTCCCGAGCTCGTGACCGCTCTCTCGATCGCCGGACGCTTGGACTTCAATCCCGTTACCGACAAGCTCAAAGGCAAGGACGGCAAGGAATTCTTGCTCGACAATCCGTTCGGCGATGAACTGCCGACTCGCGGCTTCGACGCCGGCGAGGAAACATACGATCGGCCACCAGCGGACGGTAGCAAAGTCCGAGTTGACGTTGATCCAAAATCTCAGAGGCTTCAGCTTTTGGAACCTTTCGAGAAATGGGACGGCAAGGATCTTACCGATCTTACCGTTCTCATCAAGGTCAAGGGAAAATGCACCACCGATCATATCTCAGCTGCTGGCCCATGGCTGAAGTATCGCGGTCATCTCGACAACATATCCAACAACATGTTTATCGGGTAATTTGAAGCTCATCTCCATTAATTGAAAATTTTTTCCTGTCTTTTTAGTTAAAAAAAAAACAAAATATTCCATCACTTTTAGGATTTTTCTTCGCAAAACCCGTTTGTTGGATAACTTTTTCTATTTCGCAAGTTATATTTGTTCGACGTTTTTTTTTCCTGCTGCACGTAATTTATTAGTTACGAGCATCGAAAAACCTTGGAAGCAAAGTTTCTCGATGGCGCCAGGTTGTAGCTTTTTTCCAAGTGCTCTGAAAATGTTATTCTTGTTAGAAAAAAAAAAAAAAAAAAAAAAAAAACGTAACAAACTCTCGATACATCGATCTCATATTGGATCGGTACCGATCAATGCAAATATTCGAATGGGTGTTTTGAACGGTAATTTCAATTGTTATATCAGCGCGGTGAATTACGAGAACAACGAGGTAAATAAGATCAAGAATCAGTTGAACGGTGAATGGGGCGGTGTACCGGACGTAGCGCGTTATTACAAGAAAAATGGGGTGAGATGGGTCGCCGTTGGCGATGACAACTACGGCGAGGGTTCGTCACGCGAGCATGCGGCTCTTGAGCCACGTCATCTCGGCGGTCGTGCGATAATCGTCAAGAGCTTCGCTCGTATTCACGAGACGAATCTCAAGAAGCAAGGCATGCTGCCGCTGACTTTTTCAAATCCAAGCGACTACGACAAGGTCCAGCCGACCGACAAGATCAGTCTTCTCGGACTCAAGGATATCGCACCTGGCAAGGTAACCTCTGAAAATTTGATCTCGTAAATTTTTCCTAACTTTTTTTTTCATTCGTCCCGGTGCATGAGAGATTTCACGAAAAACCGAGATGTCACGGACGATTGTATTTGAAATTGTTCGAAAATATTTTTTTTTTTTTCTCGCAAATTTGTACGTATTAAACACATCCTTCGGAGGATTTCTCGATCTTCGTATTCATTCGGTCGGGACAGCCCATCAAAGTTTCTCATAAAATGACATTCAGGGCCAAATTTCGAGCAGAAGAAATGAGAATTTGTAAAAAAAAAAAAAAACTCAAAGAACAAAAACTGCAAGTTTTATCATTTAATTTCGAAAAAAAAATACGGCATTATCGCAGAATCACGTGGGAAGAAAATAACGACTTTATTTTTGCCTACTGAATATACGCCATTTTGTATTTTGAAAACTCAAATATATAACGATTTCTAAAATAATTACGCAACATTGGAGCCTAATCTGAACGTGGTCGGAGCCGATCTTCGATTTTCGTTCAGGCTTATCGATTTTTCGTTTGTTGTTTTCGAATAATTTAGCTGGAAACAAATAAAAAAAAAGACTTCATTAAGTTTAAACATTTTTTTCACAATCAGTATAATGAGAAAAGGCGATAGTTTGGAGAAAGTGTTTGGATCAATATGGCCATTGAAGTCCTCTTTTTCATTTGGGAAAAAAACTTCCCACGTGGTACTGTGATATTAATTAAGCATTATTTAAGTAGGTTAAAAAAACTAGGAATTTTTGTTCTTTGCGTTTTTTAGAAATTCTCATTCCTTCTGCTAAAAAATTTGCCTTGAATATAATTTTATGGTGAAGCTGGGCAGTAATTCAAGTACCCGGTACTTACGATGTACTGGAAGTACAGTACTTAAAGTTCAAAGTACTTAAAGTACAGTGTACTTAAAGTACAGAATACTTTGAAAGTATTTCAAGTAGCGTACTTGAATTATAAAGTAATCGACCTGTACTTCAAGATCTGAACTTAAATTTTCAAGTACATGCCATGCGCTTGAAGTATTTGCAATTGAAATTTCAAGTACTTTCTTGTACTTCAAGTACTTTTTCAAGTACTAAGTATGAAGTACTTGTTAATACGTCTTGATAATGGTTGCATGTATAACGCCTTTAAATGTATAATTGAGGGACATTCTACGCCATCTGTGGTTAACATTGTAAGGAATGACCGTTCAAAGGCTCAAGCTACGGTAGTTACGGTGTCATTGTCAATGCATGACTCCGTTTTTAACAATCCGCGCATTACATTCTTTATTTTTTCTTTTTTCAAACCCGAAGCTAAATAAATCTTAATTACAATCGTTAATGCTATTTTTTTAAAAGCTATTTATAATTCTTCGTTTCAATATTTCTGTTCGAATCTGCCTAACCTGAGTGAATTGCACAAAGAGAAAATATGTTTTGATAAAAAAAAGTACTCGAATCAAAATCAAATGATTTTAAAGAGTACGTAAGAAATCAATTATAAGCACTAAAACTTACGAGATGTATACCTGAAAACTTGAAAAGTATTTGATCCTCGATACTTGACGTATTTCAAGAACTTGATACTTCAAGTACTTGGTACCTCAAGTACTTCCAATACGCAGTACTTCAAGTACTGAGTACTCGGAGTTACTTCAAGTATTCACGTTACTTGATACTTGAAATACACGAGTACTTGAAGTACTTACAGTACTTTTTACCTGAAGCATTTTCTGGTACTTTGCCCAGTTCTGTTTTATGAGAATCGTTGATGGCCTGTCTTGACCGAATGAAGATAATTATCGAAAAATCCTGCCAGGGGTGTGTTGAATACACAAAAATCCGCAAGAAAAAAAAATACTATAGACAAATTCCAAATACCATCGTCTATGACCTCTCGTTTTTTTTTTTTTTTTTGTGACATCCCCCAAATATCATTTTTTTAATAATGCTAAATGGATATTCGAACGATATAAAATGAATCGCATATTAATGTTTATTTGTTTGTGGGGGGGATGATTTTTAGCCTATCAAGGCCGAGATCAAGCACAAAGACGGTAAGGTAGATACGATCAGTCTCAATCATACGTTGAACGAGCAACAGATCGGTTGGTTCAAGGCCGGCTCGGCTCTCAACAGAATGAAGGAAATTGCCTCTGGACACTAGAAAAAAAAAAAAAAACAAAATATAAGGCATAAAAAGAGGAAAAAAAAAAAAAAGAAAAACAGTCCAAAAGTGTGATTTCCCCGGCTCTGTGTCATCGACAAACGAGCCTCAGTCAATATTTTTTTTTTTTCTTTCGTCAAGGCAACTGGCAAATCGAAAGATTCGAGGCTCTTGTGTGTTGAGAATCTTTTTGGGGCATCGAAAGCTCCTTTTTCGCCGATCGATCTTGTTCAATCGTCGCGACGATATAGTTGACAATATTACAATGTTCCCCATCTTAGATCACAGCTGGTTGGACGCTCGAATCAACGGCAGCCATGCTGCTCGTACTTGATTGACGAAAGTGTAGGGGACGGAAAGTAGAAAATGAGCAAATTAAATATATATATATCCATATATATATATATATACATATATATATAGTGATATTAGTATTTTCGCGAAATGCTCAGAATGATGAATCGTTTCAGGACGAGATGTTTTATAGAAAAATAATGATAATAATTATGATAATTAAAAAAGAAAAAAAAAAAAACAAACAACAAAAAAATCATCGAAAAATTGAGCGTTTTTTGTGATTTCATTTTCAGAGCTCGTTCTTCTCGACCCCCCCCCCCCCCCCCATGTATGTGCGAAATCGCAAGAATCATTTTTGATTAGCGACAATCTTTTTTTCTTCTCATTTTTCGTCGTAATGATTAAAATTCGTGCATCACCATGTCAAAATAAAAACTCGAGATAATATTTACCGTGCTCGTTCGATAATTTCTTCGTGTAAATATAATTATTGTTGCGACGACGACGATGACGATGATTATCAAACAAATAAACAAAACGTAAGTGTTAATCGCTTTTTAGCAAACGCAATTTTGCTCATTAAGATATATTGTTATTAATTATACGAAAATGTTTTATTTTATTCGTTTTTTTTTTTTTTCGCATTTTTCCGGACTCCACTCTTGACAACTCTGTCGTCGATGACTGATGATTATTTAAAAAAAAAAAAAAAAAAAAAAAAAAAAACAAAAAATGTATAAGCGTACGCGACCTCGTGGAACGGTGACGTACGGTTCGAGGATTAAAATTGAGCCTCTCCTTTTCAACCTGTATGATTCTGAAACAAAGAAAAAAAAAACCAAAAATGATTAAAAAGAATTGTGCAAGAACGAAAAACATTCTTTTTTTTAATTAATTAATTAATTTTTTTAATTAATTAATTAATTAATTAATGAAATTAATATTTTCTGGTGAAAATATTATTCGCCGTTTATTGCGGGTAAGTCGAGTAATTTTTTTTTGTCTTTCATGAAATTTGGAATTTGATTCGAGTTGAATTATGATTTTTGGAAGTGGAACGTGAAGGAATGGCATTCGATTGAAGGAAAAAAGTAAGTGGACGAAAAATTATGAATGAATTATTAATTAATTGTAATTGTATTAATCAATTATGATTTGTACTGAATTAACGATTTTCTACTTGTTTTTTTAAATCATTCTGTCATAGTTAAAAAATTTCTGAAGTTAATGAACACTGCATTGATTTTTTTAAGCAAGTAAACGATTATATCTTGAGGTGTAGCATTTTTAAGTAATTTACGCGCTCTGCCGACCGAGTGACGTCACAACACCCCTCGGTACTGGGGTAAAGTTACGCCCGAATTTTTGCACGGTTATCTTCCGGATATAGTTATCCGCCGGATAAACCCATGTTAAAAGGATAGGATATCCGTCGGTGAAATAATTCGCGAAAGTGAATCATTAGTGAGTGTGTGTGATATACATTACAGCGTATGCTGTAGCTTAATAAAAAATTAATCAAGGATATATGAGAGCAACATCTGCAAATTTGCCAAGAATCGATTTAAAGATGTTCCTAAAACACAAATAAATTATTTTTCTGGTGTTGATGTACTTTGTGTTTTTGTAACATGGTACAACACATTATTTGTACACTTTCTTCGATTGTTCAGGTACATTAGTCATATTTGAAGTCGATTTCACAGACTACATATTTACGAATTATGAAGATTCTGCTTGAATTTCTTGATCTTATCGCTAGAGGCGCTACTGCACTGGGCTATTCTGACGTCACTGTCACGTGATATACTTTTGAAATGCAACTGAATTTTCAAGCTGATATAATTAATTAAATAACGATGAGTAACTGAAAAAACCTATGCAAATGATTTTTATGAATAATTATATCTTTTAGATAATTGAAAAGTTGAAAATTATGCAAGTTCTCTATTGTGATTGATTCATATATCTATATTTATTCGATAAATCGTCATTAAAAATTTTTGATTTTTATTTTTTGGGATTTCTATGATTTACGATTTTTCTATTAGATTATTAGATTATTTTAATAATTTTACATCGAATTTTCGAGCTTCCGTCACTTTTTACAATCTTTAAACTGTACCGAAGAGAGTGAGAAAATTACAAATTAGACTTCCGTCTCAATTGGCAAGCAAAATTAGAGCAATCTCATCGGTGGACCGACGTATTTTAGCTGAAATGAAAAATTCTTCGGATCCAAAGAGTCAATTTTATTACTATTTTTATGTTGAAATTCGAACAGAAAAATTTAATTTTATTGGAACATAAAATTAATTGATTCAACAATGCTCAGTTCGATTTTGAAAATTAAATGAATATTGATTATAACTTTTTGAGAATTTAAAAACAATTTTTTTTCTCGCTCGTGAAACTCGATTTAATTCTCATATAGACGACCGAATGAAACATCTGGAATAAATTTCATCGTGACCCCCTACCTTGTGCCGTTCTTGTATCCGTGGTAACATCGCGTAAACGAGCATCACAAACCCCCGTGAATACGTTCACCTGCATGAATTTTATGTATTTATTTTATACCCATTGCGCGTTGGACGACGAAGGCAATACGGTGCGCGGTTTTGCGTGTATCCACAGGCGAAAGTGCCTTGTACTACAGTGAATTTACGAGATAAACTCCGCATATGCGATGAAAATTGTCCAAATATGTCAGTGGAGGGTGAATTTTTCGTTTGCACGACCGGTTCCATCGAATTCGCCGAATTTTACGAGATTGATAACGCCTACTGCAAGTACGGATATCATTTTGGAAACGAGTGGAGCGTCGTTGCGGTGAGAGAGATGAAGAAACAAAAGTTTCATTCGTGCATCAATACATAAACGTAGAACATAGGAATTAAAAAAAAAATTGCTTTCTCAATGAATGAAGATCGTGTCACGAAAAAAAAAACCTTAGAACGAGAATACCTTTTTGCTTGATTACATGAAAAATACTTGATGCAATGACACATGAATCTCATGTTGAGTTCCTGAATTTTGTGATACTACTGCATTGAAAAATTTAATCTTCAGATAACCCACGTGAATTAAGAATGAGCTTGAAGAAAACGTACCGGAAAAATAAGGCAGGGTCTTCGACAGTAAAAAAAAGTTGCATTTTTTTTCTAATACAAATCAGGGTATAGAGGAAGGCTTGACGCAGATGAGCAAGTGCAGCAACGACATTAGACGTCTCGCTGTTTGGAACTTTCCCCTCGACATCAGCTTCAGATCGACGAATCCTCATGGATGTGAGTCAATTGCCTTGATCAATTCTTTCGATAAATATTCAATGAAAAAAAAAGTTTCATAAATACACCGTCAGGGAATCTCAAATAAGTGTTTGATATATCTTCGTTTCTGTGTATTCATCAAATTTACCAAACATCTGTGAAAATAAAAATTTTCAAAAATGAATTTTGACGTTTAGTTCCAATATTTAATATTTTTGTAATTTCCATTGTGTAAATTATATTTTCTTCAGTACATCCCATGAAAAATTGTAGTCTCCAAGTCATTGAACTGATCGAGTCACGATTGGATATTGAACGGTTCGACATTTCGTGACGAGCTTTTAGCGCATGCATAACCCACCGTAGCTCTTTGTTGTTTCGAGCATATAGAAACGATCAAACGTTTTCATTTACCCTTGTCAACTGCAGGGCCCCAGTTGGTACTCTCGATATATGGAATGGATTTTTTCGGTCATGACGTCATAAGGGGCTATGGTGTTTGTCATTTGCCACTGACCACAGGTCGTCACGAAAAAAAGTGAGGAATTCCAACGGAAATGAAAATTTTGAAAAATTTCAATCTACAAAATTGAATTTATTTTAATTTCTCATTATTTTCGTAGCGTTATCTTCACTATCCTTATCAAAAAAGTAATTTGTATATTTCAGGGTCTCCGTATACGCACTTGAATCCTCGTCACCGATGCAAAAAATTGCAGCCTGGTTGACAGGCAGAAGGCCGGAATTAATTGAACCATCCATTCTAGCCTCGGCAGCTGGGAGAGAATGTAATTTAATTCGCTACATAAATACAGTTGCCTGGGGGGAAAAAAAATCATTTAGATCTACGCAGATTTGATTTAGATCTACATAATTATTTTTTAGATCAAATTAGATTTACGTAGATCTAAATTTTTGTAAACTGTAGATCTACCTAGATTTTTGTATGTAACGGTGAACTTGCGTACATTCGAGTCTACCTTACGTTATGTTCGAGCACTTTTGCTTATTGGATCTTCGTTTATCTACTTGAATCTCAATAGATTTACTTAAATCTGGTTGTGAGACGTATATGACTAATTGAGATGTAAATATAATTGAGATCTACGTAGATCTTATTGAGATCTAGATAAATTTACGATTTTTCAAAATTTAGATCTGCGTAAATCTTAAAATTTACTGCGCAAATCTAAATTTCGATCTGTGTAAATTAAACATTTTTTTTTCTTGAGAAAATTATATTCTTACTGGCTCTAACCACAGTTTGTGTTCTCAGCTATATAAACTGTTTTTTTCACAAACTATTTGTTTTTCCTCAAAGAATTTTTTCCCCGAGGGAAAAATATATTCCGTTTTATGAGGGATTTTCCCCATTTTGTAAATCTTTCATAATACGTACGTGCATTGAATAAAAAATTTATGTTCATACGGATTTCAGTGACACGCATGAGGGTACAGGGTACGGTCACGATAACATTTAACGTCGTGTTGAAGGATTTCTTCAAGCTGGGATACGACAATGGGGAGAGGCATAAATAAATTGTAAAATACACATTAATGTACAATTTTTTTTTTTTATTATTAACAAGACTTCTGAAAACAAAATGTAATAAAACAAAAATAATAACGATCCAATATGCCGATTATTATTTTTGTTTTGAATCTTGGACAATTCCGTTGCAATTATCGTTGTATTATCATCGGCTTGTTCATTCGTTTTTTCTCTTCTCCATATTTATATCAACGTAATTTTTAAAACAAAATACTGACATTTGAAAGTTACTTATACACATGCCCCCCACCCTTGAATATACATTTAAAAGTTACTTATACACATGCCCCTCACCCTTGAATATACTTATGATGCATTGACGAGAACCTCGATTTTGTCAATTTTTATTTTCATTTTGCCAGAGTCGAGGTTCCAGTTGATAAGAAATATTTCACGTATTCACGTTGCAATTTGATCATAAATTTTCGGATCTCGTTCACGTTCGTTTTCTCTACGGTTGAATTATCAAAACCGTTGCACTTTCGTTCAACTCCTTTTCACACACGAGTTCTCTAGATCCGTCATTTTCACTTGCATGTATGCCTCATTTCCAGCACGAAGCTTTTGAGCCTCAAAGCTTTCCGGTTGAAGGGTTTCCGGAGCCTTGGAATGCAACGTCATTTCCTCGACAAATTAACACCCTACCTATATCCTCGACTCTCCGATGCACCCCATTAATCATTGCGATTCCCGGAGAGAGAGAGAGAGAGAAAATGTAGAGCTTATCAAATTCTCGTGATATGCAAATAATTGAATTCCATGAGGGTAACATGGACTATGTGTTCGCAGAATTTCTGTAAACAGACGTAAAAGAAAAATCGTCAGGATAGAAAATTTGTTATTAATACCATGGATTCATAATTCATTTGCGTTTGGCAAGTATGAAAGTTTGAGTTATCGAAAATGACCTATCGAACCTTGATATACTCCACGTGCCAGTATGATAAATTTATCAAATGCACCGACGTGGACAAATGTATTTTCGTCTTATAGCTATATACGGATCGTACTCAATTGACTATACTTATTACTTAATTATCAATTAAAGCACTACTTATAGATTATTAATATTTCTATTTCTATGGATATTTGACGACCACTAATTTCGTTTCAACAATATTTGGAGACGTTTTGCTTTGAAAAATGTCGTTATGAAGATCGCAAAATAGCTTAGGGAAAAGTCTCGTCTTTAATCTTGCTCTCGCTCACGGTCTCGTTTATAAATTCTGATTGAGAACGCTCGGTGCATCTCGGCGCAGTCGAGGGATCGAGGTGGCAAAAACTCTTAGAGCTCTTTAAAATTAGATTTGACTGTCGTGTCATTCGAGAGAGTTGCGTCGTTTGCGCGAAAATCTCAGTTATCCGTATATGCTGTGTGGGACACATTTCAGGTCAAATCGCCAAATACAATTTTTTCTATTTGCTTTTTATTTCAATACATCGTCAGAAGATATGTCAAAAAAATACTCTACGTCATTTTAAAGTTTTTATCAAACAAAAAAAATTGTCGAATTAAGGCGGTCGGACGTTGGCGATTTTTCTAAAATTTTTGGACTAAGCTATATTGGTTGAATAACAATATTGTTCAGACTAATCCGAGTTTTGATTTGGTTCTAGCAGAGGCGGTACAGAAAAATGAAGATTGATTTTTTTTTTTTCTAACTTATTCAATAACGCAATGCATAATCGAAAAAGAGCTTCAGTTCGAAATGATGTGTATATTTTTTGCAATTTCAACATTTTTTAACGATTAAAAAAAATCTAAATCGGTTGGTTTTAAGGGCAAGCCCAATTTTCAAAATAATCTGGCGATTCGGGCAACGTCCATTTTCACGACGACTCACGATACGCAGAAAAAAAAACGCAAAAAAAAAAAAGTCGAGACTCACGACTGAAATGACCCATGTGTATATCAAGATGAAAAGCTCTTTCCCTTTCGTTGTATCTTTCAACCACTTTACTCACGCTTCTCTTACTTCGATTCCCCCCCCCCCCCCCCATGAGCTCTCGCGATCTCGTTCTCAAATAAACAGCAAAGTTACGGTCGCTTAAAAATTTTACGAGGACTAATGTTGCACAGCTGACTCTCGAGTTAATTTTCTGTTTATTCGAGTGTTACGAGACCCGATATCGTTCCAACTTAATATGCCTAATCTAACTCCGTCGATTAGTTATGAAGTACCGGAAGCATAAGAGAGAGGAAGAAAGTTATATATAGTTGAAACGACAAAAAAACCAGAAGTAGACTTTAATTATAATTTTACTGATTAAGGTAGTCCTCGTGCCAATGCGTTTTTCATGAGAATTTGTTGAAATTTACAGTAGACAACGGGAATGCTAGTACCCAACTTCTCGTGAAATTTGAAGCAGATTTATCGTTCCTAACTCGAGATATTCAATGTCAAAGTTAACAACCATTACCCGTAGAGCATATATAGCAAGCATTGCTGTACCCTGATACAAGCACGGTTTTTTTTTTTAATATTACAACTAAACGCGTCACCAGATTTTGATGGAAAAATTTTTAGACGAAAGAAGACTATTATTCACATATTAGGAAAAAAGAACAAAATTATTTACCGTTTCGTTTACGAACGAAGATCACAATAAGAATGCAATATGAATGAAAATTCGACGCATACACAGATATAGTAGCTGCATATTCTATGGCGTGAATGTATCTGAATATGCACGGTTCCGTGTGCAACAGTAATTTCTGTACAGACTCAATCATAAGTTCGCTGCATATGACCACTATAGTGCCTTGTATATTTTATCATGCGGTATACATAGGAAACTTTCTCGCACTATTGTAGCACGAGGACTACCTTAATTTACCATCTTGCGTTGATGAGGAGAAATGTTTTGTTTTTTTTTTTTTATATTTCCTCCTGATTCCGTGTGTCTACGTTTTGCGGGCAATGAACAAAAATGATTTTCCAACAATGTGTACGATTAGATAACTGCTGTTATTAGTGTTTAAACATTTGTTTTCTTATTCAAGTGTACAGAATATGGACCATTTTGTGAAAAAAAAAGAGTGAAAGAATATAGTACTTTTCTCTCAACTGACGCGTCATTGGCGTCTCACATAGCTGGATAGAAATACGAAAATAAAATTCATAATAAAAAAAAAAAAACATGATTTGATAGACTCACCACTTATTTCCTTTCGTCAATCAGTACATCGTTCGACATCGCATCGGGATAAGTGTCGAGAAATTCCATGACAGCGCCATTGGTAAAGCCAAAACCGATCTGCACTCGGTACTCACCGCCACCCCCGTGTCTACCAGGACTTTCAGCATCGTACTGTAACACGAGAGAGCGAAGAACAAAAAAAAAAAAAAATTACCGAGTGATCGAAGATGGTGGATACGAAAAATCTCTTCGTACTTCTGGTTTTCCAACCCTCCGTTCGACACGAAATTATCTGCTACGCGAAAAAAAAAAAAGAAAAAGAAAACTCTCCTAATTTCGTCGACCGCAATGACAAATTCCTTACAAATTAATCACAGCCGCTGCGTCCCTGTATCGCGAACGATGAACACTCGAATAGATACGCAGGATGATCCTGATGGAGGCTGAACAGTATACGACGAAGCAAATTATTGAGCAAAAGTTCGCTTGAACGAGAAGTTGAAGACGGGGTTGATTGTGGAGGGTGGAAAACTTTATCCGCGACCTTCGATTTTCGTCGTAACGATTTCGCACGAGAAATTTTTTTTTCGTGAATCCTGTCTGCTGGACCGCTTTTCTTTTATGCGTATATATATTTTCTCGTAGTCTCTTTGCGGGAGAACGGTAATGAGGTCGAGGTAAAAGGGGGGAAAAAAAAACCAAGATCAATGGACATTGAGACTAAAAGTTTTTTGTTTCATTCAAAATTGCTTTGTAATGACTTAAGCTCTGGAGTACTGTGAGAGCTATGGTCGATACACCAAGCCATTTTCACTGGACAATCGCTTTTTTTTTTTACTCTTTGCCGATAACTTTCATGACATTTAATTAATTTTCCATTACAGCGAGCAAGAGATCGTAGTCGTCAGCGAAATTTTGTGATCACGAAATGTCCAATGAGTTTTCAGTTGGGACAACGAACTTTTTTGCTCACTGGGCTCAGCGATTGGTGAAATTTTTTTTTTTTTTTTTATGGAACAAGTAGGCGTAAATCGAAAGGAGTTTCTAACAACCATTTTTTTGAAATTTCGCACTCAATTAGCGACTATGCAGTGCTACCTAGATCGGATTTTTTTTTTTTTTTAATACCATAGACGACAAAAAGAGGAGCAGTAGTGTTGGAAGTTTTCAATTTTCACTCAACCATCGTGTTGTTTTTTTTTTTTCGTTCGCTCCGAAGTGGAAACACGTTTTTCTCGTTTAGAAGACGATTAAGCCGTGAAATTGGCAACCATCGAGGGCTCGCTGATGAGACAGTAGGTCGTTACTTTTCTTGCCCCTCGTAAAAATGTAAGCGACGAGGGAGAACAGACCATTCCGGGATCCCCGAAAGATTGCGCAACGAGAGTGCTCGAGAATCCATTAAGCACATACTTATAAACGCAGATATATACTTTACTTTCCTCTTCTATACGAGGTATGAAGAAAAATTCTCACGATATAACATAAATTTTTATAATGTAAATCTTCCTTTTGGCGTCCGAGCCTCTGCGTTGCCTTTACGGTATTAATCGAGAGAACCCTCGATCTTGGTAAAATAAATTGGATCGTATTTACATTAAAGGAAAAAAAATTAATCTACTCGCTTTTTCACAGCAGCGTGAAATGAGAATAATTAAACGAAAAGCAACGTAAAGTCATCGCCGGTAGAAAATCGACGGTAGTCCCTTTTTTTTCAAAATAAAAATTCGATAACTGGATTTTATATTAAATTTTTGTATGTTCATGGAGAATTCAATATTATAGCTGGGCCAATGGATAGATTTATGTTGTACGACATTATTTTTAAAATTTATCACAGAAACCATGCAGGATGTAATTAGGAGTATGAATGAAATTTTTTTGCTTCGATCATTGGGGCGCATAATGTAGAGCAAGTAAAAATAATGAGGACGTATTTGTTTATTTTTCGTTAAAAATGACAGATGCACCTGTTATAGGCAATTTAATTTCACGGATTTTGATATATATAGATATAGCGTAACACGTGTGACGTCATAATGTTATATTTTTCAATTTGTTATATTAACGGCAATTTTGATTCAAATAAAAAAAATAAAAAATACGTACTAAATATTTTTTCCTAAACTACTAGATTTTGAAATAAAAAAAATTTCATTTATACTCTCAATTCGAGAGGTGTCGTTATTTCGGTATCAAGATCTCGAGAGCACTCGAGAGAAAGTTCAATGTTCACGGTTTATATAACCTGGGTGCTTACGAGTGAATATATTCGAATGGGTTTGCGGGGGTTGACGAGGGCAAAACTTTACGAGGCGAAAGAGACCTCAAGAGCGATAGAACAAGAGAGAGAGAGAGAGAGAGAGAGAGATCTGAAAAATGTTACTACGGGGAACTCATGTGTTTGCGGCAAAGATAACGGAGTAATTCACAAGAGAGTGTTAGCAAATTACCAGGAATCTCATTTATGCAATATGCTTACGAGTTTAAAGTGCAACATCAACTATCTACCTTGCTAGGATCTCCTAGAGAAAGAGGAAGAGAGAGAGAGAGAGAGAGAGAGAGAGAGAGAGAGAGAGAGAGAGATCGACTAGAAAATAATTTTTTATCTACGTTGTGGAAATAAATAAATAAATAAATGAATAAATTGCACTGATGGTGAAAAGATTATTTCGTAAAAAACTCGGATTGTACAGTCAATAATTTGAATAGACTTTAATAATTATTCGATTACCACAGCAGTAATATCGCAGCAATTATCCAAATGAGAATAGCATTAGGCGAAATTTTTGAATATTCATGTTTTGTTCTCGAAACAATCGTAACACGATTAAGAACAATTATTGTACACACGTGCATGAAATTACTTGATTACATTATTTACGAACTGTAAAATATTAAGACCGGACGGATCGCGGCTCATATATCGATTGACCCAGAAAAAAAATTTTACGCGTCAACCTGACCTAATATTGGTTTTCAAATTATTGCACAAATTTTATCCATATCTATGCCTGTGGGCTTTATGTTCTGACCCAACAGCTTGGACCAGCTGATAAATCAATAGTTTTGAATTTATAGCATTGCCATATTATTGGAGAATATATTAAAAGCTCATGGGTCAATCGGTCACAACGACCATCGAATTGCGATCGACTTATTCGGTTAAATACGATTCTTTTTTTGCAATATCAAGCGATCGCTTGAGATTTTACGATATTTTTGAAAATATAAACACGTGAAAAGTGTGTTGGTTTCTCGCGCGGTTCGTCTAATGAGAATTTCGAGAACAGGGGATCTCCGGAAGTGGAAAAAAAAAATATATATATATATGTATATATGGGACAATTCGTGGTTAACTGACAAGTGGACTGGCAAAGCCGCAACGAACTGTCCGACCCGAGAACAGAGTGGATTAAGCCGAACGTTGAGAACTAAGATAGTTTACATACCAGAGAGCCCTTGTAGGAATTGAGTGGCTTTGAGAGAACATCGCGCTTCTATATTGAATTTGTGCTCGGTCAAAAAGGCCATCACACTCAGGTCTCTTGTTCCGATTCACGGACACATAATAAATTCCACCGTAAATTCCTCGGCATGGACTCATCATTTTATTTGTGGTCCGAATCGAGTCTCAGTTTGTACGTTGATTCTCTCTATTCGGCTAAATCTTTTTTTTACTTGTTTGAAAAAAATTGAAACGTACGAGCCTATTTATCAAATTATCGCATGCATAATATGCTTTCATTGAGCTAAAATTTATGCTTCAAGAAAAATGTAACAATGCTCGCCATGAAAAAGAGCGTTCTGGAAAATTTTCGTTCTTCAAAAATCACGAATATACAAGCCCGAGGGAGCGAGAAAAATATCAATGTTTATTTTTTTTCTTCACGGCATGACTATTTTTCTCTGTTATATGTCTCTTTATAATACACGACTCATATTCGCGTGAAGCCTCGGGCATTTTTCGGTGCTCTAATTTTTTTTGTTTTGTTTCCGGGATTCCTGCTATCCACCCTCAACTATTATGTATACGTGAGTCTTTTGCGTTACTCCGAGTTATCGTTGAACTTCAATTAATCATGCAATTCGAATTTTGGAAAAAAAAAAATGGAAGGGAGAGCCTCAGTGTACTCTTATTATAATTTTTGTCGCAGTTCATGTTTTGTGCTATGAAAAAGAATGTAACGATGAGTGATGTATTAACTCATCATTGAATAGTTATCGGTGAGTTACACCAATTATTGTTCTAGATACAGTGAAATTTGTAGAAAACAAATTTACTTGCTGCCCCAATATAGTGATGAAATAATTGTTAGTCTTGATTTTGTCAATAATCGTAGCAAAAATTAATGAATAATTACGCAATAACAAGGAAATTATTGATGAATTTTTTAGTTCGTTAGCTTACTAGAGATTTGTTAATTAGCAACGAAACCGTACGTCGTTCCACTGCTTGCTATTACGAATATTCAGTTGAGTTAGATGAAGATTTTTGGGTCAAATTAACCCAAATATAATGTAACTACCGATGAATAATTATATTTCGATCATAATTTAAAGTTTCGTAATAATAATCTTAAACGTTTATTTCGCCATAGTTAAAACAAGAAAAAAAAATAGTTTTGTCAATAAACGATATTATAACTCTTATCGTCGATTTTTCGGAGTATATATCGCTCTAAATTGGTGGCTTAATTTCGGTGAATCGACAAGGATCGAATGAACATTGGCGCTTGGCTCATCATGCATAGGGCAATATCGCACCAAGTGCTCTTAGCAATCTCGTGTGCTGGCAATGGCAGTAGCATTAGCAGCAGATTTAGCGTAACATGCATAGAACGCAGTAGAGCATATCCAAGCGTTGTCAGACTCAGATCAATTATACAACAGTCACTCCGGGATTTCGTCCCCAGAAACCTCACGGGCAACACTACAGCCAAATGATCCGAGCTCAGGGACGAAATTACTCGCCAAAGGCACATTTCATTCAAGAGTTGGATGTGCGCACGATAAAACGATCCTAACACGAATATATGTAGAGTTTCAATAACCCGTGATCGAATTTTCGACAATACATCGTAATTGAAATGAATTTCTTTTATTGAATGAATTTGATGTGATTCATACGATATTAAGGGAGATTTCTACTTAGTTGGGCCAAAAAATGTTCGATTTCACCAATTTTTTATGCGAAAAATATTAAAGATAGAATGTTGATATTTGGTATTCTTACTAAGCTGTATTTATTGAACATGATAATATCTTTTGAAGTTTGACAAAACATGGTATTGGGGATTTGTTAATTTTTTCATATTTCTTCTTCATTCTAATTCAACTCATATAAAATATTGTACGAAGTAAAAATATGTTATATTTTTTCCTTCCAAACACCTGTCCAGGGCTTGGGACTTCTGCAAGCGAAAAATATCATCACCGACATACGTGGCCCCTTCCACTCCCAATGCCATGTTTTGTCAAACTTTAAAAGATATTATCATGTTGAATAATGACCGCTTAGTAAACATACCAAATATCAGCATTCTATATTTAATATTTTTTGCATGAAAAATTGGTGAAAAATCGAAAATTTTTTGGCCCAACAAAGTAGAAACATCCTTTAATTTGCATGGAATAATAATTATTCGTTTGAAATATCTGTGTAAAAAGGCAATGTTATTAGTTTCATTAATTTTAATGAATCGAAACGTACACGGAAAAAAAGACATTTCAAAAAATAATAACTCAAATTTAAAAAATACAACGATGAAGAGAGAAAAAAATGCAGTTTAACACGATAAATTAATCTCTTTACAGTGTTTTGATAAAAAATTGAAAAAAAATGTGCAGAATATACTTCTGTACTATCTGTATAACCATATTTGCTGGTTTAAACTGTAAAAACAATTATTTCCACTTCAAAATTCAAAAGAATTTCCGAAGTTTTTCTCCCGAGAGGCTAAATTTTTTTCCGTGTAATAATTTTGACAATGATATTCAAATAATTTACTTTTACTCAAATAACTCGTCTTGTGCTGTTCACTTCTCGTGATCAACGGTGTATCGTTGCGTAAAAAAAAAAAATATTTTCACAGCTGGGGCGAAAAAAATGAGCTCTCCCTTTTTGAGAGTAAGACTAAAAATAAATATAAAAATAACCAGGATCGTGGGTGGAGGAAAAGTAAAGAGACTCAAGAGAGAGAGAGAGAGAGAGAGAGAGAGAGAGAAAGAGAGAGAGAGAGAGAGAGAGAAGTTGTGAGCAAGAAAAGCTTGTCGTGAATCCGAGGAAAGCTGAAGTAATTTTTTTTCAGGCGTGAAATTCTCGCTAGTGTCTACATCTCTTGTATATCACCGCTTTTTTCTTATCCTCCAGACACGAGAGATTTTTTTACTTCCGGTTCGCTCTGTCGAAGGTCGATAAGAAAAAAGCTTCACTTATTTCATCGTAAATCGTAGAATTTATCATTCCACGATTATCCATAATTTTGGAAGAATTTATTTTTCCTTCATCCCTTACATCGTTGTATTTGTACTTTCACAAATTCAACGAATTCGGAAGGTTTTCTCATAAAAAAAAAAAAATCATCCCACTTGGAGTAAAATACAAAGGCCAAAGATTTATCCCGCTTGAACTGGAATGGTAAGCATACTCATGTATTTTCCATAAAATTTCGTCGGGCCGTGCAATTTCATGGATGTTGGAGAATCGTAGAGAAAATTGGTTGTCGGACAATTTCTTTCGGTCTTGTGACTCGACAGGAGCAAGACGAATGAACAGCATGTCAGAGAAACGTCTGTATAATCGTATGCTAAAGGACTAAACGAGAGAATTACCAATCCCCAAGTATCACAGAAAATTTATTCGAGAAATAATTTCAGAAAAACTGAATTGTATTGAATTTTATTCAGCTCCATCATATCGGACCAGATATACTTAGCAGTTCTGTCAATTAAAATTAAAAAATAAAGGAAACTCGAAATTAAATAGTTCGATAAACTTTAAAAAAAATTCAACGCAATTGTTTCAATAAATTTCGAAATGTCCGAGCCTGAGCCTCAAAATCATTTAACATGATGGAATGTCTCGTTTCTAAATGTTGTTAACCAAACGCAAGGTAAAAAAAAACAATGCTATCCGCTATAGTCGGTGAATAGCGTACATCTGTTTGGATTATTTTTTTTCAGTCGCTACCCGGTAGTTTGGCATCGATTAATAATATTTTTTGTCGACTTTGCCATTCACTGGGGAAACCAGCGCATTAGCGAGCATTTTTTTTCATGCGAAAATAAATCCTGATATAAAAAGATTCTACTATATTGCCATTTCTCGAGGATCGAAGGTGAAGAATGGCGAAACCGATGGGCGGAATCCCGAAGGGTTCAACTCCACGTAACACGTTCTACGGATAGTTGACCCTAACACGGTTGCTTTTTTTGAAATAGGAAGATTGGGGTAAAAGTTCATCTCATTTTTTCCTTTTTCTGGACAATCCTTCTCGTTGACCATATTATTACCAGTCCATATTATTACGGGGTTACTTACGAGTCGTCGATCCCTCATGAGAGGGAGTTCTCGACCTTACCGATCCCATGCACACCACCCTTTACACGAATACAATCTTCTATCCCGCTTTTTTTCGATCGTTTTCATTTTGTTTTTTCCACTCTAGACGCACACCTTACACTCTCTCAGGTCTGAGAATCTTCGCTAAATGGATGGCTCGGGAGAAAATAAAAACAAAAGTAACGAAAAAAGATGCCAAATGAAAGTTACAAATTGCTTCTTCGTAATTGACTAAGGTTTACAATTGTTCATCTACGTGTATAATTAGTTTTCTTAATTTTTCTTGAAAAATTGCGAAGAAGAAATTTCCTCGATTCAATTTTATACTCTTCTTTATTTTTTCACTGCGCAGTTTGTACGGCTATTTATTTTTACATCCGATCAAATGCTTAGTCGACCACCCTCGCGTTATGATTTTTTTTTCTAACGACGGTATAGAAAGTTTCAGATTCGATAGGGCGATGTTTGCTAGAATGCAAACAGAAATTTTTCGAAAAATTCAAAATCCCATAGATCAAAAGATCTCCCGATATATTTTCTTCGAATTCAGGATAAAATGTAATTCAATGACATGGAATTATGGTTGACAGTTTTTTTTTTTTTCGATAGCCCAAAAATTTTACGGAATTCAGACGAAGTAACGTACGTGAATTCCTGTACACAGAAGAAACTTAACTTTCAATCCTACTGCTATTATGTAGTTACGAAAAAAAAAATGAAAAAAAACGTGGAATACGTTAAAAAATAAGAGAATTTTGCAAAATTTTGTTGGCTGGAAACTTTGTATTTTATATTTTACATAGCAGGGTATAATACAAGCACGTGAAATTTTTTTTATGACGGTATATGAAGCTGTAATATATGCTCAAGTTTTCTTTAAATAAAAAGGTACTTCGTATTTTTTTTCGCCTCGAGGTGAAAAAAAACCTCAGGATCCGAGGTTCTTTTTTTTGGGGTTTTTTGGGTATCCCGAGGCACGGAAAAGTCGTGTCATATTTTGTATACTATACGTTCCCCCGTGATTTGATACTCGCGAAACGGAGATGGACTTTGCTACCTCTCGTTCCACATAAATAAGATCTTTTTTTAAATTTATTTGTTACATTTTTTTCTTTCTACCGTGAAAATTTGTTTCTCATGATCGCGATTTACATGAGGGCTTGTACACTCCGATGGGTCCATAACATAACGCCAACGACAAAATACCTAACGACAAAACGCCGACCGACATAATCCCGAAATTCATCAAAGTATTCATCAAAGTGCAAGCGATAAATCCCAAATCAGAATTTTCATACAAACTCCGGATTAAATATCCCACCAGACGCCCTTCGAACCAACGCGCTTGGATGACGAAAGTTATACTTCTTTGTCATTTCTTTATTAATATTTATTTATATTTGAATTTATAATTATAATCATTGATTTTTGCGACTTTTTGTTGAAATTATAACTCATCTATGTATATAACTGATTTTTGTCGTTTAGTTTCTCGTCCTTCGGTATTTTATCGCTTATGAGTTTTGTCGTCGGAGTTTTGTCATTAGGTGCTTAGGCCTGTTACCCGCTCCGATGGTTGTCGATAAGAGCCAACAATGTCTTACGGAATATCGATTGTTGCAACTTTTTTGATCGTGTGTTAAAAACTAATTTAAATATATTAACAACACCATCGTAATGTAATTCTGAGAATAAATTTTTTTTCTTACAAATTTCTATCTAATGTTAATTTTATTATACTCGTTTTCCAATGAAGCCCATCAAACTGCGGCAATATTCTAGCTGCAATGAAACTCCGGTTTAACAGACTGTCGGGACGATATTTGATCAACGTTCGAGAAAGTTGCGGGTAAAATTCCAAAAGTTTTCTCATCCGAGCGATCGTTCAAGCAAACTAAAGCGCGCTGCAACGCTATATATACGCGCATAATGGAGAGGAGTATCATATGATAATAGATTGCAAACGCGATGGCAAAATGATTTTCCCTTTCACCCGTAATTTTCTGGTCTATCATATTTGATTTAATATAATGGATATAGATACATCGCCAAATGGATAAAAATTTAAATCGTCGAAAATCCTCGTTTTTTAGGATCTCTGTAGCGAATAAATTCCCACGAGGACGATATTCGGTTGGGAAAAATCCTCAAGACTAAAAGATACATTTTTCAGTCATAAAGCAAAGATAGTAGAATCGAGAAAAAGATTTCTTTGGGACTTTGGAAATTGCGATACGTAGTTTGGCGTGTCAAAAAGTACTTTTTTTTTTTGGCACGATAAAAACTTTTCTCTCTCTGTTCATTTATTGTACTCGTTGGTTGTCTCTGACAAGGGAAAAGCTGAATCGAATTTATGCTCGCGCATAAGTCGTTCTACCTCGATCAATTTTCGTTTCCTCTCTCGCGGGTGGGTCGAAATTTTTGGAGGGTAAAATAGAACACATTTTACGATAAAAAAAAAGACCATCCTCCTCGATATGGGTGGGTTGATTTCGTACCAGTGACATGTTCGAGTACGTACTCGATGGGAATAAAAAATTGGGGCTCGAACCAGCATGCTCTTTTGATTGTAATTTCCTCGAGTTTCCCCCAAAATATACGACGTGATATAGCAGCTATATTTATTATCCTCAATTATTGGGCCAAATAAAATGCATTAGATTTTATGATTTTGATCGAATTTTCATAAATAATTACTCGGTAATTAATTACTCGAGTAATTTTCTTTGCCCAATTCTGTATATGTGCATCAATATTATAATAAATGAATTCTCATCTTGGCCACCCTGGGAAAAGTTTGAAAATATTTTGATCTCTTATATTTGTAAAATGTAAAAAAAGATATGTTTTTGTACAGTTTTTTTGCTAGGGCTGCCTGTGTTAAAAAAAATCACCAACCATCGATACAACGATGAAATATCGAAAAAAGTCAATGACTTTTCATGAAATGAAATGAAACGAATGAAATGAGTCTAAGGGGCATAAAGAATGAGAAACAATTCTCAAGTGTGGGTAAAAAATAATTGGATCTCGTCTTATTTCGTTGAAAAAATCTTGTAGAACCTACTCCACTACCCAATTACGCGTTTCTACTTATTTTATTACGTATATATATATATACTATAATACTATATATATACTATATAGTATATATACTATACTATATATATACGTGTATATATACTATACTATATATATACGTGTATATATATACCACTCTGGCAAGATTTTCCTCGAGACTTTCAGCAGATGCCTTCGAGGAAACACGTGTGTGATACTTCTCCCTCTCTGTTAAAGCATGAAAATCCTTTCACGGAAAGAATACAGCACAGGGGTTGATATTTTTAAAGGGTAGAATTTATGACTATCCTCTGGCGTAGGAAAAGCTCTCAGATTTTTAACTTCGTATTTTTTTTTCCAATCTGTAACCTCAACAAACGATGATATACATTTTCCTCTATGTCCCAAATATTTTTTTTTTTTTAATTTTTTATTTCTTTATTATCGTCATGACGAATGAATATTTTCTTCAGAAACTTGACATAAAATTTACTGCTTTGGCTTTTTCATCGCGATCCTCACCATCGTGCGTCGATGGTTGATAAAAATTTACGATTATTTTACGTTTTTTCTCATCTCTCAAATCATTATTACGATAAAGTATTCGCCCAATTGGAAAAATGTATGAAAAAGCAGAGAATTGTTTTTTTCTCTAAGCCGAGGGCGAATTTGACGATTTAATAAAATTGGAATCAATTATTTCGAATTCAAATTTGAAAAATGTATTTTTGTTCTAATCAGTGATCTTTCAATTTTTTTTTTTTTTTTCATCGATAAGAGTCAATACATCGAATATGTTGTGACAGGAAAATAGAGTCCCTTCCTCGACGTCAACGCTCGACTCGACTCCTCGGGTGTTACCCAACCGAAACCCCTAGACTAAGACTAAGACTAAGGCGACATAACTATAAGATGATATGGTAAGGATTTGTCGAAACAAGACTCCTCGATCACGCTAGCGAGAACAAGAGGTGCATGACAGCAGCGCGTGTCAATCGATCGGGTATCGATAACGCGTGCGCCTTAACAATTTTCGTCTAATGAGCCAAGAGCGCGAGCTGGCAAATTATCACTTTGCTTGCGTCCGTCTTTGAAAAAGGATCGTCAACTATATACTTTGCTTGCGTCTTTCGTCAAGCATTGTTAACTTGCACTTCGCTTGCGTCTTTTGTTGAGCCAAGTCAGTTCCCGAGGAGTCTCGTCGCGCGACAAAATTTGCCGTATATAAAAATTGTTTAATCGTCTGATTGCCTTAATAGCATTCGTTGCAAATTTAGTCGTGTCTGTCGACAAAATTTCCCGTATATTGAAATTGTCGAAATTAAGTGAGGGTGAGAGTGTAAACAAAGGCGTTTATCGAACAGAGGAATATATTATCAAAGGGCGTGGAACGTTCTTCGTCGAGAAGTTCCGAAGTCTTCGATCGAACGACGAATAATTTTAAAATCAGCTGAATAAAGTAAGTTAATAAAGTGAATATATATATATATATCTTTGTCTTGGATATTCTCTACTGCACTTGCAACTTCTTTGTCTCTGGTCCTTTCGGTTGTCTCATTGTTAAGGGAACATGAAGGAATTAATTGAGGACAGTTTATTAGCTTCCTGAAAACTAATTGGCGCCCCAATATAGAAAATCGTGTAAATAAATTATTAGAGCCCTCTATGTCAGCCGATGGACCACGGCGGCGACAGGTGAAAGCTTTCGACATAGTTTGTTTCGTTCGAGTAAAAAGTTAAAAAGAAGCCTGTCTCAATGTTATAGCAAATTAAATTTTCAGTTAGAATTCTGAGGTATTAAGAACATTTCGAATCTTTTCAATCACAGAGTAATAATTTTTTCTTTTATTTTTTTTTTTTTTAAAGGCTTTTAGTTAAAAATATAATATTTTACTGACCTTCTCGAACATGCCGCCGGATTCGCTGAATCCAATGTAATTTGCCCTGAGCCAACGGGTGGCCAGCTCTTTGGCAAGACTCGTGGCGGGCTCCAGGCCCGTATTGCGAAGACCCTGAACGATGAAAGATTGAAGAGGTGCCCAAGCGTTTGGGAAGTCCCATTGCTCGGACGTTTGACTCAACGAGGCTGGAGTACCACCTGGGTAACGAGCGCACATAAGGCACAAATTGGACATATTTATTGCTCGCTTAATTCGAAAGACGAGGAAACGAAAAGGGCAATTTTATATGGTTATAGTTGTCATGATAAATAATGTATCAGACGAATAAATTGCGATGACGAAATTCTAAAAAAAACTACCATGTTGAATATATAAAAACGTGGCATTGATAATAATAATTTCACAGTTGATCTATTTAAAAAAAAAAGTCTATTTTTTCTGTCACCACTCACCCATGAAATCGGTAATTTTATTTTTCTGGAGATAGGCCACAGCCCTGTTTGCTAATATCTGCGATTTTGCGGGATCGTAACTTTTCGTGTAGAGCGGACACAGATTTGTGGGAAAGAAATAATTTCTAGGACGTGAATTCTTGATGTCGTAATCAAGCCAAATGCCCTCATCCTCGTTCCACAGAACATTGTCTATTCCACGCTGATACTCGTCGGCAATGTCAACGAAGTACTTGGCTCTCTGCATGGAAAATTGCCGAAAAACAATTCATTAGTCGCCATGTCGAAAACTTTTTATCAAGAAGAATAAAAATTCACGAACGAAAAAAAAAAAAAAAAGAAAGATGAAAGAAAGATATTTCTTCGTAGTGAATAATATGAAATTTCCCCGCTGAGTCGAATCCAAATGTACATTTATACATATATATATATATATATATATATATATATACAGACATCTTTAAACAAATTTTCTTCGCTATTTCCCCGTCCCACTATATGCATACGCCCATTCTGCAATGCTGCACTTTTAACACTTCTCTCGCAGCATATAAGATGGTTATCACGAGCCACGGTTTCGTACAGATAAGTCTTCTCTATTTTCTCTTTCTTCAACTCCACTTTGTTCCAAATGTTCTCGAGAGTTTGCTCGAAGACTCGACAGCGACGTGTAATTTTACCTTTGGCTTGCGCTATACGCATATATACCAGTTGCACAAACTGCTACCGCGCAAATATATATATATACGCGTATTCAGACAACTCGAGCAAATGCAAAGTACAACGGGATATGGTATACCGACCAACGTCTGGAAAATTTTATCAGCTATACGTGATATAGATCTCATTCGTTTGAAGAAACGCGGGAATATGAGAAAGACAAGATTCTATGTTGTGTACGGGTTATTCCGAGCCCTACCAACGTTGAAAAAATTTCTAATAAAAATTCGATAATTGGTAATTGGTAACTTTGTATCGAATATTTTTTCTCGAGATCTCAAATTTGCTCAAAAACGCTGGACATTTCTAGACGAGGGAACCCTATCGTTTTTGACAGAAATAATATTCATCATTTTAATGAATTCGTTGGATAAAAAAAAACTCATAGATTGTTTCAGAAAGGAAATATATATGTAAAAATATACATATTTTTTATATGTGACTTGATTTTTTTTTTTTAATATTTAAGAAGTATAAGAGAGCACGATGACACCAAGATTTATATACTTTTCTCCGGTAGTATCTCCATGGAGTCAATGTGTTGAGAAGTCTTTCAATCTTTGCACATTTGTTAATAAGGATGTTATCTAAACGTACGTACAGTTACAAAGAGATTTACCGTTTCAAACTCGAGATAATTGAAGTCAAAATGGGCCTGATTGACACGTAACCTAGGCGCTAGCCATACTCTAACGACACGGTTTTCGCTGTAGCGCTCAGACGGATGTCGAGAATTGACCAAAAAACTAAAATAACGTGGATAAGTATAATAGAGATATTCACGTGAAAGCTGAAGAGGATTTACCGCTTAGTTTTCGAGATGTATCGTGAGTGAAAAAGAATTAGGAGTATGAATGAAATTTTTTTTTTTCAATCATTGGGGCGCATAATGTAGAGTGAGTAAAAATAATGAGGACGTATTTTTTATTTTTCGTTAAAAATGACAAATGCACCTGTTGTAGGCAATTTAATTTCACGGATTTTGATATATAGCGTAACATGTGTGACGTCATAATGTTATATTTTTCAATTTGTATATTAACGGCAATTTTGATTCAAATAACAAAAATAAAAAATACGTACTAAATATTTTTTTCCTAAACTACCAGATTTTGAAATAAAAAAATTTCATTTATACTCCCAATTGCGCTACTGCCTTTGCTCCGCACGCCGCTTTCTTTATCCCCATACTGTTACAGCGTGGAACGGCTTGGAGGTGCTACCTTAATTGTCATTCTCGGTTTTTCTCATCGCACACGTACATGCATATGAAAGTATATATACATGACTTTTCGCTACATGCCGTCTTCTTCATGTAATTTTTACATATTCATAAGTAAGATTTCGTGCATTTAAATAAAAAAAGTGGTATTATGACTGCGAAAGAGCCATTTTATACACGAGGCATCGAGTTAAAATCGAAAAAGCTTGGTTCTCTGCAAGGAATTAGCGAGACAGGGGGAATGTATACGCGCATAGTATAAATTGTATGTATAATATATAAGCATCGTGTGCTTTTGGCTCTGTTGGCTTTTGCCCTCAAATGGCTGTACTGTAAATCATAACGGCTGCTGTTTCTCGGTCTCTTCTTTCCTTGTGTCTGACAGTGCGCAGATTTTCTACTCGAGAGTCTTTTACCCATCCTCGGTGCACCGTGTGCAACCCGCGAGTTGCCCGACACGCCTGACGATAAACGAGTCTTCGCTACTGCCACAACTTTCATGAATTTACGCGATGCATATACAAGTCATCAGCATCTCAATATACCATTAAGATGTTTTAACATCGAGAATTTCGCAGCACTTTGGCGCTGAACTTGAGCCAAAAGTACTTGGCCAAATCCCTGCTCAGCGGGTGTGTATATGTTTATGTGGATGGGAAAAATAGTAGATTCGCGAGTATTGGTGAAAAGTGCATTCTTAGCTAAACGACTAAAAAATGAGTTCGCACGATAACGATAAATAGAGCTCTCTACATTGGTTCCTTAAGAAAAATGTTATAATTTCTATTCTTTTAAAAATGATTTTGAAAATAATAAAAAATTTACTTAAAATGAGCATTGTATTGTGTGCCAATAAAATGTTTCCAAGTATGGTCAAATAAATGATTGTGAAAATTGTAATAAATATTGTAAAAAAAGATAATTCATTCGATCAATTTTAAATTATCGTCTTTTTACAACGAAAATTTTTCGATTCGGAGAATTTAAATGGTTTGATGAACGATTTAACGATTTTTATGTATTATCATGTTGTACTATAAAGTATAAAAGTGGTATGGGGTTTTTTTTTCTTACCGCATCGTTTCCAACGATATAATTGAATGTCGCGAGCAAACGAGCATTTCGCTGCAAGAGTGCATTCAAATCGACCGGTATAACGTTGCTGGTCTCGATCTGCGACAGATTACCTATACCACCGTTGGCCGATATGAACCAACGTGACGAAAAGTCCCAGCCGCTTTCAGCTCCGGCCTTCATATCCTCGTAAAATCGTCTATGATCACTGCCGGCTGGTAACTTTTGCGCAAGTTCGTAATCCTCTCTATGCATAGAAATTAACAAATTTGTTTTTCTCTCATTCGTCCTTTTCTTATTTATCTCCCGCGTTCTTACGAATTTTCTCATTAAATTTTTTTTCTCTTTCCATACACGTACTCATCCACGATATTATTTATGTTGAATGTAAATCTGTATTTTATAATTCACCCAGAGTGAAACGTTTTTTTAGCTGATGAAATTTTCAAGGGCTCATATTTCCAACCGCACTAGCTTCGAATAAGCCAACGGAGCTGGGCCAGGGCTCACGGTTATAATTTGTTTTTTTTTTTCAAGCCATCGTTCGAAAATAAAATATTTCTTCGGCCAAAAATCTTTCCACCCTCGATGTGGAACGTATGAAAACGTCTCATTATACAGCGCAGGATTGTAATTGGCAAACTTTTCTGTTTCGATAACGTCAACCATAGTTGACAATCGAGGAAATTGGAATTTCCTGGACGATTGAATAAAATATCTTATTTCGATCATCAGGATTGAAACGACCAACGCAATTTTATCCGAAACAGCTGCCATTCTACATACAGTCTCTTCGGGAAATTTTGGCACTCTCGCCGATGCAAATTTCTTTTTTTCTTCTTCCACGAATGACCCATTTCCTTTAAACTCTTATTACTTTGCTCGCGCTTTCGTTCAATTAAATATAACCAATAATATCACCCTTGCATTCTAATAAAAAAGAAAATTCTGTACTTTAAATTCGTTAGCTTGAAAATATTGTAAAAAGTATATATTTTTAAACTATTATTCAGCTCTCTTGAATACACTGTAGAGTTAGTAAATCTCCAATTCTCGCGTTTCTCTCACTCTCGCGATCGACACATCATTGCACATAATTGCATAATGTACATGTATAGTTGATCTACTTTTACACATATACATCCAACGATTTAATAAAAATTGGTTACAACGGGAGAGAATACATTTTTCATCAACCATGAGAGGCACTTTGCAATGTGTGAATTATATGCAGAATGAAAGGGCCACGAATCTATATATATATATATATATATATATATATATGTAATTGAAATTGTTGCCAAAATGCAGATTGTATATGCGAAATTCGAGAATCGGGGTATGGGAAAATTTTCGTTCGTGTTGATAAACTTTGAAATGCGGAAGAATTTATGAAGTCGAAATATCACCTTGTCACGATTATGCGGTCGATAAATTGTTCACATTTTATGCTAGGGTATCCAAGGCACCGAGTCACTCGTATGCAAACTATATCGAACCCTAGCGAAGAAAAGGGGCTAATCCGGACGGTTTAACGCGCAAAATTATGTGGATAACACCATTTTCCTTGCCAGTCAACGATATGTACATATATATATTTAGATAAATCATGTTTCTTAACGTGACACGTTCTACGCGATCCTTATAATTACTATACGTATGGTTCGCGTGTTTCATCGGCCTTTGCAATTTGTCTCAGAATACGTTGCTTCACGACTATAGTATACAATATACCGTGATTTTAAACATTACCTTTGGGCTGGCGCGATAATTCGAGCAGCTTTTATAATTGACGTTATGATGCCAGCGGTTTATGAATATTTCATGGACCACCCCTCTTTTTATACGCGAGGCATGGCCTTTTTGTTTTTAATTATTATCATTGGAAATCATTCGGGCAACTTCGAGCTTTGAGAAACCAGGGATGATAGCTTTATCACCCTCGTTTTCTCAAACTAATTTGAATTGGATGGAAAAAAAAAAATAAGTAAAATAAGCAACTTGCCTGAAACTTTCTGGACGTGGTCCCTCGCTATCGATGACGTAACGTGCCATTCTATAAGTTTTCCCATTTTTGACAACGTCCACACTTTTCTCACGCTGAAAGTAAGCGAACTCTTTCTCGAGGGTCGGCAGATTATCGATCAGAAATTTGATGTCAGCGGTGTGGGTGATGTAACGCTCAACCTGGTATGAAAAATTATCGTGTCGTACATAAAACTTCTCTTGCGATTAACGATCGAACAAATTGATTGAATGTTTCTTAATTTTATGAGAATTAAAAAAAAAGATAGAAATCTTATTGGATTCGGGGATGTTTACTGGCCGAGGAGACATGTAAAAAAAAAAAAAATTTCTAAAGTGCTTCTACAGCTGAAGGATGCCAGAAAGTGCTTATAAATCAAATAATTATATATTTTTTTTAATATTTACTTTTGACAGCACTACATCACCGGTACAACCTCAATAAATGTTCCTCAATTTTATGGTAATAAAAAAAATCAATAAAAAAGTAATAAAAGTAAATAAATGCTCATCTATATTAGTATCAATCGATACATCTATTGTTATTTTAAAAAATTCTTACTTTTGTATTTTTTTTTTGCCCACAGTACACCGATAAAGTGAGTCAAGAATATTTTTTTATGCGAGTGTTTCTATGTAGTACGAAGAGCGACACTCGAAAATGCAATATACTCCTCTCGCAGTGTATCAAATAGGAGTATATATACCTTCAACCTCATCGCCCACAGGTGAATGCACGAGAGAAAACCACGATTTAAAGCTTTTCGGGCTCGCGTATATGCGAACTAACCGTAAAACGACGAAGCTCACAAGCGCGGGGATTCAAACCAAAGAGGATTACGAAAGTTGAGAATATTTGAAGCTATACGTGTTCATAAGTTCGTATCTCCATCGTCGTTTTCGCTCGATCCTCTCTCGCGTCATGTATAACTCTCGGACACGCAGAGGGTATCAAAGCTCGAGTCGTCAAAGACCGAGGTGAAAGGATTTTTTTTTTTTTTTCTATTGCAGGAAAATATATGTGAAGGAATATTTTACAAGTTTAAGAATTCTTTCGTTAACTGTACGATTTTTTTTCTTCATTTTTTTTTTGAGCTGTGAAAAAAATGGGGTTGCTCCAGTCTGATGAAATTTCGTGACTGTCTGGGGCAGGGGGGGGGGAGATATTAAATTTTCCAGCTGTGAAAATGTAATATTGGGAGGCTGGTGGAACATTTTTGTAGCATCTGCACCCTTTTTTCATATATATAAAAATTGTACATTGGAAGATACGCTATTTTCTCACTCATCTATATCCACAATATCAGGATGAATCATTCTGCTATAAGAGGAGGATGAAAAATGGAAAAGTTTTACGAAAAATTCATCCTCATCTCTATTAAACTTCAGCCTTCCGGGTCAATCTGTATAAACGTATTTTTCTCTTCTCTGTCGACGAAAAGATATCGAGAGAAATCTTACGAAACATTGGTATAAGGTTTATCGGGCACCGTTCTACCGGAATGATTGAAGCAAAAGGGAGAAGAGAGCGTGCGACGAGGATACGATGTGAAAGCGGGGAAGAAAAAAAAAATCTCGCATGCATACTTTTCGAAGCTCAGGGGGAATTTTTTTTTCTACTCATCCCCAAAAACCTATTCATCCGTGGCTGATGAGATTTGATATTTATTTTCCCGATACACACGGGGGTATCCTTATCTGATATACTATACTTTATTTGTAAGTTCTCAATTTTTTTTTCTTCTTCGAGAAGAAGACGGAGGAGCAAGAGAAAAGCCTAGCGTGGACAAAAATTTGATTTTCATGGGCTTAAAAAATTCACGATTATCAAACAAAGAATTTATAATTTACTAATTTTTCAATAACGCTGAATAAATTTTACGTGGATGAAGCATAAAAAAAATGTATATTTTAGCGCATGAAAGTATAGCTGGATCTCGAAATATAAGTTGATGTGGATTATGCCTTTTCACTCGCTTGCGATCGATCTACATATACATGTATATTATAAAATATGCATTTTCATACAGGCATTTTTATATACGTGTTTATATGTGCAAGGGCGAGCATGCAGAAGAGCGCTAACTCGAGCCATAAAAGATTCGAGTAAAGAGGATCTCAATGGCGAGAAGAAATATGAGATTCCTCGGTCTTTCCGCGGTTCTCCATGACGGAGACATTGGGTGCAGAGAGGTTTTGATCGAATAGCCCTCATCTGTTAAACGCATACACAGATATTTACACACATACGTTCGTTCCTCTCGTAACAACTCGAGTCTGTACTTTCACCGAGAGAATCGTATATATTCTTGGCACAAGGGAGAAAGAAAAACGTACAGTCATTAGCCACGGGAGAGTGATTAATTTAATGTTTTGTACATTTTTTTAAAAGTAAAATGTCTTCCCATAATCTTTCTGCATTTTAATTAAACAAGATATTAAAGCTTTAACTTTAATCTTGCAAATTGCTTCCTCGAAATTTCACACGATCTTTCCATCTCCTCTATATAAGAGACGGGCTCATGAAGGGAGCTTTGAAAATTTTTTTCAAATTAAAAAACTTCATAAACTGGAGCCAATTAATTGTAATTATTTTTTTTTTATTGAAAAACGATATCCAAATAATTTTTCGTTCGAAACAAAATTTTTGAAAGAGAATAATAATTCGAAATAATTATACCGAAGTGGTAAAAAAAGTGTTTCTCTCTTTAGCTTTAATGATTGAAATTAATGATTGAAAATCACTCGGGAGATTATTACTTTACAACGAATGATTGTTCATAATAATTGTATACGATCGAGACGAAGAAGCGGACAAAATAGCTGTTTAAAGGATTTATCGTTGTTACTATCGTTATCCTTCGAGTGGCCAATCACTGTACCTTTCAATGTTTAACAAAGTTTTTCCCTCCTTGTTGATCAACTCTGTGACCACCCCAAGCCTTTTTTTCTCCGTATAAAGCCTTTTTTTTTACGACACACTCGCTTCCTCGGTCAACCGTCCGGGACTGTATAGCAAACCCCTCGTTATGCACCTATGCGTTACCAGCCGAAACGCAGGTACAACTATATGGCACATAAGTTGCGTGCTCGTGGGTGTAAGCACGCGACGAGATGAGAGCGAATAAGTTTGTTAGCCTGGCTTGGTGCATGTGAAATGAGAATTATTTGGCTTTAAAAAGAAACGGTCACGCACGTATATGCCTCGGAGGATAAGAGTGCAAAGAAAAAATGTTTTTTTTTTTCGTAATACACGCCATGGGGGTTGAAAAAAAATAGATGCCTCTTGGCGGTGAAAATATTCGCAGTAATATGGCTAATGCGAAGCGCACCCTGAGATATATTATTGCCCAGTACACTTTTTATGTTCCACGTGGGTGCAGTATATATTTCTTAGCATGATTTATCGGCTCGATTAACCACCGAGAGAGAAAAATTAATGAAAATTAATTAAAAAAAAAAACCCGGACCGAAAAAGTTCAATTTAAAAAATGATAAAAGTTCCTGAAATTTGGAAATTGGACCATTTTAAAATTGTTAAAATGTCAAGTCTATATTTCAATTTGTACACACATATAAGGTGAATTCTCTCGAGTAAAGTAAACTATTATTTATAAGCGTTGTAATTTAAATTTTCGCTATGATATTTTAATAATTTTATGACAGCGATAGGATCAATAATTTAACAAAGAATATATAAATTTTTCCGTAATACTCGAATGGATATTTTAGAAAATTGAATTTCGATGAAAAAATGTTAATTTCAATTCAATGCTTTATTACGTTAATTGAAAGACAAAATAATTGATACAGCTACTTTGGTTTTGAATCGTCGCACAACTTTTTCCATCGGACATGAACAATTTGCTGAAGTTAAGTAAATATTTGCAAAAAAAAGTTGTCTTTTATGTACGTACCATAGGGATGAGTAAAGGTGGATGACTCCGCATGAGATAATACACTCTGCCACCATTGGGAATGAAGCCAAAACGTTTGACCATCGATAAGAAATTTTCGATTATTCCCTTCGGTGTGCTTGTCATTCCCGAAAGAAGAAGACCCTCGATCACCCAATAACTGTCCCAATAATAGGATTCTGTGATGACGAAAAATAAAAATGTCCACCCCAAAATTAATCGAATCTCGAATAAAATTTTTTTGAATTTTCTGTTTTTTTTAAAATGAATTTAACAAAAGATAATTAATTTGTAAGTTTAATGAAAACTTATTTTCATAAAACTCTCGCTGACCTTGAAATCTGCCACCGGGTACGATGAAACCATTATCGACGGGAATGAGACTGTGCCTCTGGGGATTAGCAAGCGCGCTTGGTCCAATTTTCTTGGCAAGTATTTTCCACACGTCGTTCAAATCTTTGAAGAATTTGCGAAAAATCGGATCTTTGATGCGCTTTAAAATTGTTGGATTTTCTTGCCAATCAGGGAGTGTCCAATCGATCAATTCATCCTGAATTGCAAAATTCTCGTTCACGTACTGTCTCACCTGCTCTTTGTTCGGTTTACCACCCGTTTGTGACATCATTTTATCGAAACTGTGAAAAAAAAAACAAAAATGATGCAAGATGAAAAGGGCTGAGGAATTTTGAATTTGAAAGAAAAATCGAATTATTTTAGTATATTTTTTTGTTCGGTCGATCTTATTATGGATGTGCCAATTTTTTCAAATATTTCGACGATTCTCTTACGGACAATTTCACGTATTTTAATCTAGTTACTGTGCCCCTCGCGCGGTGAACCAATTTTAGGAACGGTTCATTCCCTCCTCGTACTTTGCTCTCTCGCACTCTCGTGTGCCAATTTAATTTCCGCGCGGGACGGGCATACAAGTCCATGATTCGTTTTACATTTTTATCAGCGCGAGCCCACGTGAAACGTCATGTGTAGGGAGAATATTAACGTACAGAGTGCCAAGCCGTAAAAAAAAAAAAAAAAAACACACGCAAAACTGTAACCGAATTGACTCACTTTGCGATTGTAATGGCTGGATCATGGAGCTGATAGTGATCGACGAAGGTCTTGCTGTCGTTAAAGATTCTAGCCAACTGGACGGTCTTCAGTAATTCTCCCCTGCAGTAAATTTGGCTGAAAAATAAAATTATCTGGCTCAAGAACAAAATAAAAGGCACAGAGATATGTTCACAAACTTTTTTTTATGAAAAAAAAAATCATTGAGGCGAATTGAAATTAATTAACATGCTTAAACGTTGATTAAATTGTAGATTGATAAGAATTTTTACATCCACAACGTAAAGAGATTTAATATATTTAAACTTTTTTTTTTCAAACAAGTACTTATGAAATTGTAATTTTCTATACGAGAACTTTCCAATACCTGGATTGTGTATAAGCATAGTTCAATGTTTCCCTTGGACGATAATAAAGGGTTTTCTACCGTCAGTTCTTGCTATCATTTTTTTTTCTTTTTCAAATTCACGCATACATTTTCATACCAGGACAAATTAATCGATGAATTTGAATGAAAAACTGATGACCTCGGGTAGCTCTAGTGCGTACGTGTTAAAAATTTTTCATTTTTCCATTCACCACGAAATCGATGTTTCAAAATCAATTGGCGGAGGGAGCATGTGGAACGTACGGTGTTCGAGGCATTAGCTCGGATAAAAAATAAAATCTACAGCATCGATGCTGTACAAATTTTGTTAATATTATCTGAACACGTATGATTGCTTGACATCGGAATAAAACAATCGAAAAGTGATTGCAGCCGCGAGAGCTGAGTTTTTTTTCTACTTTTTTTTTATTGAGGTTTTTCTACTGAGGAATTAAAAATTCAAGTTAGAGAAGGATGGGGGTTGTAAAAAATAGTATGTTCACCTCGGAGAAAACGGTCGTTTGCACGCCGAGTATGAAGTTGAGCACCGAGGTGAAGCCGAGGTGTTCTCAACTTCATACTCGACGCGCAAACAACCGTTTTCTCGCTCGGTAAAGAATATACTAATTTGGTGTACGTAAAATCAAAAGCGATGCATCAAACGATTGAGCACGCTGATAGTTCAAACTTTTCGAATGCTCAAGCGATTTTTTTCGTTGCACTATACATCGAGTAATTTCGCGCCAAGCCATTTCAATCCTCAGAAGAATAGAGAAAAAAATGGTTTCTCTGCTTTTTATTTGCTTCCTCGAACATTCGGGGTATCGTCTGAGTGTTCCCTCGAGATTGAGCAAAAACTGAGGAAGCTAAAAGAATAGAAAGAGAGAGAGAGAGAGAGAGAGAGAGAGAGAGAGAGAGAGAGAGAGAGAGAGCGAGAGAGAAAGAGAGAGAAAGTGCTTGGATCGAATCGTCGAAGCGAAAATCCACCGACGTAACCACTCACTCGGGACATTTCGCTGATCTCTATGTCGGTGGTAATAATAGTTGTTGTTCATATACCAGAAAATAGCTGTGCAGGAGTATACAGGACGGAAGAGGAATAATCGGCGAGGGGATCCATCGGGAAATCATTAAGCTCGCGTTTTCATTTGTTCCAAGAATGGCTCGATCTTTTTCACGAAGGAAATAACTACGAGGAAAACTCGGTATATCGAATATGGGATATTTCTCATGTGATCAATAATCCATAATTCGAGGCTAGGTTGTCCATACATTTTTTTTTTCGAACGAGACTAGTAACACCGAATCACCCTGACCCAATGCAATTTTTTCGACGAGCTGCTGTCTGAAAATCAACAGTCCGAAAATTCTAAAAAAATTCTGAGATGAAGTTCAAACATAGAAAAAAATACTATACCAATTATAAAAAAATTATTATTCTTCATGATTTTCATTGTAAAAAAAGTAACAAAAATTTCAATTATGTTTGGAATTGTTAATAATTTAAGACAAAAATTTCGGACTATACGCTTGGGATATGTTTTGCTTTGATAAATATGAAATCAATTATACGTGACGCCACAAGTTTCATTTCCATTTTCATGTTCTAGAAAGCCGGGTGTTCGAGGTCGACTATACTTTATCTCTCTTTTTGATCAGCGCAACGACTATCCACATTTCGTTGTACTACGGAAAGAATTCAAGCGAAAAACCACAGTGAACTTAACGACATCCCGTATAGCAGCTTTCCGACTCTTGGCCCATCATATATAGTCGTTAAATCGTCTCGTAAAACTGCCAGCATAAAGTTCTCTTTCTCTTCCTCTCTGTGTCTCTCTCTGTCTGTCTCTCTTCCCCCACCCTCCCTCTCTCTGTCTCTGTTTGACTCTGTTGCAGCTGCACAGAGCTCAAGCTTTATCATTTTGGGCCCCTTGCATATCTCGTTGCAACAAGATTTCTGGCCAATTTGTGTCGTGGAAAATTTCCATTAAAAAGTTCTTTTGCGTCATATCCTTCACTAGCGTGGCGAGCTTTCAAAGCGTCATACATGGTAGAAAAGGATGACAAACGCTTTTGAGATATTCCATCGATGACAGTACATTTCAAAGCGTCTGCAATCTAAAAAATGATACTAGACCATTTCTCTGGGAGCTAATCCACGTTTTTTTTTCATTCGGCTCTCGAGTGATCTCTCACTTTTTCTCTATTTTTCTGTGCATGGCTTTTTATCGTCTCGTCTGTACAACCGGACAATTCTACGCTCTACCAGAAAATCCTCCACATCCAAACGGAAGATTAATTAACGCACAGCTTTAACTCCATCGTTTGCATAAAAGGAATCATTCTAGTCCATCCGGGGTTTTTTTTTTGTTTTACTGAAATATACTTGTATAATATTTGTATTCTCAACAAAACGACATTTATTTATTTGTATAATTATTTATCGTGAATGAACATTTATTAACGAAAATCCACTGATATTTGTTACGAAAAAAAAATTTTCAACATGAATCTGAGATGTAAATAATAAAAGTGAAATTTCCAGTATAGAAAGTCGAAAGATTGTTCAACAAAGGTTCGATCTATACAGCATCCCTAATCCCCATAACAGCTTATATACAAGCTGTTATATATAAGCATATTATATAAGCTACTGGCATTGATTCATCTCGTTGTCCAAAACCCGTCGATTTCAATGCTTGATGAATAGGTTCGTTGCACAAAAAAAATGGCTCACACTGTTCCACAGCCTTCAACTCTTCATCGTTGGCTCCCGGTGTTTTTTTTTTTTTCTTTCTTTTGTTTCGTTCATTCAACGGAAGTACTAGATTTTATCATTTCTCAAACAAAAATAATGGATCGATGCAGGTACGCGATTTTTTTTCCCCTAAATCTCCATTGTTTGCAATTCCCATTAGCTTTGGCAGTCACTATATAGTTCGGCGATTATCGAGGAAAAACTTTTGGAAATTTTTCCCTCTTATATAGCCTCGTCAAATAAATAATGTATAGGGGAGAAGATAAAAAATGACTGTCGCCTTAGTGTAACATTCAATCATTCGTATACAATCCGAATATTCGAATGTCCACGAGCAAAAAATGATGATTTTGAGTGTCTTGTTTTGTACAGTCTCTACTGCTGATGATCAGTCTGCGACTGTTGTCTTCAGTCTATATTATAATATAATAATATACTATTTTTATGAATCGAAAATAAAAGAGTGCTTGGGATTGCCGCTACTAGAGGACTTACGCGATAGTGAAGATCAAGTAAATGGCCATATTATAAGAACATAACCTCTGTGAATATTGACTCTGGATATCGACTAGGTATTAAAAGAAAAAAGGCTGTTAAACATTTGGTCTTTTACTCTTAAATTCAATACACGCACACACACACACACACACACAGACACGCGCGCGCGCGCGCACGCACGCATAAACACACACATATACACATGCATGCGTGAAAAAAATAATGGAAGCACACGTGACTTGAAAGAGCATACACTGGTTCGGTCGAGGTCGTACGGACGAAAACGGAAGTGTCTCGTGAAAGTAAACCAGCGGGGGAGTATATATACCTACGTATGGGGGTGGATGAAGAGGAGGACTCCGTGTAAAGAGAATTTCGCGACACGAGACCTCAGATGGTACACGAAGTTCTCGTTAGGAATTCACATGACAACTTGCCTCGGATCATAAAGCCCAGATGATCTTCCTGAATCTCCCTTCCTTCCGTGCCATGTAAATGGCTGGCGCCAAACCAACCATAAAATCTCATACGGAACAACAATAACCAGCTCCCCTCTTTTATTTCTATTCATTACCTTCAATTGTTACAATCGGAGATAACAAAGGTTCGCCCCCGTTTATATATTACAAATAAACGGGGGCGAAAAATGAGTTATCAATTTTTCGAATTTTCACGTGAAATTATTGAGTTTTCGGTAAAAATTCCGTACAATTCCGCAATTAGCCGGAAAATTTATTTTCGCTGATTATCGTTTTACTTTTTTGCTTGCTTTCTTAGAAGCCTAAAAACGTCGAGATTATATATAATCCTAACTTTGCTTCCGTTTGACCGATTTAATCTTGATTAGGCTGTTCTGAAAAGTTATCTCGTGGACTTGGATAATGCCGATTGAGTCATGCCGATATTTCAATTTTTTTTAGGCGCCTCAGGAGCACTTTTAAAACTACCGAATGATGGTCCAAATGTTTATAATATGCAAAAATAAAGCAAAATCGATGGTTCGAATTTTTTAAATATGTATAAGTAATCAAGATTTCGCGACACAGGGGCCATATATTACTGCACTGAATAACAACGAACTTTGATCTATATGCGTTCGTGAAAAAAGTTTTGCAAAGTCCACGAGCACGATATTAAAAAGTACGAAAAATTTTCCAATGTTTTTGTATGTAATATTGAACGATATTTCAGCCAACTTGCGAAATATTTGACTGTGCGGCGGGCGGATTAAAACTATTAAATTTTTTTAAATTATACTTGGCATTAAGACGCTGCAGCGTCTTTTGTAAATGTCAGCACGAGTAAACATATAATGAATCTATGGGACCAAGCTCCAGCTCTCGTCGATAATCGTTGCGTTCTCATATCCCGCTGATTCGGCGCCAGCCACCTCGTGGCGGCGTCATCATATGTAAAGAGCTACACCAAAAGCGTCTGGATTTCACTCGATCCGTGTCTCACACGATAACAAGAGTGCTCCCACGCAAGTACACAAACATGAGATTGATAAACTTGAATGAACCTCCGCATGTATATATATATATACAATATATGCCCGAGCGTATCGTTCATTAGCTCGTCCCGGACCAGGCAGTTTATACATGTTAAAAAAATGTGACGTTACCGGAAGCAGTAGATAGTGTTTATAAAAGTGAATTCATCGATTATAATTGCTGAATCGATGATATTTAATTAAAAAATGGATACGAAAAAATTGACGTTTTGTTCGAATAGTACAGCATTAAAAAAAAAATATATATATATATATATTTTTTAATAATGTAAATTTATTTATAGAATGTATTATTAGCGATATAATTGCTCATAAAAAATGTTTAATCAATATTTCGCGTATGTAGTATCACATAATTATAATATAAAAAGAAGGAAGAAATGAAAGTGGGTGCGAGAGCGATGCTTGAGTGGACTGTACTGTTTGATTTTAATTAAAACGATGCATTCAAATTCACACGTAAATCGTATTTCCCAATGAATGGGCCATCGCCATAGAAGTCGGTCGATTTTTCCGAGGGGAATTTTTTTTTATTTATTTATTTCTGTTCGATTCCTAACTATTTCGAAGAAAGACATTCAGCAAAAAGATTTCTCAAATTTTGTTTTTAAGGTAGTACAAGCACAAACTTAACGATTAGATAAAAATCTGAATTTTTTATATGGTGTAGCAGAAGTGTTTCGGATAATACCTGGAAAATTTCAAAGTGGGTCAACGACTCTTTACACGAGTAATTAATTCGTAAAATCAAGATATTTGTCCCACGCCATATCTGAATTCTGGGCTGACGCAACTTTGAAACGGAAATTCGTGTATTTCATGATTAGATACGATCAATATTAAAACTGTTAAGTGTTCATAAAACTATCACGATTACATACGTTACATAAAAAATGGGGGTTGACGAACCTTTTGACATAAAATTATCGATTTTAAGGAAATTTTTCGCGTGCATCAATTTATGAGCGGTCCGACTCTCTCTTGTTTCATGCGTGCCCCTCGCTCACCGCGCTCACCCCCGCGTCCGCGTTTCCGCTTGTTCCCCGCCCACAACTGTGCTCGTACTACCTTAATGCTGCTCTATTGGATTGCCTCTATCAGAGCCAACGTCAGGCGAATTAAACGAGCTTGATGGAAAACTCTCTTTGGGGAAAAAAAGTCCTAGTTTGTGTTAAATATCCAATGCATAGCTAGCTCCACGTATATGCAACGACGATGAAATTAATGAGTTCGTAATTATGAAAGTTGAAGCACTGATTTAACAGTGGAGCACAGCAGCGAAGGAATTATTAATGAAGAACGCACGCATCCGCATGGATCTAAAATCGAGTTACTGGAAAACTCTCTCAATTATTGTAGATAAGTTCGCCGCAATTTTACTGCAGCATTATGAAAAGATAAAAATGTCTATGATAAAAAAAAAATTATTTTTAAAACATGCTGTCGGAGCAAAAATATCAACGAGACGCTGACTAATGAGATACTTGCAATCGACGACAGTCAGCGGATCATATGAACTTTTTCTCATTCAATTACACAATTCTCATGAACGTTAATATCCATTCATTTTTCCACTATACATAATTTCAAAACAAAAACTTGATTCGTCGAATATGAAATATTAGACTACCCAAATTCATCTTGACAATTAATCGTAACAGGAAGTTCGATGAATGGAATTTTTTTCAATATATTGCAGTTGAAATGAGGCCATTTTTTTGACGGATGCGATTACTGAGAAATGCATTTTATCAACAATTCAACGCGTAGTACAAAACGATGAAAAATTATTGCGAAAATAATTATTTGCGTGGAGAAATATTATTTGAGAGTAAAAATTCTATCAATCAATCGTAGAATTCTCAGAGCATGGTTATGTGCGTGTGGTGTTTTTTTTTTTCACAAATATTCGAGTGTTTCATATTTTATTTCTCACCTGTCGCAAAGATCCGTTCGCGAGTCAGACTTTTTGGTTCTGCCGATGTTCGCGGCATCGATGAGGCTCCCAGTGAGCAGAAAAACGATCATTAGATGAAAAGCATCATGAAGGATGATCGACGCGTATCTCGCCATTGCGAAATCTTTGCCTTTTTTTTTTTTTTTTTATTAAACGAGTTTCAAAAACGAAGAAACGAAAAAAAAAATTCGTGCCTCGTACGTAATTATATGTATATATTGATGTATATTTGATTTAAAAAATTAAAAGAATAAAAAAAAAATTTGAATACACACAGAAGAGCTCAGTCGGCGAGCTCTCCAAGCACGAATTGCGAAGTGACGGACCGAACATCGTACTCGCGGTCAGTTATATATATCGTCGAAAAATGATAAGGGAGGCTCGAACGTCGTTTATTGGATGGTAAAACTCGCATGTGAGACAAAATAAAACGATATCATTGGTCGCTCATTAGATGACACTACGAAACGCGGTTAAGGTATTTCTTGTATCATCGGTGGCGCGGGGAATTTGCGGAAACAAGAGAGAGTCGGGCCTCCCACGGAGATTAGAAAATTCCGTTTTTTTTTTTTTATTAAATAGAGAAGGAATATCTCTTCCAAAAATTCCGCATGCCTAGTTTTTTAGGTGATTAATGGATAGCTGATAATTTCTCGAGCAAATTGATCATTTACAATCTCAATACCGGAGTGTTTGAGTCGGTTAATTTTTATTTTGAATGCGAGACAGAAAAACTTTACCGCATAGTCTATGCTAAAAAATGCGATGTTAATAATCAAATTATCAGCTGGATAAGGTAGGTAACGTGATTTGAAACTTCGCAGGCTTGGAGAAAAGTTTCCAAGGAGTAACATATTTCAAATACATAAATATCTCTAGGGTGTGCCAAAGTACAAGTTCCTTGATTCTCATGAAATTTGAATCTCTCCGCGTATTGAAAATTTACATTTTTCACGAGAATTGGAATAACGTTGATACGATGTTGATGAAACAGGAAACAGATTTTCAAGAATTTGTTAAGAAAATTCGTAAATTAAAAATGTAATTAATTAACAATAAATTCAAATGAGAAAAATCGCGTTGATTCGATCAATACATTATTTATTTATGGAACAATTCTTACATTTACGTAATAACTTAATTAATTAAATCTCTGTTTATTTATCACGCATTTAAAATTTCAATTTTAAGAACATTTTTAATGTGGCGATGCCTAAATGAAACGAGGCTTGAGAAAAAAAATTTTAATCAGAAATTTGTGCAAAAGAAATCTAAAAAATTATATGAAAAAAAAAATAACATCGAATTTCGTTTGCATCGAAATAAAATTAGGGACCGAAATTTTGAAACGATGACGCGCAATAATTTTTCGTAAATGATTTTGCTTCAAGACGCTTCTTGATAAAATTTGGCGCATCGCAGTCTCGAATATGATTCAATTTTCCAGTTGCTTGAACTTGGTCAGATAATATAAGGGCCCGTCATCGTTGAGGGACAAAGAAAATATGTGACGACCTTGGTATGGTCGTGATGACGACGGCAAATAGAGATATATTCTCGAGATTGGGAACGTCGGGGCCAGCAATTGGCCTGCAATCAACTGCACTGATTACGTAACTCGTGTGATTACCTGGGAGGCAGAAAACTGAGGTGATACGCTTTATTTTATATATACACATTTTTTTTTATTATCCCGCAGATCCTTGAAGATGTCTATCGTACGATTTAGGTTACACACCAAGGTTGATAATTACCGAGAAAAAAATATCATTTTCACGCGAATAAAAGAAACTGAAATGAAAAGCCTTACAGTTATTTTTTGTGCAACCTTAATAGTTATTAAGAAGTATATATTGGTGAAAAGTTATTGTTCAACGATCATTAATGAGTATTTCGCGAAAAAAACAATTACACAGTTATAGAAAAATTATGTTATATAATACCAAAAACCATCGGAGCCATCTAAAAAGCTTTTTCATAAAAAAAAAAAAATAGTTGTCTGCCATTTTTTTTCACGAAATATGCTCCGGGGCAAACATCAACCGAGCTTATTGCTTAATGTTGTCATTTAGCGACAGTCTTTTTCTTTTAATATTTTTTCAACAGCCTTTTTCTTTTAATATATGAGGCTTGGATAAAAGACGCTTTGAATATTTTGAACGATGGTCTTGACGCCGGCTGCGATTGCAATTTTTGTCTTGCTGTCAGTGATGTATTTAATGCGACTCTGAGAATCGTTCGTTTATCACGATCTCTTATTTCTTTCACAACTGTGTTATTGTCATCAATGTGTTTTTTCTGATAATTTCCAGGGTCTCGTAGCTTGTTACTAATTACTTTTATACTTCTTTGTAATATCGTATCTTAGAATACCAAGCGCTGCCGAAAAATAGTGCCAACTTAGCGTATACAAAAATACTTTGACGATAAAATATTAAAATAATTGTTGCCCGTTATAGTTTCGTCATGCACCTAATAATTCTAGATATGGCTATTATTAACAACTATTTTCAAATCTAATCCAGCATTTAATCCAGCATTGTATGATACTAGTAAAACTTCCTTTTTATAATGACATTGGAGTTGGCAAAGTCAGTAACTATTCAAATTCGATGATAACCGTTGATCGATCGGAATAATTCTGTCCCGCAAGTATGAAGAAACGTTACACGCATTAAGATAAGCCGGGAGGTGTATTATCTAGTATATCAAGTGCGATAAAAATCTTTTTCCTCACTTCAAAAGAATGTCCGATCCCTCTCTGGTTTTATCTTCGATTATATAAATCTCGATTCCATGTTCGGATAATTGACAATCAGTTACTGATAATTAATACATGGTCCGAATCGCAATACCAACGATAAAACATCTCGTTCGTTCATAGCTAATAAACGGGAGGGTAAAAAATTATCTACTTAGGAAAATTTCGACCTCTTCATATTTTGTTGATATTTTAATTTTTAATTTACGATTCATTTTACTGTCCCGTGAAAATCAATTTTTTTCCTTTGGAACAATACGCGAATTTGAACTATCGGAAGATAAGTAATTAGCCATAATTAACGATTATTCATCATCGAGAGAGTATCGATAGGACAAATTATAATTCATTGCCTATCATTGTCTTTTTTAGACATACTGCATCGTTCATAGACACAGATACGTTTTTGTACCTCGGTTATTACTATTATTTAATCATGTAGGTACTTTCCTCGATATTCAAATAGTTCCGCGATGCTTTTGTGCGCATTTATGGACTAATTGAAAAGGTATTTTATTGAAATGCATCTGCGGATGGTGCTGTGTATCAAATGAACAGAGTATATAAACAGTCAGACATCGATCCTGTTCGATCTATTGCTCATATTATTCAATTATTTCATTTCTGTTTTAATAACATCGATAACTTATTAATTTATCATCATTAAATTATTAAGGGGGGACTTCGGTTAAATTTCGGTCAAAAATGACCAAAAAGAATTTCAGATGATGTTTTTTTTTAACTTAGAAAGGCCGGATTGAAAATCGCTTCCTCTATACTAGTATCTGTACTGAAAATAAATTTCAGCTTGCTGCGATAGAAGTTGTAACGCAAGGAGCATTTCGAAAAATAGTGTTTCAAAATCAGAAAAAACACTATAACTTGGAAAGTATTCAACCGACAGAGCTTAACTTTTGCTCAATATCTTGTTTGAAGCTTCCACATACATTGTCAAAACATGTGTGATATTTGTTCACAGACAAAAAAGTTTCTGTTTTCACCGAAGTCCCCCCTTAATAGTTAATCAATATTTACGAGAGAAAAGTAATAATGACGTCGGACAATTCTACATCCTCGTCATTTAAGGAGGTTCTAAACCCAGAGAAAAACGGTAAGAATGATTCTAAAATTTGAGGGGAGGTTTGTGCTGGTACTAGGAATACACCGTAATTATTTCAGATTTTTTGACCACGTAGTTGAGGAGAAAAAAAAACATTAAATATGCCTCTAATATACGTGGGCTTTTATGGGAGAAGTATTCGAAGCTATGATTGTAGATTATTTTAGGAGTGAAAAAATGGTAACGTTTTCCCTAAGAACCGCTTAAACGATAGATTAGACCTTCATAGATATAATTTGCCCATATAAAGAAAGTTTTTCACCATGCCAATTGTGAAATATACATGTAAACAAAATTGAGCATGAGTAATGGCAAATTAATAAAATGAAAACGTATTTGGTGAAACAATTTCCGAACGCAACCTGCCCCGCACGTCGCCCACGCTACGCTATAACGTTTCCCTTGTCGCACCCAATATAAAGAACCTCCTTAATTCGCGATAAATCTCTCGATAAATCTTTTGTTCTCATTCCAAAAGTCATCAGCGCTAGCGATCGGTATTTTTCCATTCGTAAAAATCGTACCGATTCGATCGATACAGCGAGCCCGATAAGCAAGTAAATTATCGACAAATTAGGTTAACTATTGATCGTTGATAATTTATATCATTGCCACAATTTACGATATTGCTCATGGACAGAATGCAATTGTTGAAATTTTTTTTTTTATGGTCTTTTAGATTTATGGGCACGAGAGTCTTTTATGACTATCTTCTTGGCTGAGCTTGCAAAGTTGAATCAGCCAATATGGACGAAAAAATTATATCCAATTTTTTGTTTTTCAGGTCACTGTAGTGACGTATTTTTTCGCGTTGGTTAAAAATCTTGTACATCTATTTTATCAAAAACTTATTAAGCTCTGAATACCTTTTTTTTTCCTTCGTTCACTGGTCAATAACTTGGGGCGTGAAAAAAAGCTTCTGTTCGTGTTCTGTGAGCGTATTATATGAAGCGGACCTGAATGTGGTAGGAATGAAGTGTGCAAATAAAAAAAAAAGGAGCGAGGTTGAAACCGACACGATGAGGTATACATCGCCCGAGAGAATCTCGGAAGGATGCAATTCCTGCTGCTAAATGACGAGAATCTTAGAAGCGCGAGGAGACGATGGAACGTGGAGAATCCAGGAAAAATACGAGAAAAGAATTTATACGAATATAGAGCTCTTATTACACCCCTCGTGCGGATGTAGCAACCTACGTGGAATACATTAAAGGCGCGAAAATCGGGGCCTCGAATTAGGGTGGAAAAATTCAGGGCTCCGGATATAGATTTATCGTAAAAAAATCATTATACTATTGTATACATCGATGAACAAGTACAAAAATAATAAAATATAATTTTATCACGAAAAAAAAATTAACTATATTCATTTTAAAAAAGTATTAACTACCGATTTAATTTATGAAAATTGATTTTATTTTTTCAGATTGAACTTTATTTAGCTGGTAATTTTATTCATAAAATATTACATTATTCGATCGAAATAAAACTTTTTGTATTAAGATTGTTTAAATATCATATTATCGAGAATCTTTTACTTTACATCACGGTTATTTTACAAATTTTTCATATAAAAACTTTTTTCTCCACTTTTCGATAATGTGACGATAATTTTTTCTCGTTCTGCTGCTTTGAGCATTACGTATATTTTTTATTGTGTATTCACGGTTTGGAGCTTTCAACCCTCTTCTCTCCCTTTTCCTAACTTTTACCTTATTTCTAGTTTCCTTTAACCTCCTCTCTCTCTCTCTCTCTCTCTCTTTCTCTTGTTTTATTTTTTCTCTTTCCCCTCGTCCTCGTCCTCATTTCGAGAGTTCCACGACTCTTCATTGCCATCGACACACGTATACGGCAGCCATTTATTACGGAACATTGCACGTCCGTGCAACGGGGGATGAGCTCGTGGCCACTGAGCCCCGGAGCTCCGATTAAGCCGGACGTGCATTCTCTCATTTTCTGAGCGACTTGACTCTTTGCTCGAGTCAGCCGGGAAATTCCAATGGATAAAAAGAGAAATAAGTATAACCAACATCGAAAGCGGTATAGGATATCGGGAAAACTTTTTCCGACATTGATAAACAATTATGGGATCTAGGAGAATTTAAGACTATTGTAACTTTGTTTAAAGTTGCACTCGATTTAGCGGGCATTCATTTTACATATTCTTTTTTTTTTTTGCTAAATTATTCTTTCGTCGCTTCGCTATCGAAAAAAAAACAAATAAACATTCTGTTTGCAAGCGTGAAAGTATTCCTTGCACGCTTGACCGATGGATATCTATAATCAAATCGCCGTAATCCCATATCACGAGACTTGCAGCGCGTAAGCCTCGGAGGCCCAAATCGCTTATGAATATATCGCAACACGCTTCCGGTTCGTTCTCACCTATATACGCCAGATTAGTTCATGCAAACCAGCGATATTTCTATATCGTTAGCAGCACGATTCTAGACGTTGGTGGTGCGGTGATTATCTTCCTGAAGAGGAAGTCCACCCCCCCCCCCCCCCCCCCGGCAGGTTGAACAACGCACTCGAACTAGAATACATACGAAGAGAATTCAAACTGCATAATCGTCGCGTTCGAGATTGCATAAAATTTGCGTTTTGAGCCAAATTCAGCGTATTCGCCACGGTGCTCGGAATACTCATATGTTTATCACACAAGAGTTATAACAGCTCAACTGCCAATAATTCATATTTTTCACGTATATCATTGAGTGACAAATTATGAGACTGTACAACTATATAACGGATTTAAAAATCACGGCTATAGGCTTATACACGGGGACCGATAATTGTGATTGTTTTTCTGTTCCACTACGTTTTTTTCTTCTACTATTTGCTGCCATCATTGAGACGATTAGATAAAATAAAAGTGTCAAGTGCATTCTCTCTAGATTGTTTCGTAATGGACAACATACATTGTCGGATAACGTCACCGCGAACAAAAAAAAAAACAAAACATGTGCGAAAATATTTTATTTACATTAATTATATTTCAAAGGGAAAACAAATGTTTATATGATTGGGGAACGAACGTAGTGATGACAGCACTGTTTGATGAAACAGAGTTTTTGATTTTTGTAAATATCTATTTTTTTCCTCTGATGTCACCATACTTTCGACAGGAAAACCAATTATCGCATAAAAGACGTACGCAAATAAGATACATTTAAGGACGAGAGGACCAAATTGCTCAAAATCGTTTGAAAAAGAAAAAAACACAGCATAAGCACCATGAAATAGTCATTCTACATTCAAGTCTGTACAAAAGTACTCGTGTTTATCCAAAAATTTCGTGACATCACGAGATTGACGAGAAAAATCTCGATAATTGACAACACGAGTTCCAAAGTTTATACATCGCAGTATTGATATGATAGTGGATTGATTAGTCGAAGTGATGGTTATCTTCTTACGAAATGATTAAATATCGATAAATCTGATAGATGTACGATTTATCGTTGAAGTACAAGCAACATTACCGATAACGATTGCGAAATACTGCGAAAATATTGTGTAACCCGTACACAAAATAATTTTTCGTTTTTTTTTGCTTTTCGACGTGACTCGTAATTAGTGGAAGATTTACGATTGCCTAGAGCGATAAAATATGGTGAAAGACGAAAAAAAAAAAAATTCTCAATTTTTCACCCACTTTTCCCCGCCAGCCCGAAAATACCAAAATTTCAAATGCCCATAACTTTATTGCGGATTGACGGATTTGGGCTAATCGGGGGGGTCTTGAAAAGCCCTCGAGTATATTTAGAGAACTCCGTTTGATTCATCCTGAGATCTCAATCTTTTGCTCAAAAGAGCACTTTGAAAATTGGTGAATTCGAGTTCAAAGGGCAAAATACGATGGTCCGACTTTGAAAATTTGTTAAAAATCGAAAAAAAAAACTCGGAACTCGATGAACCAAGCGGCGTTTTGAAGTCTGAACGATTGCGAAGATAATGAGCACAAAATCCAGTCCAAACTACATCGGTAAGCAACGTTACAGCGATTGTAGCGGACCCATTCATTTTTTGCAAAAATTCAAAAAATCTTTTCTGCTAATCACGAATCTGCTAGGCATTCTTCTGGAAACTCAAAACTTCTATTTCAAAACGTCAAAAACATGTTTGTTTTTTTTTCGAAAATTAAAATAACAATATTTTCATCGGATGAAATTTAATTAAAATTCATGTGGCTTATATAGATTTCAAATTAGTCACTATTTCTCCGATATGATCGAAAAATAAAAAATTAAATTAACAAATAAAAAGAAAAACGTCATGATAAGCTCTTTCTTTTCTTCTTCATTTTCCTTATTTCATTATACCTTCTCTCGGTCAAATTGCGAATCAGACTGTGAAAAAAATCTTCACGTTTTCAATATAATCCACTATTTTCTTTTTTCGTAAAAATTACATTTTCGCACAAACCTTGTTATACAATTTAAATTTTTCTTCCCCCCCCCCCCCCCCCAAACGTGTAAGTGGCACGAAAAGTCGAAAACAATGTTTCTCACTCGTGAACGGTTGTTATCTGAACTAATTGAACGCCCACAATTCACATACTTACATGTGTGAATTATTCTTCACTAGAGAGAGAGAGAGAGAGAGAGAGAGAGAGAAAGAGAGAGAAAGAGAGAGAGAGAGAGAGAGAGAGAGAGAGAGAATGTGTGGGTTATGGATATCAACGGTGAACGTCATATCGGAAGAGAGAACCGATTTTCGTTCGCGATGAGATGGGTGTACGTTGATAGTGCCTTGAATCACATGAGGCAATGCTTCGATCGCAGATATAGTTTCGTATCACGGAAGAACGTTGTGAATTCAATCGTTTCACGATATTTCGATGGAATGGCGGTCGGAGGTATGTGGCGGAGATTGTTTCTGCGTGATCGACGAGTATTGTATGCCACACGCATATACACCATTATAAGGTATATCGTACATATCGTACATATATGTACACACATATACTATATATATATATATATATATATATATATATATATATATATATATACATATATATATATGCGCGATTCGAAAGGAAAACGAAAATTGAATTTCCCATCACTCTCACGTACTCGCGATCTTTCTATCTTTGCTCTTGACGGATCCGTAAGAGCAATCCCCAACGCATTTCCACGTATACCGCAATAATCGCAAAACTAATTGAACACTAAAGTTTGATTGCCAATGTACGGCAACTAAATTGTAGTACATTTTTTTGTTTATTACGTAAAGAGCGAATAAACTCAATGTAAACCTCTACTCCATGAAAAAATTGCAAATAAAATATATATGTAAACATATAATCAAGCAAAATTATGCAAAAGCAATCATGTGAGCGATTCAGCTTGCACCTTTTTTTTTTAACATAAAAAAAGATTATGATGCTAATTAAGTCTTATATATAAGTAAAGCTCGACAATTCATCATAGTTAATCAGCGTTAAAAAATCGTGCACACAAGCAATTACTGATTCGAGCCACTCCTTTTTTTTTCCACAGCGATAATAATCGGCCCAATCTCTGATGTCAATCTGTGATCGGACATTCAAACGTCACCCATGCGTTCGCATTATCGCTTTTTACCCCCCTCGGATATACATATCTATATATCTGTATATGTATATATTATATATATATACGTCAATTGGCAGATTTGGGAGCCCCCTTTTATTTTACCCCTACCTCATCCAAAATTTGATTGTAATTTGATTGTAATTGATCATCCAATTGACGTATATATATATATATATATATATGTATGTATGTTCTACAGATTGTCTTGTATGTACTCGCTCACCTCTCAGTTGCTATATCCCGAATAAACCTTTTGCGGTCTCGTGAGACCTCCTGATGACTTTCACGTATCTGCATATTGCATGAATTAATTATGAATTTCATTAACGGACCAACGAATATATGCACGCCGTGATTTACATGAGTTTCTAGCCACGCATATTTCTCTCGGCTGTCTCAACCTTACGAGCATGTATACTTGTATGTCAATCGTGATGATAGAATACCGCATTTATTACTTACATTGTTATAATGCATTATTTGTTACTATATCCCTTTATCCGATAAACGCATAATGGTATGGCGCAAGAGTTCATAACGCCTAATAATTTCGATTGGGATTCATAAAAGAAAATAAAACAATTAATTCACGCGAAGGTCGAAAAATCAGAGTATTGTTTTTTTTTATTCAAAAGATTTTAATTAAAAATGATTCTTAATTGGCAGAGTTAGTTAACCAATTGAAAATTCGATATGTTCCTGAGCCTTTGAAACTGAAAATATATATTTTTTTTTCTTCTTTTACCAGGTTTTCTTTTCATTTCGTAAATTTTCCTCTAATTACGAATTCTCGTCCTGATGTCCCGAGTTCTCGTTGACAACTCATAAATCTTATGTAAAAGCATTCAATTATCATTTTCTTTTGTCACGAGTTTCAACAATACGAGCTACAACGATCTTTTGGTATACTAAGCGTCAAGATACTCGGCGTTCGATAACTTTAAAGGCTTATCTCTTATTCGAACTTGGCTCTATATGAGTTATTTCGAGGAAGTGGCAAGTCTTTAAAGGAGAGTATTTGAATAGGAGAGAGAGAGAGGAGTTCGTGAGGTAAGAATATACGGATAAATTTCCAACGAGAAAGTAATACAAAAAAAAAAAACCAAAAATTTTAACTCGCTCCAGAGGTAAATACTCCATTTCTTGAAAAAAAAATATGTTATGTCAAATTTTATGGCATAGCGTTTTACCATAATCCAACATTTCCTATTCAAAGTCACGTTATTGCATTTTTCTGTAAAATTCCCAAACCTTTGTTGAACCTGAATTATCCGTTATGACTCAGCGTATGAATTTATTATGACCGAGAACTCACAACAAATTTATCTGTTATTTTTAAACTTCGTGTAGCTGCCTTCTAACATCGTTCTAATAGAAATTTCTCCGCATAACTTACCAAAGCGAGTGGTACAAATTTACCTGTCTGACCGAAATTAGTCGCAACTATACTCGATCCTATTGTATGGTAATTAACTCAATTAACCTACGATATGAATAGACCGATAGACGGTTAAATAATGCGATATTGGTAAGCGTATATCATTGGGACGATCCATTTAAGAAATCAATTTGTTCGTAATAACGAAAAGAAATTGCGATTAGGACGTATCAGAATCCATAATAGTAAATTTAGCCTGTAATAGAACTTTCGTGTCACTCCGCGTCTGCAGTGGATACCGAAGTAACAGATCCTCTCGGGAGTTTCTCAATCCACCCTTTATGAGAGAAAATCTTTCAGAGAGTAAGAGAGAGCAAGAGAGAGAGAGAGAGAGAGAGAATCTCCCTTGTCTGAATCCAGTGGAGCGTTTATTACTGCCTATAAATACAGGCACAGCCATATGTGAGGGTGACAATTTATTTTTCTCGTTTAACAGGAAAATATATCTTGGCTTGGTTATTATACGTTTTACGTATACGTTTGTTGGTTACGTATACGTTAGGTTACTCATAAAACAGAGAACAGAAACAGCTGTGATATGAGGAAGGCAACCACACAATGTGAGATTGGATTAGAACACATGAGCCCTGCGGCAATCGCATTCCACGCCACAATCTCACACCCTCCGTCGTCTCTCGCGATGGGAAAAAGTTTTTCGATCTGAGGTTTTTCTCTCCTCCCCCCCCCCCCCCTCCTCATCTTTTTTATTCACACTCCTCTTTGCTGTGTTTCAAACTGAGAAGATTTTGCGACCTCTCACCCGCAGTTCACTATTATCTCGAAGTATGTTTTTTTTTTCTTTTTTGTCGATTTGAAATAAAGTGTCTTGCAGTTTCGATTTATTTTCAAGCTTCTCTGACTACATGGAATGTAAAAGTCTCTGGCTCTACTTTGGGCCTTTCACACTTTTCATTGTTTTCCACAGCATCCGGCGCATTTCTCTCTCTCTCTCTCTCTCTCTCTCTCTCTCTCTCTCTCTCTCTCTCTCTCTATATCTCCCTTTCTGTATATATCTCACTTCACTCATCCGGATTCCTTTTCAGTTCAGATGCTTTCTCTTCGAGAAGGGATTTTGTACAGAGGCATCTTCGCCATTCAGTTAAAGATTCTCGTCTTCTTCGCCATCTATATACATGTTGGTATATAGGTATATGTTTATTTTGCATTCGTGGAATGTTGCCGATGCAAAAAAAAAAAAATAGAAATGTCGAACAATCATCGGAACAATTTTCATTTTATCGACGAAAGTGATGTTCTAGCGTACCATTCTTATTATCATACGTATCTGTAAATTGTACATGCTGAAAAGATTTAACGTGCCAACTTTCAATATCATCGCGTACTCTTTGAGATCGGAAGAACCGTGGAAAATACATACATATGCATACAAATACAAATACAATATGCAGAAAAATATTCATGAGAAATATTTTTCATGAATCTCCACCGTGTGGCAAAATTAAAAAACAAAAATAAATTTATTCATGTCCTCGAGTATACAAAACTTTTCTCACTTCGACCGTTCGAAAAGCTCCTTTCGATTTCCTTTCTCAAGAATACGAGAGTTTGGTTCTCCAAGATTTTTTTTTTAAGCTGCCATTAAAATTTCAGTCTAATCCCTCCGGGTTAAAAGCGTGAGTCGAGAAGCCCCAACATTTATTTTTCATTCACGTACGAACTCATTCGACACACTCGCACACTGATTAAGACGGAGAAAAAAAAATATGTATAACGAAAGAGCCCCGGAATGACGAGGCCAACAAAAGCTCTGGCTGGCTCGTTGCCCTCGAAGAATATTTAAATCCTCCCCGGTCTATATGCATAAATTATACGTGGAATGGTGATTTTTTTTTTTAATTATATTTCGAAACTCTCGTAATGAAAAATGCCAATAAATGGCGTTGAGAACAAAAAAAATCTAAAAGTCTATATCGATAAAAAGAATAAATGTCACATTAAAAGGACGAAAGCAGTCTGGGGGACTACGAAAGTGTGGCTTACTTCTTCCGTCGAGTGCATGTGCTCCTTCGTATACCCGATATGAAAAAGTTCATTTGAATTCCGCAGAGACCCAGGAATCGAAGATATTTTCTTGTGGATAAGATTTTTACAATAAAAATGATTGGAATAAAAAAAATCATTTATGATGAAGTGTGTAACGAGTATATTGTGGCCGATGAAGATATTTTCGTTGATCTGTTATATTTTGCATGGAGAGAGTTTAATTGATGATATACACGCAATGATGAATCCCAAAACAGAGATGTACCTTACCTGCGGTATGGATCTTAGGTTTTCTTTTTTCGTCCATTAATACAATTTTGGCAAGATGAACTTTTCCCGAGTGAGAGAGATAGAGATCACGTATCCCACCAGAGTATGGCGTCGGAGAAACGGTGAGGTCCCGAGGCATCTTCGAAGTTATTACTCTAAGTGCCAAGTCTAACCTTACAGACGCAATTCGACGACACTGCTAGCATGATACTGCTGTAATTTATCCGTCAGAGAATCCGTATATATATATATATATATATATATAATTATATGTATATACACAGAGATACAATGTGAGTTCTCCATCTGATTCATCCCATAGCATCTACGTGCTTTCGCGGTATCCGAGTCAGTATCCTCTCTTAATCCGATAAATGTCGCGGGTTTGTTGCAAGATAACATCTCAAACAGAAAAACTCGGTCTCTTCTTTTCTGCCCTCATACATCATATTTGCAAGGGAAAGGGAGGGGGGGGGGGGTGAAATCAGTCTAATTTGAATAAAGTTTGTGCGAGAGAAAAAGAAAAATTTACTTATCATATATTCAAATTTTTTTACCGAATCAAAGATTGTCAGAACAATTATTTTTTTTGCTCAAACTAAGTTTAATAAAACTTTCATAAGTCTGAATACCAATGTTATTCATAGAATGTTGTTTTTGCAGAATTTAAAATTCGAATTTAACGATAAATTATTTATACATGAGTTATGCCAGATACCGGGGGAATACAATTTAAAATAACACACTCTACGATGTTGGTTAAATTTCTGTTTCCGATAGAACGCAGATTCAATCGTTGGAAAGTCTTATTCTAGTGTTGTTTTTCTGAATCATCTTAAATTCTCCAACTGTACATGGTTTTCATTAACCAGGCGCTAGGATTCGAAGTTCTATCAAGCTCACACACTTTTTTGCATGGAAGATTTAAAACACGCTGTAAACATTCAATCTCTCTCTCTCTCTCTCTCTCTCTTGTAGCCATCATCAGAATTTAAGCGGTTCAATGGCTTTATGGTCGTTATCGCCAGCGACGTCTTCGTCAGGCTTTCGTTTAGAACCAACCGCCTATAAACGAATAATTTACGAGCGCTTGATAACCGTTCTCGTAGCGCGGAAAGACGTGAAAAGCTCCTCCAAAGTCACTTTTATCCAAGCCCACATCGTGTCATTAATCAAGAGGTCTTCCCTTTCCCTGGGCTTGTCCTCTCAATGGTTTTATCCAACGCTAAACGGCCCAGAGATAACTTGACATTTTCCATGAGACTCGAATCAATAGTTTAATATCGGGATAGCAAACTACAGCGCAAACATCATTGTATTCCCACTTCTAGAAGATTAAACAATTGCTGTTTTCCCTCATCATTCTGTCTGTATCTTTCTCTCTCTCTCGCTCTCTCTCTCTCTCTCTCTCGCTCTCTCTCTCTCTCTCTTTCTATTTCTCTTTCTCTGTTTCTCTATTACTTTGGATAATATTCCAATTTACCACTAATTATACGTTGCACTAGTAGCTCGATTGCTCATTCCCCATCAATTAATTATCCCACCAGTATCCACCAACCCGAGGACGATCCAGCAGGGACGTAATTTGTCGTTCGCTCTTTAGAAATCCTCGTAATGATACGCGAATTCGCCACATCAAAACAAATCCGAATTACGCCAGTAGATTTAATGAATTGGTTATTCTATAATCTCTCTCAAACAGAAAAATTAAAAAAAAAACCTGACACAAGAAAAAGTTTTCTTAATTCGTCTTAATTACACAAAAATACTTAGCACAATGACGATTAAAACAACGTTCCTGAAAAATTGGCAATTTAGTTAGTCCTGACAGCCATAAAGTTGTCAATGCTACTGAAAACACATCAATATATTCTACTCCTCGTGATATTCAGGCCTCAGTATACCGTTAAAGGAATCTCTTAGTCAGCGATGTCTAAAAGCGATGTCTCTTTCATTGTCTTCGGGCTGGTTGTGGAGATTTTCAATGCAATTAAATCGAAAATTCTGCAGCCTCTTCTGTTGCTAATTCTTAATAAACACTGATATTTTTTTTCATGAATGATGTTTTTACTCTGCCCGGCAAGTTCCAATAAAAGAAAATCCCCTCCATCCATTTGAAATGGAATTGATCCAACCGATGATACCCCACCGAGAATATCGATAATACATATAAATCAAATATTCCATAGCCAGATTAGTGATATCGCTTTGGCACATGGAGGGCTAGCAGAACTAACACATGATATGAAATCATATCCGGGATTTCTCTATAAACGATTCATTGATACGAACGACAAGTTTAATATGGGCGCATTGCAATAATACGGTCTTTGACGATCAAATTGGGTTTTGCATTCGGGGAAAACCTAACGAGTATATAATATAACGAGATGAGAGGCTTCATTAGCTACAAATAGATTTGCATTTGAATAAAACGAAATTTATTTTAATCAAATCTCATTTTTCAATATTGAGATAAATAAAATTTAACATTGATATTTCTTTTATGCTTCGTTCAAATCATTGCTATGCATGCAAATGAGTGTCTCTTTTCAAATTCAATGAATCATGAATATTTAGTGAGGCACTGAAAGTTAGTTAAATTTTATTATGAATCAGGCGACAAATACTTTGTCGATTTCCAGATAAATTTTTTTTTCATGTATGCGAAACTGACAACTCAATTTTATTGCAAAAATTGACTGAATTTTATGCCTTGGAAAAAATATGTATTGCGTCAGTTATTCATTGCAGAATTATTTTGCAATCATCGAAACTTAAGAATACTTCAATGGAGCTATTAGCATTCAACTTTTCCTTGATAATGTTGGTGTATGCGCTATAGGAAGTAGAATATCATCCCTCATACACGCGAAAGTGTGATTGAGGACTAATGCAGCATGATGTAAATCATTCGAAGAGAAGAAGAGAGAGAGAGAAAAAGAGAGAGAGAGACAGATAGGATCACAGATAGGATCGTCAAAGGATCCGTCGATCTACTCGTATCTCCAGACCTCGTAGGGAAATGCTCGGATATCATTGATTTATCATCAAGCTTTCAGGCTTTGGAGTGGATTATGTTGAGCGCGTGCCCCTGCATAAATTTTACCCATAATCTCTCTCTCTCTCTCTCTCTCTCTCTCTCTCTCTCTCTCTCTCTCTCTCTCTCTCTCTCTCTCTGGTCAAAAGGACCTCGAGTTTCCTGCTCTCGTGGCACATCATCAGACCGCTCGTCCCAAGAGAGATTCAACGAGGATATTGGAAAATATATAAACACACATCATACACATTCGCTTCCCGTTCATGATCGTTCTCACAGAAATCCTGCTATGACTAATTTCACGGGAATTGCACCATCCTCTGAGATAAACATTTTCTCAACGTTATACGCTGAACATCCGTATTTTGTTGACATTTCATTATGGAATCTGATCCGGTACTTTGAAGCTATTTATACATTGAGGCGGAGAATATTACGTGAACAGATATCAGTGTAATCTAGACTTCCGTTTATCGTTGTTGAGTTTAAAAAATCCAATATTAAAAAAATCATATCCCGTAAAAAAAATAAAAGTTTCTTTTTTACACATCTTCATTTACATATCATTGTCGATTGAATAAAGCGCGAGTTTGAGAGCGATTTGTTCTGTTCATTCGAACAAAAAGACGAGAGAAGAGGAGAAAGGTAATGGAAAAAAATCAGTGTAAAAATTGTCAAAACCAAAGCATCTAGATGATTGAATTTTACGTTTCATCAAACAGCAAATACAATCTTATTTAATTATGTTATTATTTTTTTTCATTAATACGTCAGAGCTACATGTAATAATGGTATCTGTTAAAGGATATCCGGAACCCCATCAGCCTTCAATTCAATATAAATTCAATTCATGGCTGAGTTTAAGGCTGCAAGCACGCAATTCCTCTTAGAAGGCCATGGAAGCGAGAGGGGACGATGCGGATCAAAATAGACGCTAGGGAGTGATTGATAAGAAGAATTCGACAAGAGGGAGGATTGAATCTTTCACAAAGCCCTGGTTACACAAGTAGGAAGTAGTTTGATTATATATATATATATATATATATATATATATATATATATATATACATATATATATAATCGAAATTTAAAAAAAAGCTCTAACCGAAAAAGTGTAATTCTTAAAAAGGCTAAAACACTTAATCGCGTCAACCATTGACATTGATGAGTTTCATCGTTAATGAAAAAAAAAAAGCTTTTTAAATCCTCGATGTCTTACATACTTGAAGACATATCGGAAACAAAGAGTCCTTGCGAAATTTATATCGTTCCACGTATCCAAATGACTCACTCGGTCTCCCAAAAGAGAAAATAGCTTACCTAGTAGTTTATTATTCTGTTTACCAGGGATATTTTCTTTGCCAAGACCTCGACCTTCTTTACTTTGCCAATAGTCATTGGTGACACGGAAGTTGCGGCCAGACGGATTCTCTTATCCTTCGGGGATGACAGCCAGGGGGATGAATTTATGTGTCCTTGATCGAGGTGACGCACAGACAGACCTCTGTTTACGATGGGCAGGTTTCAAAATTACCGCAAAGTTTGTTCAAATTTTCTTTTAAATTATGTAAAATAATTTTTAAAATCCGACTGACAAAAGTGTAACACCAAATCTGTCAATGAAACAAAAAAAAACCGAATGAAAATTCATCCTCTCGACAGCTCCAATAAATAAAATTCATCATTTTTCATAATATCAAAACATTCATGATAGCGAAACGTGAGTAATTAATATGCAGCTTGCTCTTAAAATTATAGTCTAATAAATGTTTCCTGAATTTACCGTACTTTTTCAATGATTCGTTTAATTTTGATGAATCTTTCCGGTCCAATGTATTATATACCATTCTATCTTTTCCATACGATTTTTTCTTCACAAAATCCTTTAATGCATACTTTTTTCTTCAACGCAGTTTTTTGCAATCACATAACTGACGTATTTTCTTCTTCCTTTTTCGCTCTCGAGTAATTGCAGTCTCCAGCGTCGTTCTCCGTGGGCAAAAAAAAAAACTCCTCCGACCACATTTGCTTGATCGTTGTAAGCGAAATTTGAAAACGGATTGCGAGCCTTCACGTCCGCAGCTGCAGCATCCTGAACAGTTCTGGGAGGAGCGGAAGCGTCCGCGACTTTGGTTATCTCGCGGATATATAAATGAAAAACGTAGTGAGTACCAGTGCGTGTGCTCACTAAAATTTGTACGTGAAAACATCTTCAGTAGTTTTACTATTATTATTGTTATTGTTATTATTATTATTATTACAATTGTTGTTGTTGAAGGACCCACGCAGCACGAAAATCCAAGAGTTTTATTATTCAAGAAAAAAAGTTTTTCAAATCGCTTTAAAAGTACGAGCGAGTCTGGTACAGAGCACTTTTGTCGGTATCTCTTACCTTTGTTACAAGATAGGGCTTAGAACGTGACGCGCCTAAAAGATTCCGAATGCAAATGTTATATTTTCGACCCCTCCGTCAGCAATCCTCTAACCAGAAAAATTCATGATTATTATTGGGGCTGTAATTTTTTTTTTAACAAAAAAAAAAGTGACTTAAACAAGACGTGTTCTCGCTATGAAAAGGCCATTTAATTTTTTGGAAAATGGTTATGCCTCGCGAGAGTGGAAATGGAGAAAATTTGTATGTTAATTTGCGAGATTCACGTTGGATTACTTCTTGAGCCAGCCCGTACGAAACCACAGGCTTTACGTAAGTCTCGCATGCTCTCATCGCTGCCTTTCCTTCTGTGCTCGTAGATCCATTTTCCATTCTCGTTAACGAGTTTTCAGCGATCGTCGTTTTTTGGTTCACTTTTTTTTTTTTCGAAACTCCATCTTTGAACACTCCGACAATATTGACGACGCTTTTGGGACACGAGAATGAATCGCCAAAGCCCCTTCCGCCCGCGCCCGTCGAATGTTCTTCTCGAACTACACACCCCCCTGAGAGCTTATTCGTTTGTTTGAAAAGTTACAAGCCCAACCGCGTTATGCTTTTCCTTCGATGTGAATTCTTTTCGCACATATATAAGATACCATCTTGTGGATGATTTGTTCGTTTTTTTTGTTTGATCGCTTTTGCTCCAACTTCTCTCGATTATTAAAATGTCGATGGAATTTAAAAAAGTGCGATGCTTTTCTTTCGAGGTTCGAGCAAGAGAGCACTCTGGTTTTAATGAAAATTCAGACGTCTCGCTGTATATATATATATATATATATATATATATATATATATATATATATATATATAAAACGCTAACATTGAGAACAAAGTCTCGTCGTAAATTCTCGCCTCGTGATGGCAACTTTTATCCCGATGTTGGGCCGAATGCACCCCCTCTGGCGTGCACTCTCGATTCGTATATAATCGTATTGTCGAAAGGAATCCAATGGCGAGATTAACTGACTTTTGTGGAGTATAAAACTACGATAAAGGAAATCGCGGAAGCTTGAATCACGATCTCCAACCTGGTGCTAGAAATACCAGATTTACTATTGTTATTGTTCAATATCAATGCGATATTGGATATATCATATTGATACTGAGAAGTATAGACTCTTTTGACGCTTTCGTCATTATTCCTCTATCACGTACTCATTCTTCGCCATTCCTCGAGCAGGTATATCCAAAAGGGAGGCCTGCACAATTTCTCCATTGAAAATAAACTTTTTGGTCATTTATCGCGTCGACGGTTATTCCCGATCGCGGTGTCTTACTGGCAAAAGAAAACACAAAGTCTTCCAAAACCACTGTGAATATATATATATATAATGTATACATTCGGAAAAAGCATTAGTCTCGCTAAGTGTTTGTAGGAAAATCTTTTGTGGTTCGCTGTGAACGCGATTGAAATAATAAACGGAGCTGAAATGAGGCAGAACAACTGTGAAACGTTGCGTTCACCATCTACATAACGTTTTTGTGCTTCTAGTTCGAGAAGGCAAAGTCCTATGAAACTATTAAAATTACTAAAAAAAAAAGAGAATTGCAAGAACTGTCTTTTTTCCCGACGAAAAACGTTGATTCGTCCATAATATAATTAGGATTTTTACTCAATTAAAAGTTATTTGCCATAAATACCTTTGGTTGCTTTTAAAATCGAATTTGAAATGAAATGAAATATCCTTTGGTTAATTATTTCCAACGATATTCGGGTAGATATGAGAAAAAAAAACTCTATGGCCTGTTGAAAAATGCATAAACAGCCCTGTCCCTTGTGACGAATTTTTTACGTTTTCTTTTTCATACAAAACAAAAATATCCATTGGCCTAAAATTTTATGGGAAAAGATTATGTTCCTCTCACTTTTTATTCGAAAAGTTATCACATTTTTCAAATTTTTCGCATCGCTCGCACGTGTATTTTCGACGAGATGTCCCGCCGATGGCCATTATCGTCGAAGAAATATTGATGCAGCAGAGTGCATTCGCCGAAGGGTGAAGAATGAAAACTTCGAGAATTGGACGAAAGTGATGAGAGAGAGAGAGTGGTGTCAATGCGGTGCATTGAAAATCAGCAACCCTCGTCCAGTCTTCGTGATAATGAATTCGTGGATGTAAAGTTGCCCCGTTAACGACCAGCACGATACTGACACTTCGAAATTCCCAAAAATGGTAGACGTTTTTTTTTTAAGGGCCAATAAATTTTAATATCCATATTTTATTATACGTATATACGTATAATAAACGTTTTGTAGGCGGACATTCTTCCTGAATTTATACGTTTGTTCTTATTGGGATATTACTTGAATTATTTTGTATTTAAAATAAGATCGTACATTGACGCAGGGGGAAGAGGAGGGTAGGAGAAGTTGAAAAAAGTAATTAAAGCATAAAGGAAGGACAGTAAATTAGCAACAAACAACATGTGACCGTATTTATCTTGTATCAAGGATTTATCGTGATTGTCACGAGCAAGGTATTTTAAACGAATATTTCTCCTTTGAAACGAGAGAATTTCTCGTGGCCACAGCCTCCGGGCTCTCAGTTATTAACTCGAACACTTTTTTTTTTCTCCCCCTCGGGTCACGCTGCTCGACCAACATTTATGGACTCTCGACTCCATTAGTCGAACTGGTTCCCTCGAGTACATTTCATAGGCGTAAAAAAAATTACCAATCTCTTCTGTAACAAAATTTCCATGATATTATTATTATCATTATTATTTTATCATTGCATACTATTATTATTATCATCATTATAATTATCGTATCTTAGTTAAAATTTAGCAATTGCCAAATTTTTTGAGAATTAATGGACAACAGAGTTAGTGAGGACAGGAAAAAATTATCAAATTCAAATTGGCACATTGTGTGTATTAATCAAGCAACGAAAGACAAGTATATATGGGACTTGAATTACCACAATTCATAGAACTTTAACTGTGTCTCTTTCTCCTTCACTCTCACCTCGAGATATGCCGAGGAAACAATTTAACCGCTTTGCAGTCTGGCGCAATCGAGCAAGGGACCGCAAATATTGGTACCCACGAGGTAACTACATTTATATTCTCACGATGATGTACGTCTCGTGATAAAAATGCAACGTGAGAATGGCTATTACGTTGTAAAACGAAAACCTCGCATGTCTTATTTTTTACTCGGAGGTCGTGTTGTGCACCAAAATTTCGGAATTTTTTTTTTCATCCATTATCATGGGATGGTAATAATTGGATTTTAGTGGCCATCGAATTTATAGTACCTACATCTATACGGAATGGAGGCCTAAGAGAAGGATTATTGTAAAAATTTCAAGATATGCATTATTGGCCTTTACAATATGTGTGTAAGGCTTGCTAGCCTGACAGAGGGAAAATAGTTCCACAAAAATTTCTTTCGAGATCTATGCTGTTAACCTCTCTATCGACATCGTTGGTACGAGCAAAATAAATCTCTATATAGTTTCTTGATATAATATCGATAATTTAGATCCTATGAAAAAAATTCTTTGATGGAGCGAATTATTTTCACAGTGATGAATTCGCACCCAAAAAATCAAATTACGATATTTTTATTTCAGCCAATGGTACGTGTACAGGGGGACCATTAATAATTAAATGTACTGCAGCTATGATAATACGTAAAAATACAAAAAAAAAAAACTCAGTCAGAAATAATATTAATATTACTCAAATTAATATATTTTCATTTATATCATGCAGTTTTTTATTTTATTTTTTGATTATTTATTGTATTAGAAATTTTTTTCGAGAGAAATTAATTCGAAACAGCAATAAAATATCGTCCCTTCATTACAGCGGTGGTTCTAGTTAATCTTTCATTTCAAAACTCCAAAGTAAACCCCGAGGCAACTGTACCGTGTGCTCGCCATATACCCAAAATCACGAAACACGGTCTCTAACTGAAGAGCCAAATTCAGTAAAATTTCGCTCAACTGTTCAACTAACCACGGTTGCACGTAACACACGTACGATACCGATATACGAATTTCTGATGTCTTTTGCTTTCCGGCATTTGGATCGATCTACCTAAAAGGCAGATATGCTCTTTGCCCTTGTCCACCATTGGGAATTGAAATTCTCGACGAGAAACTCTCTCTTTCTCTCTCTCTCTCTCTCTTTCTCCAGGACAATTTGACTGCAAACTTTTGCAGGGACGTGTGCTGATCGTGCACAAACTTGCCCTCTTTGGAGAGACTCGTGGAAGTCCGCCAAGTTATTTGGAATCCAGTCACGACTCAAGGAATTTCGATGAAAAATAGTTCACGTATGTCATAATTTTTTTTTTCATACCATGGCAATTAATAATGATAATTTTATAAAATAATTTTAAAATAATTTTTAAAAAATGTGAATTTAAACTTTCTCGAGTCTCATTTGGAAAAAAAAACCATTGCTCCATAATTATAGAAAGAAATTTCCCAAAAAATGACATACGTCTATTTTGAAAACGTTAAAACCGTCTACGTGGGTTTGTCAAAGAGAATTTTTTGTCATTTAAAGCTGCTTGGTAATTTAAAAAATCTAGATTATTTAATTTGCCTGATTTTCTTGATTATCCTTTTAAATCCAGTCCTAACAATTTTATTTTTCAACGTCGCCTCTTTTATTTATTTAATTCCCCCAGAGATCCTGAAGCTCCCTCAACTCGGAGTCCCAGATATGTTCCACCAACTCACGAAAGCTTCGTTAAATGTCGTATTCGATATTTGAACTTTCTAATTTAGGGTTGAGTACTCGAGTGTGTCAAAACACTCGAATATATTGCCATGTGTATTCACGAACTTGATTAATTGATTGCCAAGCTTTCGCCGACCCGTCGCGGATTTATGAGCCGTTTGATCCTGTATCAACGCGATGCAGAACGTCCGTCCTGTTTTCAGTTAATTAAATCGTATATGAGCGACTGCGTATACCAAATCGTGAAATCAACATGACCTCTCGGTATTCCGTTATCGCGGCTTCTCACTGTTTTCGTATAATAACTCAAGAAGTGTGTATACATTTAAATGCCCTGACTATAGGATTTCAGGTATCCTATAGATGCGTAAACATTCCAACCATACATGAATCCTTTGGTTTCACCGAATACTGATCATTCACTCACTATGCTGTCCCGTAGGAGTGAAATCCTTGCAGGAAATATATATTGCCGATTATACGCAATTGGACTGTGTACGATAATCGTCCGTTTGATACATTGTCATTGCTCTCGTCCGGGAAAGCACATAACACGAAGTCTGACCACATCGGACCGATACCACTGCTGCTGTATATCGCTGTTACTACTGCAACCGTTTATCACGGTTGAGATCAACGGCATCCAACGGAATTCATTCATTCGCAACAGCCGGATACGGAATGCTAATTATGAAGCTCCGTTCGAACGTTTAATAATTTTAAAAAAATTATAATTTATTCGAAATAAAAAATGTCAACGATATTATTTTTCACAGCTCTCAAATATATTTTCTGCAAGATGTATCATCACTGAGGTATGTCTAAGAGCAGAAATTTAATATTTTTAATCATTTAATTTCAGTGATTAATTGTTTGTTTTTGCAATGATTCGTTGACGTTCGATGAAAAGTGTTTTTATTTTGATTTTTACAATAATCATTAATTTTAATTATTTTTATAAATTATTTTTTTTCAATTTTTTACTAGAATAGTGACCCACTCTAATGTAACGTAGCCCAGAGATCGACATATGTATATGCGGTACACGAATATTCCAGAGTACGATCCAAATGCCAACAGAGTAATTTCGAAAAATGCTCAGAGTGGATATAGCAAGCATAAAAATGCAGTTCCAGCTGATCGAGCTGACATTGGATTGTTGCACTTATTTTCACACTCTCGCGAATCCAATATCTCAGGATCGAGAGGAAGCTCGCTGTAACTTTATTGCGAAGAATATTTCAAACTCGTATATCAAGATGACTCGGATGAAAGATCTCGAGATTTTTAATATGATACCATTTCTATGAAGCTCAAAATTGAATGTGAGATTTTCAAATAATTTTGATAATAAAAGCAACTTATTAAATTTTTTAATTATTTCTTTTTCTTACAAACCGATTTTATCGCTATAATTATTATTTCAATTCGTTACTTAAATGTCGTACAAGGTCCTCCTTTGGATATTCGAATTCAGACCACGAAACACGAGTCAAGGTGAAAATTATAGCCTCGCCAGGTTACTCGAGAAGCAAAAGTCCATTGATAATGTTCTCACTAAAGCGATAATACAGAAATGAAAGCAAATTTCTTGGTGCTCTCGTTAGTTGAAAGGGCATAAGGAAGTCTTTTCCTGTATAATTATGGTTAATTTACTGGTACTGCATGAAGCCTTTATGCTTCATTAAAGTTCTCGACACATATCCGAGAAACGTTCGAAACGCTGTGGCTCTTTAATGAGCATGCGAGTACAGTGAACTGAGCGAAATTACTTTACAAGCTTTGAAAATCTGGAGGAATCTCGCTTCGGAAAATATTCATATAGAACAGGAATGTGATGAATGAAAAAGAAAAAATTCTCGAAAAACTGTATAAATCCATTGTTTTTTTAAACATCAAAAATATTATAAGACGTCTATAATGACGTTCTGTGTGAAAAAATTAACATTTATAATGCAAATTAATCAGCATAAGTAAATTCGTGATTCAGGACTCGGAACGACGTATATTGAAATGAATTTGTATTTATTGTTTTTTTATAATTTATATTTATCGAGCAGTTATAGCTAATGGCGGATATAAATCTACTCGATCGGGAGTCTCGACATGGAAACGGGCAGGATTACTTAGCCAAAGTTATAAGAGCTTTTGAGCAATATACACATATCGTATATCTCACCAATCGAAGTTCTATAGTTTAGTCAATTATCTCGAGGCCCATCGTTCCGAGGAAAGTTGAGTCACACAGGGCAGGGGGGGGGGGGGGGGGTAAGTTAACAGAAACAAGGGAGATCTTGAGGGTGGGTATTCGTAAGAATTTCGAGTTCGACTGAGCCTGAGGAAACGAGAGATGGAAAGAAGGACGAATAACACATTCATAAGTTGTATGGCGATGGTCAATCGCTCAATTATGCAGAAATTGATAGAACTTGACATTTCCATACCGCAGACTTATAGCCACCCATATATATATATATATATATATATATATATATATATATATATATATACAGTTCAAAGATTTCGTGAAATGTTTGAGAATTCTTGAAATCGTTTGCATTCGATATAAATTCATGAGAAGGAAAGTCTATGAAACATTCCTTATTTTCCTCTTTTTACAAATATTTTATTTTCTAGATATTATTATTATTAATAATAGATTGTACATGCTATTTGCTATTTGATTTTTTCATACATTTTACGTTGGATTTTTCAAATTTATTCCATGGAGATTGACCGACAAATTCAAGAGTCTGTAAAGCGATCATGTGGTTTTTTTTTAAATCCCATTTATAACATTTCGATCTTTAAAAAATATTCTATACTATTGATAAAAAAAAAAATAAATAAAACATTTTTAAAAATCTTGACGAGACGTCATGGCATCACGTACTACACTATACCGTGGGAGATCGTTGATCGGAAAAATGTCAGAAAAATATCATTCGATAATAGCATTATTATTCACGCGTGGAAAATGTGACAACGGCGTTACGTGACTGAGGAATAAAGAAATATACATATGCGGCGAGCGAGAATTGAGAGCGTGGATGGATTCTCGTTTTATTGAGATCTGCACCATCGAATGTAAAAAATAAAAAAAAGAAACATCGTTCTCCAGTCGCGAGTATGAAATAGCACACGATCCCGCAATACGTCACACAGTTTTTTTTTCCGATATCCACAAAAACTGAAACAAACCGAATCTATTTTTATCATTGTCTTTTATATATTTTTCTTCATGTTAAAAATTCCTATGACATTTTCACGCTTCAATTGTTCATTAAAATACTTGCAGCTCTACAGCCACGAAGAAAAAAAAAACAAAAAATGCAGCTATAAAGTCTGAGGAATAAACTGAATAAATTTTCGACTGGAATAAAGTTTTTTTTTTCTCTCGTTGCCACTGAAAATTATATATTCTTTCCGATTCCGGCGGTAGCTCTGGGAAAAATGTGTAAAAAAAGATTACAAGCGCTAAGATGTGAGTTTTTTTTATTTTTTAATTAAGGTCTTACACGCATCACCCTGTACCCTCTCAGCTTCGTTAATTCTCATCTGCGATTCTCGGGGCGAATCTCTCGGTTCTTAATTGCAACGATGCATATGATATAAATCTAAGCTAGTGCGATTTTTCGGATTAAAATCGCCGCAGCATCTCATATCGCACGTTCCAACCGTCCTTCGTAAGGGAGATGGAATTTTTTTTTTCTTTTCTATAACGAATATGCATTTGAGGTGGTATTATAATGTTTTGAATGGCTTAAGTCATGGTATAATATCGGCTAGAGGAAAGCTAGAAAATTTTGATGGAATGTAAAAGTTTTTAACGGAATTCATAAAACTTTTTAAATTAACATTTATAAAATACAATTATCAAATTGTATGTGAAAATTCTGATGAAATGTAAAAGCTGTTAACGGAATTCATGAAACTTTTTAAATTAAAATTTATGCAATAAAAGCATCAAATTATGTGTCAAGTACATTTTTTTAATGCTCAACTCACACTAAAGTGTATCGATACAAGATTTCCTTCAAAACTAACCTGTCAATAGGCTGGAGGTCTCGTATGGCGGATGAAAATGGGATCTAGAAAACTATGCTTTATTTATAGATACAAAAAAATTTCTCTCCCACACATTTACGGATTCCATGTGTATTCTTTTAATTCCCCAAGCTCTCTATCTCTCTCTCTCTCTCTCGCCCTCATCGATTCTTTACTCCCGCGGCCACTTATTCCTCCCTCGACGACGAATGTTTCGGATCTGTCTCGTCACATTTGTACTTTTTTTTTTTTTCTTCCCTTCGCCGATCAAACGTAACCTATACTACCGTCTCGGGGCAGCGATATGGAGACATCAATATTTACGATGTCGTAAAACGTCAGGTCTATTTAATTTTACGTCCACGACCGTAAAACGTTGAACGTGCGAGCAACGCGTCCATATTCTTTTGCCTCTGTGCAAGCGTGATGAGGTATATATAAGTAAAAATCCCTTTAGACTTGGTCCCTTGGTCGTTGGAAATAACTGAAAAAACGAAGAGACGAGACCAACGACGATTACGACGGCGACGACGACAACGACGACGACGACGACGACGACGACGACAACGACGAGGATCTCCGAGATTTTATCGAGAAAATAATGACGCAGATCGGATGGAATTATCAAAGTAAAATTTTTCGGCATCGTCAACCAACCGGAGTTAATAATTTCCATGCATTTTACCTCTATCAACTTTGTATTAGCGTTGAAATATTTTTTTTTTAAGATTTTTTTATTGATGGATGTACAATTATCGTTTTACATGATCAAACGAACTTAAAAAGTAAAATAATTTTCTGAATCAGTGCAATAGACAGGGTATACGAACGAGTCGATGATAAATCAATGACGAGTCGATTATCTTATCGTCTATATGCACAGTAATAATTTTCATATTTTATCTTATTTTTCTCTATTATTATTGTTTTTATTGTTAATTCGTATTTAGGATCGTACATTTACGTGGACGTCGAACATTCCCGGGAAAATTTTCAATATAATTTTCCATATTATATCACGTGCAGGTGAAACTGATATTTAACATTGATAAGATGGTTTTTATTTGCTTTATTCATAAATTCGTTCGCTCGGATTATCGATGTCCCTATAATTGGGCAGAAGAGGCAGGGGGGCTCATATGCCGTGATCCACTCAATTCGACTATCGATAATACGAGCACACAAATTCTCGTGATCACTTTTTTTTATTTTACATTGAATTTTCCATTTAGATTTTTTATTTGTTTTTATTATTCATATATTTTTATATCTATACTTATATTCAAATGAGTTGGATTTTCTTTACCCTCGTTTCGACGATTTCAAGATACAAATATATAGAAGGGACGTGTGCGCGCTCTCCACTCGAGACTCGAACCAGCGAGTCTATTTTAAAGCTTCGGAACTCTGACGAATTTTTCGCTTTTTTTTTTCTAATTAAAATAACCAAGCTCGAATAACGAGCTGGCCATTCGAAGTCGCAGAGATGAACGAAATTTCGAACTTTTTCTTTCGAATCGCATTAAAATACACGAGAAATTACATTTTTCAATTTACACAAAAGTATGAAAAATTTTATCGTACGTATTTAGGATTTTTATTAAATTGAAATTTCACAATAGGCTTCATGAGGTCTTATCCGGGGAGACATTTATTTTGTGAAATTACCATTACATCGAAGAAAATTTGAAATTTCAGTTTTTAAATTGTTTATCATTGATAAATCTGATTTTTCACATCTCTGTTCCGAATTTCATATTTTCCAATGCGTGTACGACTTTTTATTTTTACATCACACACGTATATATATTAGATATGACGATGCAACATGTTATAAACGTTTAATTTTGTTTTAGGCATACGAAAATTCGCAGAGGAAAACCGATTTGAGTTTCCTTGTTATTTTTTTTTCTTGTCAATTCCTAATATTTCGCGAATACTTGATTCTATTTATCATACATATAGAATTGGTGCAATTTTTTTTTCGGTTTTATCTTACGGACAGTTTCGTCTATTTACACATCAAGAGAGCTGAATGTTTGTTTTTTGTCGTTACTTTATCTATCTTGTAATGGGCTTCGAAAAGATAGACCGGAAATGTTATACGGATTGACATTCACCAGGGCACTCCAATTCCAATTTTTGGTCTCGTTAAACAGGGCGAATATCGATATTTCCAGTCGAAGAAAGAGAGTACGATGTATGCTTCAGTGACGAAAGATCGAAAGACCTGAAAAATTGTCATTGTGAGAATTTTTTTTCTGACAATACTCACGCATCGTGTGCATGCAGCGTTCCAGGCAAAACAGATTGGATTAACGATTTTTTTTCTTATCATGTCGCGGGACAACACGAAAGTCGATTTTACCGAAAAATCTGAAAGTTGGTATCACGAAAGAAAATAAAAAATCGTGTTCCATATTATCCAGCATTCAATATTGGGTTCGAGAAATGGCAGAAATTGCAATGGGGATGCACTTGGACATTTTTTATGCAGTAAATTAATTTTTTTCTGGGAATCGTCTCCCTTTTTTTAACGCGATATCTCATATTTCGAATCTGGTTTTATTTTTTATTTGAAAAGCTGACTTTCCCCCTCAATCTTTTCACAATTGAAATTCATCGTAATTTTCTCATTATTTCGTATTGAAATAATGAACCCTGACGTTCCAGCTCTCGTCAAACTATCCTACAGGAATTGAAAACAAAATTAGAATTAAAAAAAAAAATATTGCGAGTATGTCAGCCTCGAAAAATATGATCTCTCGTAGGTCGAAACAGAGGATTTGAAAAATAGAGCACACTTTGTGCATCCTTGAGTGCGCTTTTCTCACTTTTCATACGACAATTGTATATCGATGAGAAAAATATCACGCCCATGTTATATGCACTCGAATGTGGCATCGTTCGATTCGTCGAACAAGTGGAGCGGATCGGGAACAATGCCAACTGGGGATTTCGAACTTTTTCAAAGTGCGCGAAAACCCGAGAATCATCTTCATTGTATACAAATATCGGATCGTAAATTTTTATTTTTCTCCCCTTACTGTATACTTTATTTTTAACAGGCAGTCAAGGAAAGTATACAAGCATGAGGCGTGAGAGTTCCACACCAAATCGACTAACTCTGGCTCCTGACTTCCCACGATATTGTTATTGATTTTTTATCGCGTTCTATTGTAGCAGTATTTTTTTAAATACTTGTTTATCTCAAATTATTTTCAAAATGTGCTGACTTTAACTTTCAGGTGTTATCCTGGTCTGCGTTATAATTTCTGCTGCCCTTTAGAATTTTATCGATAAAATTTTTCTCAATATACGACTTGAAAAAAAAAAAAACTGAATTGAAAACGTTTGATACTTACAGAATTATCATTTTTTATCGTATAGATCCGGTTATAATATAAGAATGTAGATTTTACAATTTTTTTTTTTCTTTTTGGGTCGTAGCTACTACTTCCGTTTACTACTGCATCATTTTTTCTTCTCTCTATACTTATCTAGTCTTGACCCCGTTCGTATCCACGTCTGATTCCTCTCAGCCTCAGACGGTTTTCTGCTTCCTAAGACCAGATGGATTCTCGAGAAGGATAATCGCAACCTTCTATAACGTCAAACTTTCCGAAACGAGGTATTATCTGTACTCCCGTTTCTCTGCGCTGTACTGTAGCGCGCGATTATAAGACACAGGGAGCTCGATCGAAGAGACTGATGATCGTCATACGTTTGTCAAGTAAGTAATTTACTCTTCTCTCAACCTCATTCTTTGCATTTGTTCTACTCTCAATCTTTGCACACTTTCCTTTTCCTCTTTTCTACATATTTATTTTTTTAACGATTTTATAAATAAATAAGTACACGAATAATTAATTTCAGTACTCCAAGAATTTAATTATGAATACGCCAAATTAATTTATTGTGCTTCCTTGCATAATGCAAATAAATTTTGTGGTTAGTGTTACCAAAAATATCCTTTTCATGCACACACACACACCATCGGAGAATTAATGACGAAAAAACTATTACGACACTTCAAAGGTATATGGCTTTTTCTTTTTAAAATGACCCAGACTTTTTTGAATATATATATATTTTTTTGTACTTTGCAGAGAAACGAAAAAAAGAATACGCAGTATTTATTTTTCTTCAATATTTATTACGCATTGCCTTGAATATATAGGAGCTTTTTATCGATCATTTTATTGAACCAAGAAGCTCTCTCTTCTGTCTCGGAGAACTTTGTCCCCGAATGAGATTCACCTACTTCAATGTATGCCATGCTGGCAATCACGGGATATATCTGGAACTCGAGGAGATACTCAAGACTGACAAGAGCGAAACTCAATGAGTGAGCCAAGCCCTCTCGGGTGTGCGCGCCTCCAAGACACCGGTTAAGCCTTTCCTCTGAGGATATAGCAATCTGACTACCTTGTTCATACCCCGTTACTTACATATCTCTCGATCGCATCTTAAATATCGTACCACCCTTCTACACGTTCATTTTTTTTTTTTTTTTCAGTATTTTCGAATAATCACCTTTTTCGAAATTTTGAATGTTATAAATTACAAACCGTATCCGAAAAAAATTACGAAAAAATAGACAAAAGCATTGTCAATTTGATGAGTTATTCGACGAAACTAAAATATCATACAACAATTCGCGAACGCGAATTATATTCCTTGCGTGTGTGCTCCGGGAAATATCTCAAGGATGATTTATAAAGTATCGGGAATATTTGAATTTTTCTCTGATCATGAAAATTTGTCAAATTCTGCCATTTCACGTAGCAACTTTGAACTCATTGAATTGATTAAATATACCAACTTGTATTTCTGACATTCACGATATCCGATCTTTTTACCAGCCTATATATCAATTTACTTCAGTTTCTTTAAATAGTATATCTGAAATACTTACGTGATGTTATCCTAACGTATACGATGCCAATTGTATTGCGGGCTCCCACATCGAAATTCGATCCCAAAATTGATTATCTAAATTTTTTCCTACGCAACCTTGTCCTCCTGCAACATATTATCGAATGTAAAAAAAGAAAGTTATGTCTAGTTCTGTAGTTTCTTTTTTTTCAAAATTAAAATAGGTTTTTCTTTCTTCAAATAATCATTGTGGGAATGATTGTTTAAATTTTTTAATTGCCATTCGCTTAACAGCTAAGTTTTTCATGGACGAATCTACTTTGAATAAGATGACATAATTTCTCATTCAACCGAATAAATCGACATTATGATTTTCGTATAATGATAAAATTTTATTTGCATTCCTATTTTTGTTTGTCGTTGAAAATGTGTGCGGGTTTTTTTTTTGCGCTCTCAAGATTTCTAGCCATGTGACGAGTAACATTATGCTCTCCTTGGTTAATAAAAAAATTCGCACTTTCACTTGCGAGCTTTTTTGAAGAGTTCCCTAGAGATGCAACCACCCATCTTTTTGATGCTTTCCGCTCGATCTCTCTCTCTCTCTCTCTCTCTCTCTTTCTCTCTCTCTCTCTCTCTGAACCTCTCGTGACTGTGGCTAGGGTAAGAAATTCTCGGGTCATTGTTCCAGCATCCAAGCAACTCCTAACATTTATTTCTCACCCTTAACGTATACCTTTTTTTACGTACATGTGTATAGTGTACATATAATACATATACATGTAGATATGTGAGGAAATCTTTTGTCCCTGGTACTATGAGCATCGAGGGTCCTTTAAACTTCTCAGCAACGGGTCGAGGGTTCATTCCAGCAAAATGGGGGTGTGTTTTGGCTTAAGAACAGAAGTCACAACCGAGTCCTTCGCATTTTTCTCTACTCTCACAGCCATGAAACCTCAATGAGCCGAGAATCGTCGCGTTTTTGTTCTGCTGCATTACCATCTTATCGTTGTTTTACGATCCCACTGAACGATCATTGATTTTTTCCCCTCACTCGAGGGATTATGATAACGGCAAAAGAAGGAATTCTGAAGCACGAGGGTGCATGATGAAAAAAAAAAATTATTTAATTTTCGTATCGAATCAACGAAAATTGAATTAGAAATAATTTAATTTATTTATTCGAACGAAAAAAAATTCAGTCGTACAAAAATTCATTTTATTCCGATAAAAGTTACAACGTACGGATATAATTTCTGCATAATTTCTGCATAATTTTATTCGAGTCGGATAAATTATGGTCGATTCAAATAAATCTCACGTCAATGAAAATAAATCAACGCTTTCCCTTTCTCTCTCGCTATCGCGCTCAGCTCTCCTTGAAATTAAATTGAAACGATGCAGAGAGAGAGAGAGAGAGAAAGCGATGGTAAAAATTGAAAAGGCAAAGAGATTGAGCGAGGCCAAAAGCAAAAAATGAAGTGGTCCTTCCGGGTAACGTCAAATCCAATTTTCATTAATGAACTTCCCGCTCTTCCATGCCACCCACTCCCCCAGCCTTGTGCCCATAACTTCCCTTCTTTTCAGTATTACCTAGTCTCTCGAAAAGATCCACTTGGTCTTCCCGCAATCTTCCTATTTCATACTATGTTCTTTCACTTTCCTGACTCCTCTCTCTCTCTCTCTCTCTCTCTCTCTCTCTCTCTCTCTCTCTCTCTCTCTCTCTTTCTCCTCTCTTTCTCGCCCACGATCGAATTTGAAGAAAACCAGTCCATGAAGAATATGGAAATGAGAGCACAAGAGTCATTGAAAGGGAACATACACATTATATATAGAGCGAGAGAAAAAACCGAGAGAAAAATAAGGAAAGATGCAAAGAGTAAAAAACAGAGAAGCGTGCTTGGAAAACCCGACGATCGGGCATAAAGGAGATGCATTCGAGCAAAACAGAAGTATTTTATGTCTGCCTATATATGATAAGACATACCGGTAAAAGTATAATTTCGCAAGCACCCAGAAACGTCGACTTGAGTCAAAACAGACTTTACTTTTTTCGTCTCTCGATGTTTCCGCAAACGGCGGTAAATCCTTTCGTTCACAGTCATATCTCAAAAAATTTCGTAAGCTCGTGAATTCATTCTTTTTTTCTGTCGGGGCTTCCATAACCTTTCATTCAGAAAAGCTGATAACTTAAAAAAAATACACGCTCCCTTATCTAAAAAAAGAATACACATTTCAGTTTGAGGAAAATTATCAATTCTCTTACATCTCAAGTATAGCGAAATGTGTAAAGCGGAAATTACTGCCGATCTCGAGACGAAAAAAAGATTTTGCAGTCACATATACTGCGACTGCAAAAGATTGCCATTTTTGTTGCTCATCTTATCTCGCGTATATCGTATTATGCGATCTCATGGAGACCCGTGTGTATAGGTCAGCTCACTCATATTTCACTCAATTCTTATAAAATATATACGTATGTATACATGTGTCAAACGAAATGCACGAACGCGCGAAAGAGAGGAGATTGTGGGACAGGCGAATGGTTTTCGAGAGACGCACACTTAACGAATTACCCAATAAAAGTCAAGCTGATGCTCGTACAATCCCGTTGATTTGCTTCACAAGAGATTAATTTTATTGTTTTTCACCGGTGAGTCACTTACATCGTGACAACGAATTCTCGGGCATCGTATACTGAGCATCTCATTGCAATTCACCCTCGTGATTATATAAACTAAAAATTACAAGGTGACATTTTTGATTCACTGATGACATAATCGTGATAACGATAAAAACAATCAAATGGATTAAAGGGGCCATTTCGTCTAGAGATTTAAAAAAAAAACGTATTGTTTCGAGATTTATTGTAAGAAAATACCACTCGAACATTTGAAACTAAAAATTGCCCAGACGCATTTCTTGTTTTGGACAAAAAAATTCAGAAAAAATATTCCCAGCCATAAAACGAAATATTACAGGGCTACTTTTTTGATTCTCGTTTTTTATTATTTTTCTTCATCATGTTTTTCTTAAATATAGTCGCGTGCACATGTATTATGAATACAACTAATATAAAATAACCTCGTTATGCAGTCTAAATGTGAAATGAAGAAAAATTCAAGTAGTACTACCCCGAATTCGCTTACTTGATTGGTGATTGCTGATATTTTTTTTTAAGATTGCAAATAATTAATAGAGCATGCCGATAAAAATTCAAACAGATAAGCGATTATTTATACGAAACAGGTAAATTTAAAGTCGACAGATTTGGATATTATTTCTTCCGAAAAAGACATAACGATTGCTCTTACGCGTTTCAGTGTATGAATTATTTTTCACGCTGACAGAAGATGTGTGCAGAGACAAAAAAACGTCGTAAAAATATTTCGGTGATTCGAATGATCTAAATGGTTAGTAGCAAAAAAATTGGGTTTGCAACCCGAATGTTGGCTAAAATTGGGTATGGATTATGTCCCAATGGAAATTCGGTTGTTAATGTAAGCAATTATTCGGCATAGTTATTTATTCCATACCAATTAGAGCTGTATATATACACACAGCATTAACAATATTGATCGAGTTCAATAGTCTAGCTTGTCCAATTCTAATGATGCACTAATGAAGACAAATGAGAAATGGGATTGTTGAGGGTATTAATCCCAAGCATATCAATGGACTAATGCCAAAGGGGCGTATCGGTAATGTATAAGCACAGCTTATACGCCCCTATGAAATTTAACCATCGATATAGAAAGCGGGGCAACCCTTCGGGAATTATTTTTACGGAGTCTCTTGCGCAATTCTTTTGTGCGTATATATACATGTTCGTATCGTTCATGTTATATTTACTCGATGTTCTTTCTTTCCTACGGGGTGGTTTTTCCCCTTTTGCCCTGTCTTCATAAACAAGGGGAAGTGTTTACCAAAGGAACGAGGGATATGAGAGAGGGACGAGCTGAAAAAAAAAAAAATATGGGCACGAACACAACCTGAGAGGTCACGCGCGTGCAACAGCGTTCATCAAATTTTTGCCCTTTCCCCCCTTCACGCTCTTTTGCCCCTTCATAGTCTCACTTCATGGTGGTTCAAGTGCCATTTTATCCCATCTCAGGGACCATATTCTTTCTCAGATCTTGCGACACATCCTCGTATATCAGAAATAATGTATTTCCAGTTTTTTTTCGTTATCGGCACTAAATATTCTCGTGAAAGTTTCTTTTTTTTTTTTAATACTCTGCGCCTCGATCTCTGCCTCGGAGATTCGACTGGAACACCACAAATAAACGCGTTGGGGGGGGGGGGGGGGGGGAGAGATTTTTTGGCACGATTCTACCGACGCTTCAAATTGGTTGGTGGATATAAACATGTCAACTTTTTCGCGATCATTTACCGAAGGAGTCCCTTACGTTCAAATATCCACGAGAGTGCCAAACATTCGCTGGCGCTTTCACTGATAAACTTCGCGACGAGCGTCTCACATACCTCATTCCAATCTTATTCGTCCTCCAGCCTCTTCCCTACTCAGCGACATGTTGTCCCAAACGTTTTCCTCAGCCTCAATAAATTGTGACTTTTTATTTTTTCCTCTCTTTCGCTCTCTCTCTCTCTCTATTTTTCCATCGAAGACTTTAAAATAATATCACTGAATGGCACTTGATCGAGTAAAATTTCCAGGCTCCAGAAAGCTTTTGTCAGCCAGCAGGAGACAATATTTTTCATCCCTAAAGTAACTTTGCTTTCCGTTTTTCCACGTCTCTCTATCTCTCGCTCCTTTTTTTTTTTTTCTTTTCTTTCGTTCTTTCATTACTTCTGCCTCTGCGTTTTTTTTTTTCGAGTTATTCACCCAGTAACATATCGCACACAGCCACAGTCACCTATATTCCCTCTTTCACGTCTTCCTTTTCTTTCTACTGTCACTCTTCACCTCATTTCTCTTTTTCTCCTTGTTTTCTTGAAATCTACTCCTAACGGCCTCTTTTCGAACCCTTTCAAAGAGAATGCTCTCCCTCTCTCTCTCTCTCTCTCTCTTGCATTATTCATTACAGCGCTAATGTCAAGCCTGTGTCTCTGAGAGGATATGCTCTTCACCACCTGATGCTAACGTAATAGTTTCTCTCGTTTGCGTTGAAAGAAAAAAAAAAATCGAAATAATGAGCTGAAGAAACATCGCTAATGTGTCTTTTGTATCGTGTCTTTTCGAATGAAGACGAATTAACCGGGTCGTATATAGTGACATGCTTTTTTTTTTGGATCACCTTTGCGAAGAAAATCTGTTCGTTATCGAGAAGAAAATAGTTCTCGTAAAAGGTTGTACAAAATTTAACTGCTGTAGCTATACATGCTGGAGTTGAAACATACCGCGGAGAAAGCCAATTGACCATGCGCTCTGTTTTTCAGTGAGAAGATAAATTTCGACGAGAGACGAAATAAAAGAAAGAGATTAATTAATTAATTAATAAAAAGAAATAAAAGAAATAAAAAAAAGAGAAATAAAGTAAATAAAAGAAATAAACGAAAGATTCTTTTGAATCGCTCTAGCCATAGAAACTTGTGAACTCGATTAAAAAATATAAAGCAAACATTTTATACGTTAATGCTAAATTATATTTTACATGTCTTTTATTTCTTTTGATTTATACTATTCTTACAAGAGCAATGATTCATGTGAATCATTCATTGTGGATTCCAGTGTAAATATAGTTTTAACATGCAATGACCGACACAAATAGCCATCCGAGGAACAACGGAACTCCCCCATCTATTCCCTGGTGATTTAGACACCCTCGCTCGCATCCAAGACGAAATATGCCTTGCAATAAAACGGAACGATGTTTCGTTAATCATCGACTTTCAACCATAATAAACGCGAGACGTAATGTATATGTAACTGTACAGCTAGATAACGTCTGAAATACATCCTTTTTTTTTGCTAGCAGTCGATAATATCGTGATGCGGTATGCAGTATGGTGTGTGTGCAAGAGACTCATAAATCTCGGGCAAGAAATAGACCATGGTTTTGTATACATATTGCACAAGAGCGGATTACCGAGACGGGAAAGGAGAAAGGGCGAAGATGCGACGAGAATTCCTCTCAGCGTCCATCACCATAAGATGATGATCGTTTTATTTGAGGCTTTAGAGGACTATTTCCCTCGTACTAAGAGCAGAGTACACCTCCGTAGATCCTAGCAATCTATTTTAACCGGGGCGCAGAGCAAGCTCAAATTCGCACGAAACCCAGAACGTTTCAGGTATAGTGTCGATTTTTTTTTTTTTTTGCATTTTCACAAGGACGTTATTTATATAGTCCACATTAATGATTCAGGCAGGATCAATTATCCGATACGTCTTTAAGGTTGTATCAAAAAAGACACAATTTTTTTTCACTTTTTCGCCACTTTATATATAGAATATACAAAAGTTTGCAGAATATATAGTTCGCCTTTTGAATAATAGTCTAAGGAAAAAGATTGCAAAAATCAGTTATTCGAAGAGCAAAATTTGTAAAAAAAATTAAATGTTTATCGTAGCTCAATGAACCGAGTGTCGTTCGAAAACTTAAACGATCGCCAAAAAAAGATGAGCATGAATTTGAGACAATTACAGTAAAGTTAATAAAAAAAAAACCTCATTTTGCGGAAAAAAAAAACAGAAAAAAAGACTCTCCAATGACTTTCCTAATTTCATTTAGGATCACAGGATGTTTTATTTTCTCCCTCCAAAGTCAATAGCTGGGGAAATGAAAAGTAATCGATAAAAAGTAGAGTGGCACGATAATCTACCCCAAACGCACGAAAGAGAACGAATAACAGACACACACACATACACACACAGAGGGAGGGAGAGAGAGAGAGAGAGAGAGAGAGAGAGAGAGAGAGAGAGAGAGAGAGAGAGAGAGAGGTAGAGAGAGAGAAGTTTCAAAAAGCCGGAATAAGAAGGAAAGTGCGATGATGATACCGACGGGGTTGGAAGAAAAGTTTTTCCTCTGCTGCCGAAGCGACTGCAAGAAAATTCGACAATCCGTCGGTCAACTTTAATGTACGAGGGAGGAATGAACGATTAAGAATTCTCGAGGGAACGAAAATGAGGGGAGAAACGCGAACACTGCGGTAATCGAAATTCATGCCTTCGCCAGTGTGTTTCATCAACCGGAAAAGGCTTATTTCGTTGCCAGTGAACTTCCAACTTCCATCGGACCTGATGGGAGTAACTGCGAACTTGATGCTTTTCGTAATTAAACTAACACAACGAAGTTCTTATCTACGTAATGAGAAAGCGATGATCCTCGTGATTATTTCCCTTCATTTCCCCGAATTTTTTTATCTCCGATTTATTTTTCTTTTTACCCAGTCGCGCGATGTCTTGTGCGGGAACAATAACGAAAAGTCCATTAACCGATATGGCGATTTTCTGATGAAAATTCAATGATGTTCATTGCGAATTTAAGTAATTTATACTACCAGTCATTCTGTTATTTATTGTAACATCAATTTCATACCATTGATTCGAAAAAAAACGCTTTCTTTCTTGATGATGACGGAAAAAAAGTCAAGAATACCGATGAAGAATACAGAATGTAGTTTTCATGAAAATTAACGCTGCAATGGTTGATTTACTATTTCAGAAAAATCAACGTCTCGCTCATCTCGAAGCTTAATAATTTCATGTCGCTGCTCTCGCTGTGACAAAAAATTTCTTCCTTGCGCGCTCATTAACATGGGAAAATTTTAGCCATACGGAATTCACTATTATTAAACAATTTTTCAGTACAATGGAGACATCTCCAATGGAAAAAAAATTATGCAAAAATATATAAATTTTTTTCGCAGCAATATATTTGTTGTAAAATAAATATAAATTAAATATATTTTTGTCATATACATACGTGATATGTATTTGCAAAATATACATGAACATATAAAATATTTTTGGTGAATACAACACACCATGAATTCGCATTTCTTTTTTTCATAGCGGTTTCTCGTGAAATGGAGTTTGAAATACGAAAGGATTTTTCTTTGCAACTGACCCGATAAATTCCTCGATTTTTCAAGCCACACGACTCTGAATGGAATTTTGCATTTTAGGCCCTTTTTTTTTTGAGAATAACAACTGCGTGCGAACGCGAAAGCGATGTAGCGAGGACTCTTTTTGCCTTGATCAGGATTTCGGCTCGTAATTCTTGGCGAGAGAAGCTTAAATCCCGCGAAAGATTCATCGTGGCGTATAATTCGCGGTTCGGAGATCGCGCAAAAAAAAAACAAAAAAAAATCATCGTTTTTTCCCCTTGCGCTTGGCGAGTTGACAGGGTAATCTCATAATTTTTCATATTGTCCCATTGTTCTTGCTTTCTCTCTCTCTCTCTCTCTCTCTCTCTCTCTCTCTCTCTCTCTCTCTCTCTCTCTCTCTCTCTCTCTCTCTCTCTCTCTCTCTCTCTCTCTCTTCCACATTATTTCACCTGGCAATTTAATTTTTTTTTATCTCGTAAAATCTCGTGTACGAAATACGAAATAAAAATAAATTGATTAAAATAATATTTCACATGACCGTAAAAAATATTTTGACAACTGGTCGAGCTCGTTTGCAAAATTTATCACGAGGAAATTCCAAAAAATACTTAATTAGAATAAACGAGACGATATTCTTTTTTATCTCAAAAAAGACCATTCGACCCATCGAGAGAAAATTTCTTCATATTTTTCTTTCTTTCGGAATTCTGCGTTATTTTGTTTCTCCCTGCATCGCACCCTAAAATTTACCGAGTCTCAGTAAAACGTGTACCATCTAAATCGCCTAAAGTCAACCTGGAGCGTCTTTCTTACCTGAATAAAAGCGAATCAAACGAATCCATAAAAAAAAAAAAAGACTTACGATACTTTTTTAAAAAATTTTCTAAAATTTGCAGCTCCGGAGATCGTTATGCAATCACTGTAAATATGAATAGCATCAACGCTCGTACAAGAATACAATTTTCGGGGATAATAAATCGAAAAAAAAAAAAAAAACAAAAACAATCGCAAGGCGCAAACCTTTTCTATAATTTTATTTTTCTGATATCAAAGTACTTCCTCATGCACTCATGTAATAGAATAATGGTCATATACGTACTTAGAGTACATTTCCACTGCTAGCTGCCCTCGTCGTTCTCGTTTGCGGTCCGAGCCTGTGCTGAATCTCGTGTCTCGGACGAAAGTACGTTATTTTGCGAAAAGCACGACGAAAGTTTTCGCACAAAAATGCGTACAGTATCGGATTTACGCAGCTGTTCGTGTAGGCCAACACGTGGCTGGCTATCTGTATCATTATCGTTGCTGACGTCAACGGATATAAATCCAGGGACTTTGCCACGAGTATCACCTGTCGAACACGAATCAAAGATACCACTTTAATTTAAAAAAAAAAAAAAACAAAAACAAAAACAAAAATCGTTGCAGCATTTTTGTTTTTCTGCTCGTTTTAATACGTGTCTCACCTGAAGCGGACACCAGCAAATGGCGAAAACACCAACGACGACGATCACGAGTCTCGTTGCTCGCCTCTTGCCGCGTCGACTCTCGGCGCTTGTTCTCGTGCCTTGCCATAGTCTCACGAGCATGCAGATGTAAAGGCCGCATATGAGGGTCAACGGTACGACATAACTGACGAGGAAGAACGATATTTGGAAGAGTGGCCAATTGAATTCTGGCAATATTCTACAGGCCGTTAAATTTTTCGCCGACGAGTAATCCACGTCCTGATAAACAAAGTTAATCTGCATCCACAAGCGCGGTATGAAGAAACCGTTCTTTGTGGAAAATACTCTTCGTATAATATACGTGCGTAGACGTATTCAAGGTAGTCCTCGTGCAAATGCGTTTATAATGAGAATTTGTTGAAATTTATAGTGGACAAAGACAATGCTAGTATCCAACTTCTCGTGAAATTTGAAGCAGATTGACCGTTCCCAACTCGAGATATTCAATGTCAAAGTTAGCAGCCATTACTCGTAGAGCATATAGCAAGCATTCCTGTATCCTGATACTAGCACGGTTTGTTTCAATATTACAACTAAACGCATAAACAAATTTTGATAAAAGAAATTGTAGACGGGAGAAGATTCACATGTTAGGAAAAAAGAACAAAATTATATAATAATTAGTGTGAATATGTATCTGAATATGCACGGTTCCATGTGTAACAGTCATTTCTGTACAGAGTCGATCAAAAGTTCGCTGCATAATATGACCTCTAGGGCCGTGTATATTTTATCATGTGGTACATAGGAAAATTTCTCGCACTATTTTAGCACGAGAACTACCTTAATATCATTTTATCCCGGTGCTGATTCATCAATTTTTTTTTCTCATGAAGCTCACCACCCTATACTCAGTTATAGCGAATTAATTCAAATTTTTCAGACTCTAATTTTATCGACAAAAAATTCTGAAAATTTTGAGAAAATGTACACGTTTACACGATTACTACGTATTATGAAAAAAGAAATAGTACCTATATTGTTTACCGAGCGAGATAACGGTCGTTTGCACGTCGAGTATGAAGTTGAGCACCGAAGCAAAGCCGAGGTGTTCTCAACTTCATACAAGGCGCAAACGACCGTTTTCTCCGAGGTGAACATACTATTTTTTACAACAGCGGAGCGGAAACAGCGAGTTTCCATCCGCAAACGAGGACCGGAAATCGACTTGTTTCCATCCTGGTTTACGGATAGAAACTCGCTGTTTTCGCTCCGCTGTTGTGAAAAATATATTAGTGTATTAATCTAAAAATATGTTAAAGATTGCTTCGAACAGCGAATATGAAAAATAATGTGTCTAAGGGATGAAAAAGCACCGGATACGATAAAATTTTTTTTCAATCCGTCTATAGAGACTCACCTCCCCGTGAATGATAAGAGTCGGCACTGACGCTGTGAGTATAACACCCCAGGCAATGCATATCGCGAGAAAAGCGTGAAAATCCGTTCTCACGGATCTCGAAGCTATCGGATGCACAACCGCGAGACACCTTAACAATACACACAACAGAGTGGTATTCATGATCCATTGAAAAAAAAAAATTCGATATTATACATATATATATATACTGCAAATTCACAATGCAATTCGAGTGACGAACTCGATGATAAGAGAAAGAATGGGTCTCGTTGGGTTCGAGTACCAGAATTTTATTTTTTCTTCTTTATTTCGAGAAAGAGAGGAGAAAAAGAAAATTCGATCGTTACTTCGATAAATAGTCAATGGAAATTTCCACTCTGATAAATTCAATACATTTTGTTCGCGTAAAATAAAATTCAGTAAAATTGATGTTTTATACACGAATGCATTTACATAGTTGCATTGCTTAATCCTTGCAATAAAATTTATGTATTTTTTTTTTAGTTGTTTTTCAAATTAAACATTTTATTTTTGTATTTCACATGATATTGAAAAAAAAATTCATCCATGCCTAGTCCATATATAAATAGATGTAAAATTTTTTTCCAAGGCACTGACACTTTTTTAAAAATTGCAATGAAAGTTTTTGATTTTTTTTTTTTTAAATTCTGTTAGCACTTTCGACATGTTCTACTATAATATATTGCTGATATTAAATTCAAGAGATTATTGAGCATCTGATAATTAAACGACTGGAAAATTTACTGGTATACATAAATTTCGTGCTCGCTTAATTAATTTGTATTTGATAATTATTATGGTATTCTATCATTGTGTACAGCATAAATTATAATCGGAGATTTGAGCAATCGATTTTTTTTTTAATTCAGTCTCGATAAATAAATAATCGAATTTTAATACTTTTATTTGCATATCATTGTTTGTGATAAACATAAACATTGAAGTCGAGTATTCATTGAATGAGTTATACTGAATTCTCATCGATTTTATAAACAAAACAAAAAATGTAAAAGTTCGTACTGACCTGTCGAGGCTCATGAGAACGAGGGTCCATACGCTCGCGCATGCCGTCACGATGATAAGATATTGAACGATTTTGCACCAAACATTGCCGAACGGCCAATACGGCAGTACGAAATCGGTCGCGGTGAATGGAATGCAAAATAATACGAAAAGTAAGTCGGCAACCGCGAGATTCGTAATGAGAATGTTCGTCGGTGATCTCATTCCCGGATTTGCCAATACGACTATGACGACCAGGGAATTACCAACGAGACCGACGATACCGATAGCACCGAAAAACAATGGCACGACAACGCCCACGACTTGCTCGACCAATTCACGATCGTAGCCAGGCACGAGTTCCTCGCAGCCCGGCTGATCCGAACTGTTCTTGGCACTGCACAAAGCCGTTGAATTTATCAACGATTCCACCATGGCTGCCCTCGTCATGTTCCAACTTTTACTTGCCTCCATTTTTCTCTCGCACTTGTTAATACTTTCTTCTGTCACGAAGAATTGCAGGGAAAAAAAAATTCACTTTTTCCACGCTTCACGATTGTCAATGATGAAAACGAGGGATGACACCTCGTGGATAATTCGAAGAAACGTGAATACCAATAATGTTCGAGAATTCCCAGAGCGACGAAGAGAATTCTGCTCTCGATGGTGCATCGATGGGATCTGGATCGGTATGTTGCCTCGCATAATTTATTATTCTTCGAAATCTCATCGACATGCCAGCACTGCAAATATATTAAATAAATAAAAAAATAAAAATATTTTTTATTCATTTTATAATTTTTTATTTCGTCGATAACAAAGTATTTTTTTTTCATGTATAGGTGCGTGATGGATCGTTGTCTGAATTGAAAAAAAAAGAATTTCATTCTTCTACCAAAGATTGAATGAAAATCAAATAATCAATTACCAAATCAGTGTTATTTGTCATAAATGACATATTGTGAATTTTGTCCGAATGTTCCATTTTCAGTTAGACATGGCCGAGATTCAACACGAGGAGAAATATTTTACTGTTTTATCATGAATAAGAAGTATTTGTAATTTATGCGATGGAACTAAAAGTTTCTCTGCGTCCGAATCCTTATGAATGTCATTATTTCCCTTGCGTTTATAGTCGAGAGCAGGAAACCAGGAGCATTAATTGAGAAAGTTTTTTTAAAATGAGAAACACCATTAATTGCTTGCAAAGAGCTTGATACTATAGGTGTCGGGCGCCAAAGCCTTAGAAAATCTGTTCTTCGTGCTACACGCGATTTTCACGAACCATTTCGAAATGAGAGAAAAGCAATTAGCACCTGGAAACCCTATATGATTTCATCTGCTTCGATAAATAACAGAAAAAGAATAGCAATTTCGTGTGGGCAAACTTTTCAGATTTTGGAAGATTAAATCAATCGCAAATCAAGCCTACTCAAAGTTCAGAATAACAAAAGTACATATGCAAATTTTCGCGATGTTCGTCTGTCCTTGGAGGTTGCTTAGAAATTATTGTGAACCCCTCGAGATACGATTTTTTTTTGTCTCGTGATTTCATTTTCGTATTTTATATAAAATTCATATGATAAAAAAAAATTTTTAATCCAATAATTTTTTTAATCCAAAAATTGTGACCTGTTGAAATAAATGTTCGATGAAGTTGAAGAAATTGCTTCGTTGGAACTTTCGGATTCAATGCGCAAGTGTAGCTATTCAATGTCGAACGGTCTCTCTCCCTTTAATTTAATTCCTCTTTTTCGTCACGATTCACACGATACAGTATACAGACCGAATTCTATCGTTCACTGTGACCATAAAGAAATTCGGTGATTTCGGATTCTATTGACGAATAAAAAGAGGGTGCGGCGCACGATGCGAGTCGATGAATAGAGGCGATTGGAAAAGCTCGAAAAATCGACAGGAAGACGATGGAATATATGGGGAGTGAACGTTCTGCACAATATTCATTTCGTATTTAATGATCGATGGTGGCACAATAATATATAGCCGTGTTTGTGATGGTCCGAAATATTTTTCGCAGAACTTTGGCAGCTCGTTCACTCGGACATTGACAAATTACATCCTGGAGCTCTGCCCAAGAAGAGAATATCCTTCAATATGTACCGTTAATAGTTCGACAACAGTAGAATCTACGATGCGAGCGAGCACTTTTTTTTTTTTGCATCGTCCACTTCAAACTATTAATCAACCCGTCCATCTTCTCTTTCAGCCGAATTTTTTTTTCCATCTTATACTTTTATATATACCCTCGATAATGAGACAGCAAAGTTATAAACAAAGGTCACGAAGAATTTATCGAGAAAATTAATTAACCGCGAAGCGATGCAAATTACTCTCCATTTGCCTCATTATTCTTCACTCCATCTTTGGGCTTCTCACTCTTTTCTTTTCTTATCTCTTTTTTTCAACGTTACATCCCGATGTAAATTCTTCATCTTGAATTAAAGCGTTAAGCAAGATTAAAAGTGATGGGGTGCGTATAAATTATGACGATGGCGCTGGAAACAATGAATTATAATAATGAAACGTCTGCAATTTTTGTCTCGAATTGATTTATAAACGTTTGGTTTAACAAAATAACGTTTATTCACAAGTTAGAGTAAATATCAGACTTGAAATATTATAGCCAAAGCGTTGATATTTAATGGTTTAGGCAAACAGGGCTATGGACAATCAGGTTGATTGATTATACAACGACCTCATGGCAGGCTCGTGTGTTAACAAAGCTTTCTCAATCCCCTTTCTCTCTCTCTCTCTCTCTCTCTCTCTCTCTCGCTCTCACTTCCTCTTCAACCCTTATTTATCTCCATTTTTCCTGCTCTGTATACGTATTTTTTTTTTTCTTCCACAAAGCTTCATCGCGAATCAATGCACACAATCCATTAGCCGTGAACAAGTCTCCCGTCTCGTAGATATATAAAGCAAATATCCGGAAAAAAATATTCGCGATCTATGATGCATTATGCCTCCTAGCGCCCTTTCACGTGTAATTGAAGTTGGGCCTAATGGAAAAATTCACGAGAGTATAGGTATAAATTTTGGAGCACACAAAACGACGCGTGTGCAGTTTACCGTCACACACACACACGAGCCAGAGACGTGCCGGTCAGACACTGGTACATGGAACTCAGCCAATCATAGCCATGTATTAGTGTCCAACTGGTACGTCTCCGGCTTGTGTGTGTGTGTGTGACGGCAAACTACACACGTCGTTTTGTGTGCTCCAGGCTTAACAGGCAAAAACAAAAGCTATCGAAAAGTCTACGGAATTTTTTCCGGCTTTTACTTTATGCGTGGATTGAATTCTCAACAATTTTAATTTTCATTTTGCTTCAAGAAAAAGTGTGGCGCGCTTTCAATAGCCATAATTTACGAACACAACAACGATATATCGATGTCCGGCTACGTAACAATTGTACCCGGCTGGTTTATCTTGAGTATCACAAGGAGTGAAAAATATTGAGTTGTGTTTTCCAGCAGTCTGACCAACTATATGACTATCCGAGCTTTTTGTTTCTTGCGTTTTTTTTTATGGCCCAACTCCTAAAATGGCTTATTCAGATATCGGGTACAATAGCGATTTATTGATTTTCAATAATGCAAGTTTAACATTTCCATTGTTAAAAAAAAACCGCTCGTATTCCCTGGTTCTCTCAGGCTTTATAAATATGACATAAATGTATAATTATAGCCGTTCGACGCAACTATATGTCATATCCTCGCGCTTTCATACCTTCTCATACATGTTAAGGATTTCAGGGATAATTCCCGGAGCTTTACTGTCATTGATATTATTATTATTATTATTATTATTGTGATTATTGTCACTTAGCAGGTCGACAAAGAGCGGGCCAATTTATAACCTGACTGAGATTACTCCCGGGGACATGTCAACGGGACAAAATGTATAAAGGAGCTGGTGTAAATATGGCACATCATTTTAGGTGCAATTTTAGGCCAAATTTTTACCAACTCTCGTATACATTTATTAGATTTGGCTTACGAGAATGCGGATGAAAAAAAAAAACACTTTCGCGAATAACATTGATAAGCTGTTGACATGTATCCCTTGAGAATGAGAACCAGCTTTCATCTGCGTAGGCTCTTCATTCCCTGAGTACCTCTCGTTATACGAAAATGGCAGGAAAGCACGAAAGTCACTCGCCTCTGTGTCTATTTAACGAGATGTCCAGTCGCTCAGTCCCACGAGAGCTCATCGTAACCCTATATCTCTCGCTCATATTTCTCAATATCTTCCAGGGCTGACGAATTTACGGTCTCCTGGGAATTGTCTGAGCTTTTGGGATTGTAATTATCAACGTCCAATATTTCGAGCTACTTTATGTGATATCACATCGACTTGGGATTATTTATCGTGTCTATATGAGGTCAGTTAAAATTGCGAGGGAAACAATTTCACCGGAAAATTTATCCATCTCGTGCGATGAGAGTAAAACCAAATTTGGATTTGGTAACAAAAAAAAAAAAAGATTAATTGAATTTGGAGAAAATAATGTCGACATTTGAAAAATCGTCGTTGACATTACGACGATTTCGGTGAAACATGTTAAAATTATTTTTATCGATTTTTTTTTTCTTCTGATTATGGGGAAAGAAAATTTTGGCAGATTTTTTTTGAAAATAATTTTTCAATAAATCATCCAAAATGTCAAGCTTTTTTCTCATTTAAAACTTTTCACATTACTCATTACTCATAAACTATTCTAATGCGGTAATAATTCATCTCTCGCGAAAAGTGAGATTACGTATATTTAAAATTACCCCGTTAATTGTCCCTAGATATGGTAAAGAGGGGAAAAAAGAGATGAAGAGGGATAGTCTAAATTAATTACCTTGTAGACGTTGCTACGTTTGTCGAGCGTACCGGACGTAAAAAAAAAAAAACGAATTCTTCACGAAATCTCAAGATCTTCTCGCTGAAAGTTAACCATCAAAGTTCCAATCCTGTGACATGTTTTCTCGTCGATTAACACCCGAATAATTTCAGTATTTTTCTCTTTGACTCGGCGAAACCTCGTTGGTCTCGTTACCACGGATTTTCCGCTTGTTTGCATTGCTCCGACGATTGAAATTCGATTTTATCACTCCCCCCGAGAAAAGTCAGCGTCCACGAAACCTCGTCTGTTCGCTTGAAGTTTATACCCGATCACGCGAGACTTAACGAGATAGAAAAAAAAAAAAGAAAAAGAACGCAGTTGCCCGTTGAATTTACACCACTCGGCAATTGTTGAATTTCCAAATGCACGTTTTGATTATCCACTTGTGATCGTAGTGATTGACTTCGGGATCATAAAAAAGTCGCCGTTACCGCACTCGACACATTATCTATTCACGAAATAACTTCGGGTACCGAAAAATAAAAATAAATAATAATTACAGTCCCATAATAGATTAAAGATCCATCGGTGAGTATCAATTACTCTTTAATCTTTTATCTCACAACAACTTCATCGATCCACAGAAACAACATTATCAATGATTCGCAAAAAATTCATCGAATAGTTTAGTTTTTAAATTCCTTGGTTCCAGAACTTTGAAGTTTTAATTCCAATGGACTGTTTCCTTTTTTCATTCGAACAAACGAGTATAACGTTCATAAAATTTTACGCGAAATGTTCTCCAGTTGCGATCGAGGAAGGAGGTAGCCATACATCCGTACTCACGTTGCGACGTGTACGAGTGTCGAAACGCTTCTGAGGAACTAACAACGAGGATCGCGAATAGTCGAAGCTCCACTGTCCGGCATTCTTTGAAAGAGATCGCGGTATTCCTACCGCGTCGGCGTAGTGATCATACACGCGATTCTCCACCATCAGTGAGCACGACCCCCCCGAGAATCCAGCGGAGAGCTGGATTGCAGCTGCAGTTGCAGTTGCAACGAGAGCTGTCGGTAAATTAGCCACGAAATAATCTGCCTTGCCGACGGCCATCGAGCATCGACAGCTGGAATTAAATCCGGGGGGGATTCCGTGGAAAAATCATTTTTCCCGGCAAGACCCACAACCGAACTCTAAAAAAGTTCTGAAGTAAATTCCGTGCAGACATATCGATAGATAAATGTGAGAACTGCAATTTTTTGGTCGTATAAAGACTTGGAATTGTAGATTTTAAAATTCCCGCGAGTTTATCGTTCCTTAAAATTGCACTCTCCTGACCGAAGGGTTGCAATTTCTCCGGCAACAAAAATATACTATCGCAGTGGATAGGTACGATCAGAACTCATGCCGTTAGGAGGTCCTGCACCTTATTTGCCCTGGAAAAAAGTAAGCAGCTCTTTCTTTCCCAGTGTAAGCAACGCAGGTCCTTTCAGAGTTGAATCTGCTTGCCATCGGTTGGATTTCAGGGCAGGTGCCTCAATATTTTTTCACGAATGAACGGATATTTTCCTGCGATAGATAATGCAGACGATGACTCATGTGGGCTCAGGTATCATCGGTCTGAATGCAAGAAGGTAAAGGTAGCATGTCCTAGTTTTCATAATTTATGCAAGAATCATCTCTTCACTATGTTTTTCTATCCGGCAATGGTAAATGCTTTGCCATTTTCTTATCAGGCAAAAGCTTCGATGTTATCAGCGTGAGAACATGAGCCAGGTACGCACTGCTCTCCGATTGCGAATGTAGGTCTTTGGAACTCCTTCGTATATTAGGCATGCGTATAAAACACATATACGCTTTGTAATATGGGCATAACTGCGCTATAATATCTGTATACGAGTTTCCATTTCGCTGTAAAGCCAGAGTTTTAAAAAGCACGTATACAGATGGAGGAAGAATCATTGATCGAGAGAAAAAAAGAAGGGCGAACAAAATCGCCTTGAAGCTTGTATGAAAATGATTGTATTCGGGGATTCGTGTGGTCTACAAATGGCGGACGAATGAGTGAAAAAGATTTATCAACGAAATCCTAGATTCAAGTTTTCAAAGTCTATCCGCAATCTTTTCTGCTTTGATCTCCGGGTGAATTATCGTAGCTTCGGAGTTTTGTCATGTTAAATTCTCTCGCTCTTTGCATATTCATCCTTGTTCACCCACGGAGTCTTCGCTCTCGTGTGTTTGCCAATCGATTGCGAAAAGTCGAAGCTTCGTATAGCGGAGGAGAAATAGGAAAGCAAATCTGTTTCGAGAAGAGGCTCTCAGGAAATGGAAAAAATTGCAATTTTCTTTTACCCGTTATATTTTTTCTGCATTCATTTATACTTTCTCTTGACAAGATAATAACAAGTATATATATACTCACCGGAAGACTGTCACGAACGCAGTTGTTGAACTCAGCCTGAAGTTCCCATTATTTTTCTGCTTCGAATTCACGTACATCTCAATCAGGAATTACATAATAATTACCTTTGTTCAATCCATCACTGATTTTTTTGAACTATACAGTTAATTAAATTTCAATAATATACCCCAAGGAAATGGAGTTTTTTTTTTAAATTTTGGATCATTTTTTTCAATCGTATAGAAAAAAGCGTTGTTCTCTTTTATGTATCCCATCCCTTTGCCAGTTTGAATTGGCATTAATGTATCACATTTTCACCAGGGTACAGGGAAACTGCGGAAAACCTGGCTGATATATTGGGTTAAATTTTACTGAGTTTCAGTTGTATTTGGTCAAGAGACTCAAAAAAAAAACCGGCCTCCCACTCAGCAGGCGTTGCACAGCCGGAGTTCTCAATTGCATACAGATGGAAAAAGATCGATCGAGGAAGAAAAATGCGTGAAACTAAAACACGAACTATTATTCGCCTTGGACGTGTATGGAAATTATTAAATTCCGGAATTCTTGCAGTTAGTGCAGAAAGGACACTCGCGAATGGGCGAAAAAAATATTCACCATTGAAATTGTAGGTTCGAATTTTTAAAGCCCATCGCAGTCTCTTCTGGACAAATCTTCGTAGCTTCGGCGTTCCGTCGCTTTATATCCTCTCGCTTATCTTATTCACCCTTATTCTCGAGCCTCTCCATTTGTCATTCCCAATCGGCTGCTAAAAGTCGTAGCTGCGGAATTTGGAGCAAATCTGACTCGAGAATAAGGCTCCCGCAGGAGATGGAAAAAAAAACGCAATATTTGTTGTTCCCGGAATCTTCTTCTACATCATTAACACTTTTTTAACAAAACTACAACTTTATCAGCTTAAAGTTTCATTTTGATTGTCGCATTAAATTCCCACAAGTCTCAATCAGGAATTACATAATATTTAACTTTATTAAATTGTTGAATAATTTTTTCAATCGACAAACACTGGTGCAAGCTATGCGTACGTCTTTATGCGAGATAATAATATATCTTTGAAAATATAATAACATTATCTTCTGTATGTTAATAAAATAATAATCTCCGTTTTTTTTTTTTTTTTAAATTCGACAATATTATATTGGAATGCATCAGTGAATTTGTTCAATTGCGTCCAGATACTTTGTCAATCAACGTTTGCGTGAGTACACGTTGCGCGAGATTTTTCGCGTAATTTTTCAATTGATCGGCGATGCTCGGCTTTTTTGGCATTTGTTGCTGCGGGGGATAACCACCCGCCGGATATCCGTTGGGATAGGCCGGATTGCCGTAAGATCCGGGATTGGACGGTTGCTGGTAACCGGGCTGCGGATAAGAATTCGGATACTGCTGTCCACCGTTATTGCCGTACTGTCCGTACTGGCCCGGATATCCGCCGGACGCTGGATAACCGCTCGATCCGCTTGGATAATTCGCCCCCATCGGTTGTCCCTGATTCTGCGCGGGATATCCGCTGCCACTCGGATAGCTCGAGCCACCCGTGCTTGGATAACTACCGCCTGAATTTGGATAGCCAGCATTTACGGAAGTGGCGCTGGAACGTCCGATGGCGTGGTCATTGGTACCCGACGAGGGATATCCGTTGTGAGCGGAGCTCGTACCACCCGATGGATAGCCCGATGAGCCTCGCGGATAACCAGCCCCGGAATTTGGATAATTCGACGAAGCCGGATATCCGCTCCCACTGCTGGATGGATAACCGGAATACGAGGGATATCCCGAGCCCGAAGAGCTCGGATAACCGGAAGACTTTGGATAAACCGAAGAGCTTGGATAACCCGAAGAGCTTGGATAACCCGAAGAGCTTGGATATCCGGAACCCGAAGAGCTCGGATATCCGGAACCCGAACTCGGTGAATTCGTCCTGCTAGCTGAATTTTCGCTACCCGAGGAAGCTGGATAACCCGATGATTCGGGATATCCGGAATTTCCCGATGTCCTCGTGGTGTCACGAGACCCCGATGAATCGACATCGCCTGCATTCTGACGTCTGTACACGTCTCTAAACTCACCTCCGTTGTTTTCTGCGAAAATGTCCAATACCGGTGGATACAGATCAACTGAAAGAAGGCAGCAGCAAGTTGCGCATAATTTTCATTGACTCGATCATCCACGGGCCCCCCCAAGAGATTCGCATGCTATTTGCCAGGCGCATGCCGATTCCAACATATGGACACTTTTTGGCAGTCCTCGATCGTAGGATATATATGGATTTCTTTAACAACCTGATGCATAGCCGCGCGAGTAAAGTCATGCCAATGGAAACATGAACGATGTGACTGACGAATCGGCGCTGTGTCTCGTGAGTATTTCATATATTGATGCAATGTAACCGTGATGGGTGTATGAATAATTGTTAAAGTTGACATTTTGAAGATCGCAAGGTGAAAATCCTCGGAGAAAGTTAGTTTGGTGGGAAAGCAACATGCAATTGGACAGTCTTTTGTCACGTTAACCGATGCTTCTTTAAATTGAAGTAACATACGCCGATATATATGCTGTGCAAATTTTCATTTTATTAGCTGAAACTTTGGCAACAAATACTTTTTGTGCCATAAGTACAGTTATGTAAGTGTAATGGCAATTCTGGAATTATAAGTCGTAGATCAAATAGCGATTATATTCGTTATTCGCGAAGTAGTCACATATGTATATATGAAGTACTGAGGTTACTTGTTGGAAGGCACATCGATACGTAGAATATATTGTAATAATAACAGTAGCACCGTTGACTATATAATATGATATACATCGTTATAATAATTATGGCACTGGGGTACAGTACAGTTCAGGATAGTGTAAAAAATCGAAGCTCGAACTGGTACTTGGAACAGGTGAATTCGTCATTGTACAAATTTGTTACGCTTATTGGTAAAAAAAATCGTCACACATAAAGAATAAGGTAAATCGATTATTAATGATACGTTATCATATCCTTTCATCATAAATTTTTGGCTTGGCAAGATCGTCTCCGGTGTCGCGCGGTAAAATCGAATTCGCTTCGATCGTCTTTCTAGCCGGAGAAAGTCCATACGTTATTACCCTTCGAATCTTTGGACTTGTGAGTGTTGTAATAATCCTTTCCGCCGGTGCTCGGACGCGGTGAAACGACCCGGTTATCGTTGACGCGACTGTCAGCAGGATAATGATTGTATCGATATCCCGGATATCCGTGAGGCGGGACTCTTCGAGTTGGCAGAGGCGCTGGTCGACGCGGGTAGTCTGGTTTTTTGACTGTCGATATCGATTTCATGATTTTTATTTTTTTATCAATCACAGAGAGTCGTTAATTGAAAATGATTTTTCGTTCATTCGTATTGGAAAAAAAAAAAATGAGCGAATCTGTTTGACTCGATGAAAATCTATTCGGGGCATGCCTACAATGTTTTTCGATGCTATATATTGAAATTTGTTTGCAAATAAAATTCACAGTATGTTCCAAATTTCATTTTTTTTTTTTTCAACCCAAAGATTCGTGTCTGTTGAAAGATTTTCTATTCATTTACGTTTTATCAAATCTGTCAAAACACAGCTATACTGACGATCTATATTTTAATCTAAATATTCGTATAATGTGAAGACATCGCGGTTTCTGCGATGACGCGCGTGTGTTATTCTCAAACGCCACAGCGAAATTCGTCGGGATCGGAGAGTGCTCGACGTGGACATCGCGTTTTTAAATGTGTTCGTGAATATATATACGGCGCATCGATGCGTCAGAATTTGACATCAGCGAGATAACCACGTTTGTCAGATTAAAAAAAAAGAAAATAACGGTTTTTCTTGATATGATAATCGTATATTGCGAGCCAGAGGAGGGTCATGGGTCGTTTTATTGCGTTGCAGCTCTTGTTAGCCGTTCTTGGCTAACGCTATAATATGAACGCTGGGACACACAGAGAACTCACGCTATATTGTGGGGAAAAATTAAATTTCTACCGCTCCAATGGGCTTTTTCGATCGTAAAATATTTTGTGCAAAATTAATTGGGTCAAGAATTCTATCTTTTTTTTTTTTCTTCCCGCTTCCTATCTTTTTTCTCCACGTTCTATCTTTTTTATCCTCCCCCGCATAAGTTCATGTGGTATTTGCGAAGAAAAAGAAGTGCTGGGCGGGAGCTAATTTCGCTGACCGGACCGGAGTTTCGCGAGCGATTAAAAAACCAATAAAGTAGAAAATAAAATTCTTCGGAGTAAAGTTTTTAAAAAGTGCGTGCTTTTATGAAATCTATAATCAGATGCATAATTTGCCTTTTTTTAATTTATTATTACTCATTAGACATATAATATTAACATCGTTATTCATATATAAGAAGAACGTATCACGGATAATCCGCGGGTATACAAAAATAAATAAACGTATACGCGATATAATATTTTGTACATAAAGTATAAGTTTTTTTTAGTAATGTCTCTGCAAGTGATTTTGAAAGAGAAACAAAGAGACAGATTATATGTATCTTCAATATACAAAGGAAGCTGACACCGAGGACGGAGATTTTTCTCTTCAAGGGGCAACACCACTCTAGGATTTTGGAAAATTCGGCTTTTTTTTTTTTTTGCTTAAAAAATCATTTTAGGGTCATAAAAACAAATGTCCAGTCGGTTCTGTAGTGAAAAAAAGATTTTTGAAAGGTTCAATTATCAATTTTGCCACAGTGCCTCGGAGCGCGCGCGCGCGCGCTGAGCACGATGAAAACTTTAAATGCATTTTTCCCGAAACCAATTTTTTTTCAAACTGGGAGGACAAATTACTCGAATACCGTTGCACGGATCGATTTGAAATTTTGACAGTAGCTTCACAATTGCATTGTCTATGGGAGTACGTAGCCTTTTTTTTTTTTTATTTTTATTTAATGTAAACTTTTGTTTTATAAACAATTTACTGCTTATTTTTTGGCCCAAAATCGTTTCATTTTTTCAAAAGTGCACGATTCTTACAAAATTTGATTTGAAAGAAAAATCCCTGAGTAGTCCCATAGGCAATAGTATATATAAAATTTTTTAATTTTTCGTTCCAGGTCTTATACTTTACGAGAAATCCGTCCTCCCGTGAAGGAGTTTCGAAAAAAAGGCGATTTCAAATATTGGCTCTGTCGCCGCCATTTTGCATCAAAATGATGATAAAAATTTTTTTTTTCATACCTCAATGAGTGCTAAATAAACCCTTTGAAAATAAATCCTATTCGTTTTTCCCATACTCCCAAAATAAAATGTCAAAGTTAGGCCTTTTTTCGGCCGTCAGAGTGGTGGCTGCTCCTTAAGTATAACATTTGCCTGACTCAACCATTGTCCCGCGTTGTACACAGAACTATTACCATATCGTCGCAGGTACATTTTTTTTTAAATCCAAAATCTAACCATATCCACGATTCCGCAGAGCCAAAAAAGAAATCCTCATTTAAACCTATAGAAATTTACGACAAATTTTATCCAAACAAGTCCCATCTAAAATAGTCTTCTATTTCATCTATTCAATCTGTCATGTCTTCTAATCATGGAACGAAATTTTTTTTATCGCCTTCTCGATACCTATTATATACTGGCAATAATACGATTCGAATGATCTTGTCTTGTGGTTTGGTAATTTAAAAAAAAAAAAAAAAAAACCAACGAATCCACATGAATTTTCGTGCATCAGAGAGTCTCGCAATTAAAACGCATATATCGTAACAATGAAGGAAAAAAACCTTCGGGTAGCCGAAAAATACTAATTAATAGTAAAAAAAAAAAAAAAAAAAGGAATTAACACCCAGAGAAATATGAATATTTCTCGTTGGAAGATTTCATTTTTCTTCATTCCTTTTTTCTCTCCAAGAATTCCGGAAATACTCGAACGAATGAAAAATATAAAATATATCCGAATACGTCTATATATACGCGTGACAACTTTAATATTTCGATATAAAAATACGATAAAGCTACGAAAATGAAAGAGCACACACGGATAGGAAACTTCCGTTTTTTTTTTTTCTTTTCTTTCGTTCTCCACTTTGTTCATCGTTTTGATAGGACTTTAAGCGAATAAACGTTTCTCGTTATGTCCTCTCGATCTCTCTTTCTCTCTCTCTCTCTCTCTCTCTCTCTCTCTCTCTCTCTCTCTCTCTCTCGATGCATTATGATCCGTTATTGCGTCAACGATGCAGCGACTGTACGGAACAAACGCTGCGTTTTTTTTTTTTTTTTTTTCTTTCCACACCATACACAGACGCGCAACGGACTTTACTATACGCTTCTCGTTCCTTCATAACTTTACGCATGAAAAATTTAACGCTGCAGCTGGATGTATGCCAGCTTGAAGGTTCGCACGTTTCTCCGCAATGTCATAATGCATTGCCGCGATATATATCGTTATAATGTGCGCGCATTATCGTTCATACATTCCCTACTTCAATTTCACGTATAAATTCATAGACACACACACACACACACACACACACACAAAAACGCGTGTGAATAATGTCGTTGAAACGCACATTCGGTGAGAAGCGTATATCGCGAATTTTTCACGGATTTATAAAAGATCTGAATATCCCTTGATTAAAAGTACAATATGTGTGTGCATATATCGTGTGCATGAACGCTGAAAATATTTTTGTAAAACGAGTAATTTCGCTGGACGCCGCGCATCGTGAATCTTCAAAATTTAGACAAATCATTCCGTTCATCGAGCACAAGAGTACAAGTTGGATTAAACATAATATTTTTCGTTCGAGGCAAAAGTCTATTGGTCAATATGGGACTCGAAGTACATAATATACGAGAGCGCGTGTTGATTAAATATATTTCTGGTTTCCGAACACTCTCGTATGTAAAAGTACGCGGCGTCGATTGGAAGATTCTCGTGAAAAAAAAAAAGGTCTCTTGGTCGAAAAATTTTGCTCAAATGCACGTTCGTATATACGTGTGGCTTTGACGAAAAAGAATGTTTAATAATAAAAGAAAAAAAAAAAAAAAAAAACAAGAAGTATACGAAAATTCCTGACAAATCATACGAATCGTTTGACAAAGAAAAAAAAAAAAAAAAATCAAAATATTTCAGCTGCGCGATTTCACTCGTATAGTGCGCGTCAATTAAACGGGCATATAAAAGAGTTCGTCGGGCGGTCACGTGAGATAGCTTTTTACGAACGCGAGAGACATTAAAGCGAGAACGACGTGAAACGCTCGTGGTACGCTTGTGCTCGATGACGCGGCTCTGTAGCGCGGATAATGCGTATTGGGATTGTAATTTCTCGTTTGATAAGGATAATTCGAGTGCGAGGGATATTGCTGATTCGTTGGATAAGCGGGATAACCCGAGCCGGGATAACCCGGATAAAATCCACCCGCCGGAGGCGGTGGTGGCTGCTGATAAACGCCTGTCTGTCCGGGCATTGGCATACGATTTTGCGTCGGATAAGGCGGATAACCGAGATTCGTTCCCGATGACACGGGCGAAGAACCCGAGGACGGTGAATAAGAACCCGAATATCCATTATTATTGTTATTGTTGTTGCCCGATGAGCCAGGATACGGGGGATAGCCGTAATTCGTGCCCGAAGAAACGGGATTTCTTCCTGGCTCGTCGATCGGCGGGGCATTAGCGTTTGCGTAAGGATTCGTGTTTGTCAGTACGGAACCATGATTGCTGCCGTGGCTGCCGTCGTTGCTGGACGTGCGTACACCGTTAATGATCGATACACCCGCCGAATCGTATCCTGGAAAATTGGGTCGTCGGGATAGTCAAATATATCGAGGGCTTAGGACCAGAAAGGCGTAACCCACAAAAAACAGACTATACTGCCATAAGGGCGTATCCCCAACTTTAACACGGAAGTTCCATAAGAGCAAAATTAATCAGCCTACAGCCAGAAGGGCGTAAGCCCAGACTACAATAATACTGCCAGAAAGGCGTAAGCCACGAAAAATAAAAAAAAAGTGGCTTACGCCTTTCTGGCGGATAACTGGTCAGTTTTTTCCGAATTTCGATCGTCTACTTACTGCCAGAAGGGCGTTACCCCAAAAAAATTGAAAACGTGATGTGTTTGTGTGTGTGTGTGTGTGTGTGTGTGTGTGTGTGTGTGTGTGTGTGTGTGTGTGTGTGTGTGTGTGTGTGTGTGTGTGTGTGTAAAATTTTGAAAATGTTGAATAGATTTGAAAGTTTTTGAAAAATTTGAAAATTTTGGAAAATTTAAAAAATTTGAAAATTTTGAAAATTTTGAAAAATTTTAAAAATTTGAAAATATTGAAAAATTTGAAAAATTTGAAATTAAAAAAAAAATCTTCAATTTTGAAAAATTTGAAAATTTCGACCATTATGCGACAACGAATAAATATGCGCATGCAACCATTTTGCAAATGATATATTTCGTTTTTGTTTATATTTCGCATTAAAAAAATATTAGCAAATAGAAAATAGTTTCCTGACCAGCAACTGCCGAGTTTTTCTGACCAGCAACTCGTCAGTCTGCCAAGACTGGCACTGAATAGATTTGCGTTACACACCTAGTCTGGAACTCGACAGTTTACTGGCCATCAACTGGCCAGAAAGATGGAAAACTGGCCAGCATCTTACACACATCGCGTTTTCAATTTTTTTGGGGTAACGCCCTTCTGGCAGTAAATAGACGATCGAAATTCGGAAAAAACTGACCGGTTATCCGCCGGAAAGGCGTAAGCCACGAAAAATAAAAAAAAGAGGGATACGCCCGTCTGGCTGTAATCAGGCGATTTAAATCCGGAAAAAAATGATCAATGATCTGCCAGACGGGCGTAAGCCACTTTTTTTATTTTTCGTGGCTTACGCCTTTCTGGCAGTATTGTAGTGGGCTTACGCCCTTCTGGCTGTAGGCTGATTAATTTTGTTCTTATGGAACTTCCGTGTTAAAGTTGGGGATACGCCCTTATGGCAGTAAGGTAATGAAAAGTCGAAAAACAGTGGGTTACGCCCTTTTGGTCCTAAGCCCTCGATATGATCCGACTTCCGGTGTGATGGCACATTTTTTTTTTCTCAGTGAAAGCTTTACGTAGATTTTTTTTTTCTTTTAGTCTTCATTATCGAAGTTCTCGCTGTTTCGGAGATTGAGATTTTTCTCGCGAGTCCTTGTTTAATGGGGGGGGGGGGGGGGGGGGGATCGGTACGGGTGTAAACGAATCGCGTAGTAACATAATGGGAGACTTCCTGTGCTGGTGATAATACACAGGAACAATCTCGACTCGTTGAGATTGAATACACGTGCAAGTGCGTGGGCATTGATTCGTCAGTTTATGCACGAGATATACTTCGTCGTATGGTACTACGTATTAAAGGAGAAGCCGAGAAGCGCAGTTTGAGGCGTCAGTCCCAACAAAACGATCGTAAAAAAAGCTATTTTTTTTTGCATTTTTTGTTTTTCACTTCGGGCCTTGGGAGTTCTTGAAAGGATATCGTAAAGTTCGAGAAATTGAAAAATCTAGAGGGTAATTTGTGAATTCTTATGACTTATCAATCGCACGTGTCCCTCCTCGTTTGATCGAAAATTATTTTTATACCTCTCTCTCTGATTGAATTCACGAAACAAAAACGAAGAGTAGACGAAATTAGTTTTTTTTTGCTCGGTATGTCAACATTATTTCTTTTTTTTTTGCTAATCCTAGATCAAATGATAGGGAATTTCATGCAAGTCAATGATTTTAAGGAAACCCCATCGATTTTTTCAATTGCCGATTGCTCGATCTACTTCGCCATGGGGCCCCTTGAGTCTTGATGAGCAAGGACAAAACTGTGGCCATCATGGAAAATAAATCGTTTTCACGGTCTTTTGCACGCGGATATGAGACTGACGCCTTGGTTAATCGAGCATATTCATGCATTTATGTCTATACATGGGGATTATCGCGTGTGCAGGGATACTAAATTCTTTACATGCATCAATGTCTCTTCGCTGTCCCATCATAATTACGCAAAAGTACCATTTTTTTTAGGCGTTTTATGAGACAAAATTTTCCGAATAGCATTCACCTTATTTTCCGCATAATTTTCCTCATGCGCCCATCGTTAATATACATACATGCATACACATATATATTTCTTCCAGTTGTAAAGAGAAATTAGTCATAAAAAAAAAAATGAATAAGATTGAACCGTAAAACGTTGAGCAATTAAATTTTTTATCATTTTTCGCAGATGCATGAATAACCTCGGGGTGAGTCTTTGTTTTTACCATCGAATCATCGAACAAGGAATCTTCGTGAAGAACCGTAAGACGAGAGCGAAATGAAAAATGAGAAAAGCTGTATTCTCGGAGTACATATACATGTAAACCTCGGCATAAAGATGGAGTGAAAAGAATTTGGAAAGTAGGTAAGTAGATGAATAGGAGCGATGTTGAATTTTCTCAAGTAGCTTTGCGAGTCTCGAGCGAAGATATGAGAGGGTAGTTCTCTAAGTGGTCCAAGTGTATCGTTGAGTTTTTTTTTTTTTTTTTACTACGCGAGAATGAAAGAGCGGAAAAGAGGAAGTAGGGTGTGAGAGAGAGAGAGAGAGAGAGAGAGAGAGAGAGAGAGAGAGAGAGAGAGAGAGAGAGAGAGAGAGAGCGAGAGAGAGAGATGGGTGAGGGGGGAAAAAGTGATGGAACGAGAAAGGATAAAACGTACGAAACTAAAAGGGAAGAAGGCTCAACCGTATATATATTACGCATAAACCAATATACCTACCTACGTATGGGATATTCCACTATCGTACTGACTTTTTTTTTTCTTTTCTTCGAAAAATCATAATTAAAAAATTTACTGCTGCACGCTTCATTCATCTTGTATAATTAAAAAAAAATCGTCCTCGTGTTTTAGATTTAAAAAAAAAATGAGAGATATCTCTGTTAGCGGAGGCGCGATTTTCATAATTTTTTCATTGTTCAAAAATTACGAATGAAATTATTTTTGCATGTGTACGACGATTATTCGATAAAATGGTAAAAAATAAAAAAGAATTGAAAACACAGCTCTACTTTCAGGTTTCAGGTTATCTCTTCGAGGCTGTTTTTTGTTTCTCGAAAATTTTATCCTCAAAAGTCACTACTGACGAATTCAAGGGCTGAAGCCCTTAAATCCACTCAAAGGGTCCATCCCGCTTTAACGCGCGGAATACCCGATGCAGAGTGTGCATACGTAGATCGGTATCAATGTTGCCCGGAGAAGTTTCTAGGATGCGCGCATATGTATCACATACTGGAAACTGCAACGAGTATATGCGTGCCAAAAGGCGCTTTGGGGTAGTTCTAAAGACTCGAAATAAAAAGGTAAAGATACAAAGAGGAAACCGTTGGAAGAGAAACCAGGGGGGGTTAAAGTTACGGGGAGTATATTCCCCGTAACTTCAACCCCCAGGCACGTACCGAGGTATACATGCTGTATACATATATGTATATGTATGTTATAATATCTGCATATAATGCGCATATATAGCGAGAATATGACGTAAATAAAGTGAGATAAAAAAATAAATTATATGACCACCCTTTGGTAATTCCTACACGTGCATCCACATCTTATGCATTCAAAAAAGCATTTCTATCTTGCGATCTTAGACCAGAAAAAAAAAAAAAAAACATAAAATGGTCCACGAGTAATCCGTACGGAATGTGAAACATTTGATAGAAAATGAATTACAGAGAAAAAGGAATACTTTAAGCATATTATCGGTGCACGATATTCGTTGCCGAAACTCTCTTTTAATTGAAACATATTTCTACCTTTTTTTTCCAACACTTTGATATGAACCTCAAGAAATCATTTCATCCCTATGGGGATGAAATGATTTCTTGAGGTTGATTTGACAACTCCTAATCGACTCTCGATGTATAACAAGACTCGTTGAAATTGACAATTGAATCGTAGATTTTCTTCGTACACGATGCGATATTCTTTGAAATTACGAAGAAGCGCATGCTGACATCGTTATAGTACGGTTCAACGAGTCTCTCGAGAGAATAGCGAATGATTGGAAATTTTTCGCGACTCACGAGCACACGCTTTAACTCATAATCGTAAGAAAAAAAAAAAGGTTTTGATAATCGAAACTCGCGTCCCTTACCCTCGATCGGCCAATTATCATCGCGCGCTCATAAATAATAATCGATCTTTTCCGAATTTTTATTACACAATTATTTCGCAATTTATTCCCTCGTCGTTGTCCGCATCCATCACATATTTTACGTTTATTTTGTTACTTTATGTTATTCACGATGTATGTATGGATGAGACAAGTGGAACGAGTGCTCGGCTATACTCGATACAGGCGAGAGTCGTTCGGAGGTGATAAAGAAAAAAAAAAAAGTCATGCGAAAGAGGTAAAAACGTGCAACATACGTTATTCGTATAGTATGTACACCTACCAAATATAATATAAAAATACTGAGTGAGAAAAGAGGGGTGTCGAAAAGTGTTTCAGCTCGTGCAAGAGCTCGAACGTAAAACACAACACGAGAGTGGATCCGCTATACGTGTATATCTATGTAGGAGCTACTGGAGAAGTTCAAAAATGAAAAAAAAAAAAAAAAGAAAAAGGGAAATATTGCAACGGCTATAGTGAGACACGGTCTGAGTCGTTTTTTTCTCTCACTCTCAATCCCTCTCAGTTTGACAGAACGAGCGTTCATATACAAGCTTTAAGGGACAACACCACTCTAGGATTTTGGAAAATTCGATGGTTTTTTTTTGCTTAAACAATATTTTAGGGTCGTAAAAACAATATCCAGCTGTTCCTATAGTGAAAAAAAAATTTTTAAATGGTTCAATTCTCGATTTTGCCACAGCGCCTCGGAACGCGCGCTGAGCACGATGAAAACTTTAAACCCATTTTTCTCGAAACCATTTTTTTTCAAACTTAGAGGACAGATTACTTGAACACCGTTGCATGGATCGATTTGAAATTTTGACAGTAGCTTCACAATTGCATTGTCTATGGGAGTACGTGGCCGTTTTGTTTAATTATTTATATTTAATGTAAACTTTTGTTTTATAAACAATTTACTGCTTATTTATTGGCCAAAAATCGTTTCATTTTTTCAAAAGTGCACGATTCTTACAAAATTCGATTTGAAAGAAAAACCCCTGCGTAGTCCTACAGGCAATAGTATATAGATTATAAAATTTTGTAGTTTTTTGTTCCAGGTCTTATACTTTACGAGAAATCCCCGTTATCCCGTGAAGGAGTTTCAAAAAAAGGCGATTTCAAAGATTGTCTCTGTCGCCGCCATTTTGCATCAAAATAATGATAAAAATTTTTTTTTTTTTCATACTTCAATATGTGCTAAATAAACCCTTTGAAAATAAATCCTATTCGTTTTTCCATACTCCCAAAGTAAATCGTCAAAGTTAGGCCTTTTTTTCGGCCGTTATAGAGTGGTGTTGTCCCTTAAGAAAAACTATATCGGCGCGAAGTATTTTTTTTTCGTTTGTTTCGCGAAAATAAATAATAATAAATAAATCATGCATATCGCGTATGGATGAGAGTAAAACGAAGAATGAATATATTGTTTCGACGATAGAGAAGTTAAGTATGTATTTCAAGTTAGTACGTGAATCGCGCGCATCCTTTGTACTGAGAAAAATTATATTTTCGATAGAATATATGGGTGAAATTATTATTGAATGAGACTCACCGCTGTTCGAATTATTGTTATCGATGCATTTCGACTCTCCATTCACTATCCCGCAGTACTGATTACTCGGGCAAGATAGCCTGCCGCAGGTTGCTGCGAGAAAAACATAAATATGGATTTTCATCGATGTTCCAGCCTCGTGACAATCAATAATATTCTTCACACTAAGACAATTTTTACGAAAAAAAGAAATTATTATTTCTTTTTTTCCCCAAAGAATATCTTTTTTTTTTTTTCATCATGAAATTTTTTTGAACATTCGACTCTTTACTTCGAGAATATTCGTTGCATGTCTCGGATGGCTGTAGGATTTTTTTTTTTTCATAATATTGAAATATTTTGGGATTTTTCATAATTAGCGTCGTGTTATACATCTTTGAATGAAACACAGGCCTGCAACGAATTTTTCGTGACATTGTTCAACGAAAAAAAAAAAAAAAGAAAAGAAAAAGAAACAAATAAACGAGGGAGATCCATGCCTTAAATTATCCTTATATTCCTTATAACTCACATTTCGAATTGGGATTTTTTTTGCATGTTGGATGAGAACACAAGTGCTCTGACGTTTCATGGGGATTGCCATCCATAACGCAGATCTCATTGGATAGGCAACCGATGTCCTTGCACGTTCTTCCACATTCTGTGTATTAAGATGTAAAAAAAAAAAAAAAAATTGCATTATACTCGTTTGATTGTCGTCAGGGAATTTCGTTTATACAAAAGCCAGTTTGTATATAATTACCAAGATTGCAATATTAATTACCATATAAATTATCGTTACGACATTTCATGACAAATATTGACAATAATTATAAAAGAGGACGAAAAAATTATTATTCTTTGTCTTTTTTTACATTTTTTAAATCACTTTTTTCCAAAAACCGATGAAATTTGGTGTTCGTAAAAAGATCTGGAGTAGCCACCATTTCATAAATTATTTCGGAAATAACGAGTGGCCGACAGATTTTTACGTCAAAGTATAAGAAGCGAGAGGATTGTATAGAAGCATGAGAGAGTACATTTAAATTTTTTCCCAGTTTCCCATTTAATTAATCCCAACTCAGTAATCCTTAATTTATGTAACAGGGTCTCGACGAATGAACGTGCAGTTTAGCTGACACAGTAGCGGAATAGCGTTCTCTGCAATGGTGAAGATTGAGTAAGCGTTTCACTTTTTTTTTTTCATCGCGACACCGTGTAAAGTGAGCCCCCGGGAATGATGAGAAGGAGAAAAAAAATGTTCAGTGCATATATATGGGTTGTATTCCACAACGTTTTTACGAAATCTTTACCGTTCCTTTTTTTTTTTTTAAATTTCATTGCTGATTTTTCATTCAATTGAGAATTCATTTTTGTTTTGTTTACATTTCTTATGAAATTCAGAAATTTTAAAAAATTCGATTAATTTTCTGTATTCTTCGCCAAGCAGAACGCGATTTTTTAGGGTCATCTGTGATGAATGTTTTTTTTTACCGATCTAAAGTTGCCTAAAAATTCAAAAATTCACGTCTCAATGACTGCGAGAGATAAAGATCTGAAAAAAAAATCCTTAATGTTCATGCCATCCTCGCGAAACGAAAAAATAAAATCGCCAACGAAATTAAAAAGCCATAAGTGAAAATTCGATAATAACGATATAGGATAGTTCATGTACGAACACACCTTACGGTGTACGAAGGGTGCGTAAATTTTTTTTTTTAAACGACAAAAAAAAGTTACACGTATCGCGATATTGTATATTGGCCAACGAGATAGCCGCGACCGAGCAAGTTCCCTATACATAATACATAATACTCTAATATACATAATATATAAAACGTTTTTTTGCATTCTCCGTCCTCTTTCTATCCGTCTGCCTCGTACTCTTCCTCCTCTCTCATCGTCATCCACTTTGTCTCTTTGGACAATGGACGCGACTCGTGGAAGGCTCATTAAAGTACTTCAAACGAATCCTGGGCGTCAGAGCTCTCGCGGGAAAGCGCACGCGTTAAATTAAACCCGCAGCCCACGGGCTCTTGCCTTTTTTTTTTTTTTATATCGTCACTTCTGTCTTTCATCGCTTCCTCACTTTGCCTCTGTTCCCTCGTACAATGTTTAAAAATATAACGACATTTCGTGTGTGTGTCTCTCGGATCCAGCTATCGATCATTGCGCCCTTCAACGTCATGCGGTCGTAAATATTATACACGGGGAAAGGAACGCGTATGAAGTGAGATTTTTAGTTCGGGGAGTCGGAGCTGCGAGTCCGATTGTATTTTAAGTAAGCCAATTAGTCTAATATAATTCGTCATTTTATGATCCAAATGTCGCGTCGATTGGCCCCGGTAAAACTGGGAATAATATTTTTTTTCCAACCTCAGATCATGATACTTACGAGGGAAAATATATTACAGCCAGGTGTGGGGCAAATTTGCTAATTACCGATCAATTACGATTCATCCAAAGTCTAATCTCAATGAGTTGAGTAGTTTTTTTTTTTCGTCAAATTAGAGTCCCTTGCTCGGTGAAACCTTTTTAATTATGATGCGAGTATTTTTTTCTACATTCAATGCATCGAGAATAGAAAAATAAAAATCTTATTCGTTCGCAAAAGCAGGGTCGGTGGATGGCGAGAATGACGTAAAGTATAGGTAGCTCGTGGAGTCGAGAGAGAAGCCCCTCGATTCTCAAGTCGCGCATGAAGAGCAGCTTTAAGTGGTAGGAGGTAACTCATTATATACTGAGAGAGAGAGAGAGAGAGAGAGAGCTAGGAACTTGTGCGCGATAGTGAAGAGAGTATGAAAGGGGTGAATTCACCGAGATGTAAATGCATCTACCATCGTATGCGTGCCACCACCTTTTGCCATTTTATCATCACCTCTCGCTCCTGACGACGACGACGACGATGGCATTTTATCATCCACGTCTGTACATATACTCTAAAAATATAGTTTTTACTATATTCCTCTCATGCATCGATCGTGAACCTTCTCTATTACGTATATATACACATAACAGCATTTATTGTTCGTTTAACCGTGCATTCCAACCCCTTTACTACGCCCACACGTATTCCTCCGCTCTATCGTCGCCTTTATATCCACCTAAATAATCGTGTATTTAGAAAAAAAAACCATTTTTTTTACAATTAGATCATCGAGGCATAACAACTTGATATACCGGTTGTATAATATGTAATTGAAAAATTGAACAATCAGTTCTGCTACGAAGTTTTTAATTTATTTAAAATATCTATCGTCCTGTTTCACGTAAAACTTCTTCATTTTCTGACAATCGAAGATTAATACTCGGGCAATGAAGTTTTCAAATCCATTTTTCCAAAATTCAATTTTCAATCATGAACAAATTGTCAATTATCTGCTATACGCATATGCACACCAAAGTATCCCTGAGTTGTTTTGAAATCATTCTTTCACAATTTCGCGAGCCCTTTTTTTCATTAGCCTGGTATTATTATTTTTCGAAAACAAAACGAAAAAAAATAGAAAATATCCATTTCAAATAAATGTATTCAATAGGGTTTTCCCGATGACTGATTTGCTGGAAATTTTCTTTACATATTCGTGAACGCAGCTGAGACGATTTTATCCTATACTTATTATTATCCTTCGGAGACATTAACCTTAATCCCTATGCAGTGAAACTATAGCTAAGAGGTAAGAAACTGGTCTGCTATGTATATGTACAATGGAGCATGAGTACGGTCGACGCCCGAGCAGCGTCGCAACCTCGTGACGCGACTAATCGTAATTCTATTTGAGCATCGGGAAGGATTGGATCGGTCAGGGGGATGATAATTATACTGGGGCTGTCCATCATCGATTCTCGATATGATTATCGGAATTCATGGAGTTTACCCGATGTCCTCGTTGCAGAGTCAAGAGACGTCACACCTCTCTTTCTTTCTCTCTTTCTCTCTCTCTCTCTCTCTCTCTCTCTCTCTCTCTCTCTCTCACACACACACACGGGTTCATATAAATTTTCCAATGCGGTATACTTTTTCCTCAACCTATACCAGGTGTACAAGCGAGAAAGAACGCACCTTCATGTTATAATCGCATCGCTTCAAAGTGACCCTGAATACTGCGAAAAAAAAAACTTCCATTGATCGGATACGTGTGTGTGTTTTGCGTGGGGAACTGTATCCGTAGACCGGATAATCGCGTGGGATACAAACATATCGTCAGTGCAGCGTGTTACCGTACGGTTGAAAACCCGAGAGATGGGAATCTTAATTGTCCCATCACAGTAAATACGTTATTGAGGCAATATCAAAATGGAAACTGGAAGTTGCCAGCTTGCACGAGAAAAATAATTAAAAAAAAAAGGACAAATTTGTAGTTGAAAAGTGATTGAATTTATTTAGATTAAAAAAATCAACGATGAAAAATATTGTCGTTGGTTGTTATTAATTTTTGTCGGTGTAGCAAATTTTAATGTTAATACTGTTACATTTCACGAAGAAAAATTGACGAAAATGATTTGATTAAAAAAAAAAAAAAAAAAGATACGAGTAATGATTTACCGTATATCATAAAATTGTACTTTGTCATTTTACGATTTGTTTTTTGTCAAAATTACGATATCGATGCTCCATAATCATCAGAACTTTGATTTTCCCAAATAATTTATCATCAGCGACTAAAGTAATAAATTATCAAACAAGAATGAAATGATAAAAAAAAAATTTTTTTTTTTTAAATTGTCGCCATTTCTTTATCTCGTTGAAAAAAAATTCACGTTCGCAGCGTTCGAAGACCTCTTGAGCCATCGAGCGTACAATGAAAACACTCGTTACGCATCGCCCGATTTATTCTCTTGGGGGATTTTTGTTTTGCACCCTCCGAGAGTCGAGAGAACAGTAGAAAAACACTGCAGTTATGTTGCACTGGCGTTCTCCCTTCGAGGAAACGAAGTGGCTCACGTTTCGTACAATATATATATAATACACACACATGCCTTAACTGCAGTGTGCCAGTAGAGCACGTGAGGTGCTACGTTTACAAGAATATGGGGTATCCCGGATGAAATCGAAAGAATTTCAGCCGAGGGTATTTTTTTCGAGACTCCTTAAGGCAGGATACCATTTTGAAAATTTGAAAAAAAAACGAAATTTGAAAAAATGAAAAACACAAGCTCACCAACCAAGAGAAAATCGATGCTGAAGGAATACTGTATGGCGCAGGCATTGCAGATTGACGATTAATTGAAAATATTTACTAGCTTCGCATGTGTAAAACTTTAAACGCGATTTTCTCGAAACGATGTTTTTCAAATCTGCGTGTCAAATTACTCATCCAATTTTCATCGGATTGACTTGAAAATTTGCATAATTTTTCTCCACAGTATAATCTAAGGATGTACGTAAGATTTTTTCGGTAGAGTTTTTATTTTATTTTTGGTGCACAGTTTAAGCAACTTTTTTTACCCTGAAAAATTCACTTTTTTCTTAATGACCGCCATTTTTTAAAAAATTGAAATTTCGAAAAAGCCCTACGTACAGACATGAAATATATTGCTCCGAATAAGATTAAACTTTTATTTTTGTTCTATAAGCCACCTACAAGGAGATTTTTGACACGCAGACCGAGAGTGCTCCTCAAAAGCCTCACACTTTGTCGCCGCACTTACAAGAGACTGTTTTTAAGTTTTTCAACATTAAAAATTTTTTTTTTCAGCTTGAATGATATAGCAATAAATGTCTTAAACCGATTTTGTTTCTGCCCATTTTTTTTGTGAAAAAAAAATTCATCAAAAACTCTCAAAAAATTGCAGCCAAAGGTCGTATCCTGCCTTAAATTCGCAAAAAGTTCGCTTCGAAAAATATTTTGAAAAAACTATTTCCCAAGGAATTTCATAATTTACTTTTTGGATCCACGGTTTGTCGATAAAAGTCCTTAAAAAAAATCTCGTCGAAAAATCATTCTATCGCGCGTGAAATATCCCCTATACATAGATGTACATAGAGCATTGTATACAATTGTACATCGAGGGTAGCTCAGACCCGGGGGTTGGTAGCGAGCACAAGAAAGGCGCAAGGGGATCGCGAGAGGTGCCACTTTACTAGAGAGCATTGTTGTGAAATAAGAAGGTACTTACTTGAATATCCGTTAACCTGGACAACGAACAGTAGAAAAATGCAGGCAATTGCCGCTTGTAAAAATCTCTCCATCATCTGAAGCAAAAGAGATTAAGAATCGGTTAGCTGAGACTACAAGTTATGAATACGTAAAATAAATTTAAAAAAAAAATTGCTTTTCTCGGAATCTGAATCGTGATAAAATTCAGGATTTATATTCGAAAAATTAATTTCATAATGAACATAAAAATGTATGACAAATGGAACAATAAATGATGATAATAAAATTATTATAATCGAAGAAAATAAATTTTATTTTTACGAAAACCTTGTTTTCCTCGGTGAAATTTAATTATAATTTTTGAGGAAAAAAAAAACGATTTGTGCGTTTCGTTTATGAATATACGCGGATAATGGGACAGTTAAATCGTGAAACGAGAATACCTTGAATGTTTTTATTTCTTTTTTCCTTCACTGACAAATTCGAGAACAGTCCTTGACTGTCGGTGTCTTTCGGCCGTTTAAAAGCGATCGAGGGATCCTTCGACAAGTCTACCTAAGACGCGTTATCCCCACTACTTTTACGCTCTCTATGTCTATGTCATCAATACTTTGCATTACTCCGATAAGGCCCTCACGACGATGAGAATAATTCTAAAGAATGATGTATGAGAACTCGATGAAACTTCAGATATTACAAAGAATTTGGATAATAATTTTTTCGAGATGAAAATTTATTACTGAAAAACGTACGTATGTTAATATATTTCAATCGTAGATGTCGAAAATTTTTTTTATAAGGAATTAATAAATTAATTGAGTCACCACATGTGGCACTGTATCGTGGTTAGTATTATATAATACTAATATATAGTATAGACCATATCATGGATATTTCGTTGTAGATCAATAAATCTTCATAGTAAAAAATGGAATTGAATAGATATACATATGTATATGTGATGGATCGAAATACATTCAGTTCGATGCTCGACAAAATCATTGACGTCACAAATTTATGTTTTCTCATTGTGCATATAAAGGCCAGTAAATACGTCGCTTTAAATTCAATACCAAGTTCGAGTGAATTTAACAGGAAATTGGAAAATAAATTTTTTACTGTCATTCGTCGATCAAAGGATTCAACTCTTATCGCGATAACATCCCGATAGGATGGAATATAGACCGATGAAATATTTCGATGAAGAAAAGTTTGTTTCAATGAGAATTCGAGTACTTTGCGTTACGATAAAAATTTCAAAAAAGTCAAACTCATTGAGGATGCTAAAAACACGAATCACGAATTATTATAATGCCAAAAAAAAAAAATTTAAGAAAAATTTAGAAAGAAAACTATTTAACAAGTTATTAGAAAACTTTCTTCTTTGTCATATTTTAAATGAGCTCATTTACATTTTCGAAAAAATATAATTTTTTTCAATAGATAAGCAAGTTTAATCCAACGTGTATTAAGAAAATGTCAATTCGACGAAGTGGCGCCGAAGAGCAAATATAGACAGGCGCGAGTTGTTCGATTATAATACGAAAAGTTTATATATATATATATTTTTGTCAAGAGACGCGTCTTTCGATGCCAAATAGCGAAAAAGAAATTATTAAAGACGCCTGTCGCGCTTCCAGCAATTTTCAATATAAGATATATGACCCAATAAAATAACTATTCTAGCGCTAGTATGATTCCCTTCCACCTCTTCGAGTCATCAATAAACTTTTCTACGCGTGAGTTATTGCGGCATGATACCTAAACGTTGGGGTATATAACAGAGGAAAAATAGAGCTCTTGGCGCACTCCAAAAGTTTACGAGAAGAGACGGAACTTACCGGAAAGAGGTTTGCTATTTGTTATTACGCGTTTGAAAATCATCGTTAACCTATTTTTACACTTTTAAAATGCGAAGGCAGTGAATGAAAAAGAGTAGCGTCGAGACTGAATGCTGTTATAAAGAAAAAAAAAGACGTGACAATGCGTCATCAAGTACGTTATTGATGGCTCATCAAATCGTTATATATACGTATAGTACATGTTCATTTACAGGTAAGACTAGCAGTTTCAAGTAAACTGGATTTGAAATAGTATGAAAAATTCACAAAAAAAAAAAAACACGAAAGTTTAAACCGTTTAAACTGTCAAAATTCCCGAAATAGCCCTAAAATTTAATACAAGACAAATTCTCGTGCCACAATATTCATCATCGAAAGAACTTTCATTTTAAAGTTCAAACTTCGAAGAATTTTATTTACAAATATCTCTCACTTTCAAGACAACGTTTGACCCCCTTAAATTGTATTTATTATTGGTGCAGAATCATCGAAATTTTAAATATATGTATGAAAAAAAAAAGAAACACATAAAATTATGTAACACGACGGTAAAAATGCGAACTAACAACTAACTCAAATTCCTCAGCGCTAACTCTACCAGAAGTTTCTCGACGAACGTTGCAAAATTTTCACAACGATTCTCGTACAACGATTCTCGTATACATGTTGATCGGTATTATTTGATTCGCGAGAGACGAGAAAATAAATATTCTTCAACTATCATACATATGTATATAGCGATGGAAAGTTGGCGTAAGAAAAGAAGAAGAAAAACGTAGGAAAAACTTTACGATATTAAAACTGGAACAAGTGCGTACGTACCAGACCGTGTGCTCGAGTCGCGGAAGAGGAACGATCCATTCCACGGTAAAGTTACTGCGACACTGATGCCAGCGAGTCGAAGAAGTGTGGCGGTGAATTTCAGTATGGCTACCCGAGAGAACGAAACAGACACACACACACACACACACACACACCACGCGCGCGTACACACACACACGCACACATTAAAATGCACATATACATGTATGGATGGGTTCATACAAGATCACAGAATAGCCGAGAGTTGGTCGAGCAACAGACGATTTGCCACGGGGAAAATATATATCTATGTGTGTGTGTGTGTGTCTGGTGTGTGTGTATGAATGTATGTGTCGTGTGTGTATATATATATCGAAATAAGTGTGAGTGAGACGAAGAGAGCGAGAGTGGAAGGTCGCCAGTTGGCCGTGAACGAGACGGAAGAGGATGGAAGCTTTAGTAGTGGTCATGCATACTCTGAAGTAGTGGTAAGAGAACGTCATGGGTCGGACCCACGTATATATCGAAGATTAGAGTGAGAAAGAGCAAACGAGTGAGAGAGAAAAATAAAGAGACAAAGAGAGCGATATATGCGGTATAGAAGTGAAAGACGTTAGTCGCAGAGTATCAGGATGAGGAAGGGGAGTAGAGCGAAGGGTGAGAAAACACGTCACCGAAAAGAGGCAGAGAGCGAGAGAGAGAGAGGAATATTGTATCGGGTGATGAGAAAAATTAAGGATTTTCTCTAAAGTCATCATCAAAATGTACTGATTTTTTTTTCGAAGACTTTACATTACACTGATCAACGTTTAATTATTTCTTCTTTGGTCCAATAAATGTGCGATTACTATAGAAATTGTCGATATAAATAGAGATCTTTGTTGTAGGATTATTTTTGTCAAAAAAATACACTTATTTTCGCTTGAAAATTAATTTTCAACGTTCAACATTGTTCAACAATTGCATTGATGAATTTAGGAAAAAAACAAAAACCGAAATTTTCTGTTTCACTTCGAAATTTCTGTTTGTGGTAATTATACGATAAGCTACGAGATCTCCGGGTCAATCGATACTTATTTATCTATGAATATGTTGACTGAATATTTACTATTTCAAATATGCTTGCTCCCGGAAAGATTGTAGATATTTGTTTTTCAATTGAGTACACTCTTTTGTTTCACATCATTCCAGTAAGTTATTGACGTCGGAATTTTCTTTAAATTTTCATTTATTCATTGTAAATTATGGTGCAATTTACTAATGCACTATTGTTCATTCGTTTATTCATCATGTAGATTTGATTCGTGTTAATTTTCAATGACACGATGTCAATTATTATCAGGAACCGCAACAATTTATTATTATTATTCAATCTTTGTGAAATGCCAGAGTTCGTTACTCTTTTTATTTTCAAGTTTTGACAGCTTTTTCAAAGATCCAAATAACAGGAATATATTTAACTTTGTCACTTCTCGATGGAAATTTCGAAACAACTTCAATCACGGTCATGACAGCGATGCTACGAGAATTCAAACTTTATCGCGGTTTTGTACGAGGAAAATATTGCGACAAATTGAATATATATATATATATAATATTATAAGTATAATTTGATGAAAGTTTATCTCGGGTAGAAGGACGTCATTCCTGAATTTCCATGAAACTTTTCACCTCGCGCTTCTTTCCTTCATTAGGAAACTCTTGAAACTTTACAGAGTCAAATCCACGTTGATTCTTACGACGGAATCGATCCAATTACGTCACTTTTCACAGTGAGTTAAGGCCTTTAATTCGCTGCCATCAATCATCGAAAGGACTCGCAAAAATCGCGTTGTCGTTCAACTCTCCATCTACCATCAATATATATATATATAAATATATATAAGTGTGTATGCAGCATATATATAATGAAATCAATTAAAAAATATGTTCGCATCGTTGATTCTGAATGCCAGAAAAACCGCGTGAATGTCGAGTTGTTGGAAAAAGTGGCATTGACATGAAAGCTCGAAGCTTTATTTTATTATTTTTTTTTCTCCGACCAAAACCGGGTGCCCATGAGCCAGAGAGTCCTTCAATTCATAACGAGGTCGTCTATTTTGCAGGTAACCATGCTACATTCGAACATCACTGAACCCTCCGAATGTACGTTGGAAAAATAGCGTCAAGAGCAGTTATTTCACGTGTATCCAATGTTTTTTTTTTATTCTCCAAAAATACAATGAGCACGTGCAGGAAAAAAAAATCAAAATAAGGCATTGAAACGAAACAAACAATCAGCATCACGTATTTTTACAATCAGAAACCAAAAATTGAGGAGCTCAAAGATGTAAATTGACAATATAAATTTTTATAAATTATCATATTGTTCTGGAGAAAATAATGAATTTTAAACTTCTCGCGTTGAACATCCGAAACATTCCTAATCCTCGTGTCGTTATAAGGGTTGTTTCTTCCAACAACCCTCAAAGTATTAGCATGCGTTTCAAAATTTCTACACGCGGAGTCTATCTGCGTCTATCATACGCAGACGGTACGTTGCTCCGCCATGAAACATATATAAAGTACTAACACAACTCGGTGTAACATAATACCCCACTGAAACTAACTTTTGCGGTTGGCATTATTGCATAACACGCCATCAACTTTCCACCCCTTTGGATCCTAATTCCTTGCACTTCCCTCAATGATGGTGCTCTTGCGAAAATGAAAGAGAGAGAGAGAGAGAGAGAGAGAGAGAGAGAGCGCGATAGATAAAGACGGAAGAAGAGAGAGAATTCAGTGGTAAGGAAACTCACATCAAGGACGTTAGATAACTGGCATTATAAGGTGTTTGAGACCAGGAGGGTGGTTTTGTCGTTGTGTGTGCCTACCCTTTATTTATACGTATACATTTACCAGTAGGTTTTACTGTAGCTTAAGGGTGAGCCCTCGCATTTTCATAAAAATAAAAAGATATACAATTATATGTTGATCTTTTTACCTTGTTCCATGAAACTCGTAGCTTGTAAAAAAAATTAATCACCATTGAAAGTCAGCAATAATGTTTTGATCAGACAGAGAGACTTACAAGGTAATAAAGCACGAAAAAAAAAATCATCTTTCCTCCTGCCGTTAAGATTTCTAAAAATTGTCAAACTTTAAATTATCAAAACTCTACTTCCGTTTCAAAAAAATTACATTTTTCCGATTGCGAGAAAAGTAAATAAGCACAGCGTGTCGTTACGACTCCCTAGGAAAATAACTTTACGGGAATCTTGGTACACCATCTCGGATTGTTCCTAAAATGTTGGAGGATAAAGGAACCATCGATTTTTTGAAATTTCTTAATGAAAAGTATACGTCCATGTACCATTATTTTTCATATGATATTGATGACTGATCATTTTCTCGAAAACTCAAGAATATTGATTTTAAAAAATCTCCATAAAGGTCAACAATTGTCTTTTTTTACCATCTTATATATTATAATGCGACTTGGGGCAGCGATATAAGGGATGACGGTGCATGCAGGTGGCGCCTCGATCCTCTCAACATGCTCCAGAGAGAAGATAGTGTGATAGTGAGATAGCGCGAGAGAGAGAGAGAGGGATGGAGAGAGAGAAAGAGAGAGAGAGGGAGAGAGAGGCTAGAACATTGGTTAGACGAGACAGTGTGGCGCGCGCGCGGTCCCGCGCTCCGAGTGCGGCTATGAGGGTAGTAAAGGGGTGGCTTTTTTTTGAAGGGTGGGTTGCGACGACGACCGGGCGTCGACCGGCAGTCGAATTCACTGCCTCGCTCGGGCAGCTTCTCCCCAACGCGCTCGTTTCTCACCCATCTCTCTATAATAACAATACTATACATACAATACTCTTATACTATACATACATGCATACACTACTATAATTATAAATATATATATGTATGTATGTATATATCTCGCACCATTTCTCCATCTGTGCGAAAACCCTACCTCGCTCAATCCCGATCTTTCGCGACTCTCCGACAACCGCACCGACCCATCCACCCCCAAAGATTTATTTCTCGAGCGGATCCCACCAACTTCCGGGAAAAATCTTTCGACCGTGATTTTTCCATCGTACCCTTTGTATTTTCTTATATATTTACTTTTCCCGACAATTCATCTTCGTTTTTTCTTTTTTTTTTTTTGCACCTCATACTATTTGTAGTTTTTTTTTTCACTCACGCCGATCGTTCTTTCACTCAATTTTTCTTATCGACGATTCTTCATTTTACTCGAGTATTTCCTTGCGAGTTATCTGATCCACGTCATGCAAGGAACTTCATTCGGATTGAACTTTGTCGTGTGCGCGGCTATCTTCGACGACGCGAGAGAGCGAAAGTTTACCAACTCATAGGGTGAGCGTATAACTTCGTGTTGCCCGGCTAGATATGAGGACTCGGGACGAATTCGTGACGCGAATATATCGCGCCGTCGAATCCGCGATCTACGAACGATCGGTGTGATCCAGAACGGTGACAGGTGCGCGCGCGACCGCGCTCCCTCTCGCGATTCACGAGTGTATTACGTATACGTGGACCAGGATAATTTGGACGCGCGAGTGTACGAGTTTTTTTTTCCCTTCAATTTTCGCTTTTTTCTTTGTTCACAATTATTTCGTCTCTCTGTCGGAGCATTCACTGGACGTGGGAAGGAAGATAATTCCGGTAAGAGATATTCGAGAGATCAAAAATGATTGATTGATTTTATAAAATTCACAATTATTTATTTTGCCGGTACGTAAAATATTTTATCACTGCTTTTTGCTGAATACATGAAGAAATTATTTTTAATTACCGGGCTACAATGAAGTTATCATGGATGTTTGAACTTAACCTTTACTTTATTTTACCTTTATCATTATTTTGAATTAATCGTCATTCGATTAATACAAAAATCGATCGTAATTCGAACCAGCAGTAATAATGTATGTAATTTGAAGGAATTTCTAGTGAAATCAAGCGAAACATTTCGTTATAGCAATTTCATTATAGCTTGCTCTGAGAGTAAAAGAAATACTCTCTATGCACGATCTTCAAGCAAATTGATTAATGGAAGCTCAATTTTCATTATCGTGGATTTCGTCGATAATCTATCAAGCAGGACTAAGCTTATCGTCTCCGAATCGTCAAGATTTTTACATGAATTGACGGGTTTATTAGTTCAATCGATTCTTTAATGTTCGTATTTTTTTTTTTCTTTTTTCAACGGTTTCATATTGCCCATTCGTACGAAAATCTCATTTCGAGACGAAACACAACTTTTTGGCGAACAGATCATAGGATATTCGATGAGTCATATGCATAGAGACATATAAATATAACAGAAGAACAGAGAAAAATAAACGAAGGAGAAATATAACTGCCAACCAGTTGGTGTTCAATCGTACGCTCGGTGCAAAATTACGTACGTGATACCTTTGATCTGTGTTCGCGAGAACAATATCTGTACTCACTGCATAGCTTTGTCACACAAAACCGAAAACGCTCGAGTGCAGAGATGAATCATGTGCGACAAAAAAAAAACTCGAGCAAGGATAGAAAAAGTGAATCGTATATGTTCAATGCACTTTTCTATATATGTATATCGGAGGTATATATGTATAACGGAGTGTCATGTGCACGATATCACGATGAGAATTCTCTGTGATACTATATCGTGTGCAACACTGTTATTTCGTTGAAGCGATGAAAACCGCAGCTCGATCAAATCATTAATTTTTATCTCAGAAATAATTTATCTTCGGATACTATTTGGTTTTTTTCGATTTTTCTAGATCTTTCACAGACTTTTACGAAATTTAATTACATTTCATTATTATTGTCTTTTTCTTTTCACGTATGCTTGAAAAAAAAAAATGGAAATTCAATCATTTTCGCTGCTCGCGTCGAACGAATTTCATAATTAGCACTGTTATTCGATTATCCTTTCAGTAAAACACCGAAAGAAAAAAAATAAAGAAACTGCAGTAATATGCATCATGAGAAAGAATATTTTATGCGGGGGGGGGGGATTACAATATCAGGAAATTTTACCTTCTGAATGATGACCAGAATTGAAAAAATCGTGATCCAATAAAATGGCAAAGTCAATGAAAAAAATGGTTGCTTCATGAGTAAAAAAAAATTGTCTCAGACGTAAAATGTAGTTGTCCCTTTTGAAGACCTGCGTGACACAAAAAATTATTTGTATTATTTGACAAAATTTTAATACTGTTTAGTTCAATTATAATTTTTCTCGATGTATTAAATACGCAAAATGATTTCCAATCTAATTGTCTATACCGACGAATTGCCGAATTATGTAAGACAAAAAATAGGGAAAATAAGAAATCAGTCTTAAGTAATTTTTAAAATTTTATCCAGAAGAATAAAGTGAGACTCGTACAAAATTAAAGATATAACTTTCCTGCAATGTTTTATCGAATCTTTAGCTTTTCAGGGTTAAAATCATCCCTCTACGACTCTTACCCTCTATTCTCTTTCTCTCTCTCACTCTCTCTCTGTCTCTCTCTGTATCACGATTCGATTTTTCATCCCTTGTGCATTATATATATCACATACGACGAATCCTTTACTAGAGTTACGCGAGAGAGAAAAAAGAGAGAGAGAGAGAGAGACTTTTCCCGCATCTTTGCCAGGAGGGAATTCCCCCAAGCAATATGAGAATAACGTGTGCACGACGACTACACGACGACATTCGACGTTCAAGATCGTCGTAAGCTCTACACACACACACACACACACACATATATATATATATATATATATATATATATATATATATATATATATCTAATCCATCTATCTATCCGGTCTATCTATCCGAGATACCAGTTTCATTATTTATCTCGTTTCTCCTTTTGTCATAAATCAATTCGCGAGATATCGAAGTCTCTTGCCCGAGAGGCGAAATCGCGATTCGGGGATGAAATGGTAGAGGGGATGGATTTTTTTTTTTCATCACGTAAAATATATCATGGCAATCGCATATGATGCGAGCGTTCAAACACGAAAATATAACGAGAATTGGATAGGAATAATACGTATTTTTTAAATCTCTCTGTATTAATTTAGCTATCCATATTTTTTAACCCTTTCCTGAACATAAAGCACTGAAATATATTTGAATTGCCACAGGATCGATGTATCGAATCGTTGCGTTTCTTTCTTTTTTTTTTTTTTATAAATTATTTTTTCCTAAGCCCCCTCGGACTTTTGGGGATGACATTCGTGCAACTGGGACCCCCGCCACGTTTTGGTTCAAACGTTGGCCAGGGTAGTCGAGAGCGAGACTGAATCCGCAAAAGGGACGAAGGTTTTGTCGACGAGAATCTTTGAATATAAACGGAGATGCTTTGCAATTCATGGCGCATGGGAGGAAATCGTAATCCCACACGCTCCGCACGAACCTGGACATATACACACCCTCGCTCGTCTCCCTCGTCCCTTTCTCGTCTCGCGTTCTTAGCTCATTTCCCCATTTATTACCATTTCCGTGCATACATGGAGAATCTACGATGAAAATTTCGACCAACTTCAGCCTCAATTGTCTTCCATTTTGGCCCTTCCTTTACAAATATGTAAAATATATACCGATATATAAGTCGTTTTATTCTGTATGCTTCAGCGGGATTCCCCAGCTCGCAGTATTATTTTAAGAGCTCGCAATGAAAATATATGCATATTATATTCACTTTTAATCATCTCATGAACATTTTTTCTAGCTAAAAAGTTACGAAAAAATTAGCGTCGTATTTTATGCATGAAAAGTTCATATTAAAATTCATTTAACGAAGTACGATAAACGTCGTGTGCAGTATTGTTTTGTGTTTTTTTTTTTTTTTTTTTTTATGAACTTTTCTCATCAACGCCACATTTTATCTCATGAATTAACGACGACGTGCGTATATACATATTCATGGTTACAATATAAAGAATCTCATATATATATATATATCCATTCTCATTAATAATACGAGTGCAAAAATCGCGATAAGAACACGGAGCCCGGAAAAAAAAATCTTTTAATGTAACGTAGTATAATGCTAATGTCTGAGAAAGAAAGAAAAAGTCGTGTGCTTCTTGAAATATTATACTATCAAATATGTATTATACAATATATACATTTATTTTTCCTATCTTATATTTTTCGGGTTAAAAAAAAATCGTGATTTCTTGCATTTTCACTTGGAATTGAAATGGATTGCCTCATGCACATTCCATTCCATTTGGTTTCTCTCCAGCGAATAAGATACACATACGTAGGAGAAATATCGAGCGGAATGATTTTCCCGCGAGGACACACAGAGTACGATACGCGAATACTCAAAAGTGTCTTCGGCGTGTACGGGAAATTCTCGAATGAGAGAGGAGAGCGAGACGTTGAAAGTGGAGAAAAGGACAGTATACGAGGGAGTAAAGTTGTAATACGAGCCCCTTGGAGGATACCAGTTTCATTTAGAATCTCAAACGTCAAACGTATACTACGTAATTTACTAATAAGATTCAAGACTTTTCTGCCAATTGATGACTTCAAGGGGCTCGTTTTATAAGTTTTATTTTACATTGAAAGTACACCAAAGTCGTGGAAATTACCGGCTAGAAAGCGTAAAAAAAAAATCTTCGTATAGTAATAATCTCAATCACGTCTTTGCAATTGATATTCGATTCAATGAAGAATTTTTTTTTTTTTTTTCTATCGACGTAAAAGCTCAATTTTTTTACAGCAGACAGCAGAGTGGAAGTCACTTTCGCGACAGGACAACGTTGTGTGAGGCATTTCGAAAATAAATTTATCGATAAAATTTTTTTAACCCAAAGATAAAAAATGTCCGAGGAGCATAATATATTTATGAGAAAGCTTCCGGATTTTCCCTTCTGAATATTTTTTTTTGCCAAGGGGTGTACTTTTTTTCGGTGAAAAAAAAAACGGCTCTATTGAAATATATTTATTTTACGCGATGATAATAATAACTCCCTACGGGGGGCTCTGTGATGTGTGTGAGCCCGCTGATATACGTATGCTGATGAAATTTTTCATCCACTGCTGGTGCAGCACGGATTATTCAAGGGAGTTAATTCCCAGGTCTCTCTCTCTCTCTCTCTCTCTCTCTCTCTCTCTCTCTCTCTCTCTCTCTCTCTCTCTCTCTCTCTCTCTCTCTCTCTTCCCCTCATGGTCTCGTAATTATTTCCATACCGGAGAGTGGAATAGACCACATTAATATTTCGCACCGTGTATGAAAAAAATGATCCAAAGAATTGGGTATTACTATTTTTATTTTAAATCTAGCGGACTAAATAAATTCTTCGTGCAGCTTAAAAAAAATTACGAAATATATCGAAAATGCTCCAGCCAGTATATTCTTATTTACAATTAAAAATATGTCAAAAAAATTCTTTTCAAATTTCATACTTCGAGTTAATTCCCAGGTCTCTCTCTCTCTCTCTCTCTCTCTCTCTCTCTCTCTCTCTCTCTCTCTCTCTCTCTTCCCCTCATGGTCTCGTAATTATTTCCATACCGGAGAGTGGAATAGACCACATTAATATTTCGCACCGTGTATGAAAAAAATGATCCAAAGAATTGGGTATTACTATTTTTATTTTAAATCTAGCGGACTAAATAAATTCTTCGTGCAGCTTAAAAAAAATTACGAAATATATCGAAAATGCTCCAGCCAGTATATTCTTATTTACAATTAAAAATATGTCAAAAAAATTCTTTTCAAATTTCATACTTCGAGTATGATCGATTATGCCTATAATTTATCCAAAACTTTACTTCCTTAAACGCATATTTTCAATATTACTGAATTAAATTGTACTTAATTCGAAAAAAAAAAAAAAAACATTTAAATAAAAATCTTGTATTTCACACGTCGTTTATTCGTCTCGAGAAAAATATTACGAATACTCGTGAGTTACTCTCAAAGGGTTTAAAAATTCTTTGACTCACTCATGCATGGGCGTCAACCAATACTTTAATGTACTCAACGAGAGTAAGAGAGTTTACAGGCAAAATTGCATGTAACGAGCTAGATATATATATATATATATGCATATGGAACAAAGGACAAGAAGGCTTTCTACGGGTAATTTAATAACTCCCAGCGTTCTCCTTAATTTCGTTGCCCGGAGTGAGAGAAGTAGGAAGGGAGCGCTTAACGAGCGCGCCTCTAGGATTGATTGCAATTAGGCTCGAATAGTGGCAGCCCCCGTAGTAGACGTGCTGAGTTAGGTGCCAGTTTCGTGAGACTCCGCGTCGTCTTGACGACGTAAAAGCGCGAAATAGATGAGGAGACGCTCGTACGAGGCATCTCATGACAAATCGACAAAGCTCCGTGCGAGAAATGTCAAATAATTGTGGAAGAAAATTTGAGAAATAGGGGAAAAATTGTGAGGAAGCAATGTACAATTTTCTTTTTTTTAATTTTTAATTTTTAATTTTTTATTTTTGCCATTATTTAAGAAAAATTAATCTGGGTCGACCTCGTTTTGTTTTTTCACGTCTCTATCTTTGTATTTTTTTTTTTTTTTATCACAAGACACTCGTGCTTCATCATTATCCAAATTACTACAGCATCGTGCCATCTTTCGCTCGTATATATACGTTGCTTCATTAAAGAAGTACTCGCATTATTTTTGCGAAGAAACATATACACATATGCAGCCTATATTTTCTCGCAATCCCAAACGATCCTTCGTATCCTTATTACATTCACTCGTAATCCCCCCCTAAAAAATAAATAAGAATATTTGTATTTTTTATTATTATATGTAAAAATAGAACGATTGTTTTATAAAATATGCAATACTAAGGTAACTGTACCAATGGCTGCACACGTCCCAGTCGTCGCACATTACCACAAATAATTACATTTATTAAGCATTTCATGATTAATATTGCATGAAATTCTAATAATTGCAAGGTGATCGGCAATACTTCACTAACGTATAAGAAAAAAATTGATTAGATTGTACGTGTATTCGAGATAAATTATAGCACATTTTGTTCAGGAAAAAGTATTGATTGAACAAATGCAATTGAACCATGTAATCTTCGTGTTCTATTATTGGGACAAGCAAAACATATGCTGTTAAGACACCTTTCGGAGACTGGTACAGACGCACGTAGTTCGATCGGCCCGGTAGCCGCACAGTACGACATTCAGCTGTTTCGCGATTGGTGTCGTTACTTATATGGCATGCCGGGCCAGTGACATGGTGTCAAAATTTAATCATTGATTTTCCTGAAAAAAATTGAAATTTTGTATTTTGAATTAATCGATATCCGTTTTGTCCTGATGCACTATTGAGTTCCAAAAGCTAATTCTATCGTGATTTTAGAATCGATGCCCATCAACTCGGTCTTTTAGTGCTCGAATATCATATCGTGCGGACACTGGGTCTTCTCGTGTCCGAACACGAATAAGCGAATAGCGAATAAGTGCTGTGCGGACACTGGTACATTCCGGCTTTCCATTTTTCTCGTGGTATAAGTAATAAATTACGCAATTATTTGATGAACATGGCATGTGTTTTAGAAACTCGAAATCATAACCTTCAAGGTGTTTGAAGTCATTAATAGAACGTATATGAGGCTTTACGTTCTAAATTTGTATAGCAATATGAACGGTCCCTTGGGTGTGCGGTTACTGGTACATTTACCTCACGCCTTTATCGTCATTTTTATCATAGATATCATAGGAGAATGAAGTAATTTACTGAATCTTTCAAGGAATGAAATATAAATCTTCATTTTATTTGAATTCTTCGATTTTTTTTCTTTCAATTTCATGCAAATTTTTCATCACAATATGTTATGTCATAATATTTATATATTTTTTATTGACAAAAATTTTAAAAAAATGTGTATTCTGACCTTATTATTATCACTTTGCACCAATAAAAAATTTGCTTCAATTTCGATATGTATCACGCAAGAAAATTCCACAATTTTATCGAATTCCTGATACAAAATATTCCGGAGATTATTATTCGTTTCAAGCTATCTATAAGTATTGAATTTTACTCTCAAATTTTTAAACGCAGTCCCTCCTTTGTCACAAATATTTCAGCATCCTATTATTTTTCTGCATCTTTCTCGTATTAAAAACTTTGTTTGTAAACTTTACAATTCAATGGCTCTTCCTCTGTTATGCATTTCATCTAAGTCATTATATACCGAGCCGAATTGACAATCGACATGAAATATCTCGTGCATCGGATCACATCCGAGCCAGCGAGAGCAAACCGATCGCATGTGCGCGATACGAATATTTGAGTATCCGCATCGTGAAGTTCCTGGTGTACGTATCAGTGAGACTATGGGGACAATTGGAATAATGGGAACAATTGCAACGGTGGCTTCGATGATCATTGTAGCAACGAAAAGATTCAATTTATTCAAAAAATTTCTCCCTAGTTTACAGCCCTTGTCAATGTATTCCTATTGACAATTAACTTTTCAATCATCTCAATTTTTGGGACGCGATTGGCCCATGGCAGAAAGTGTCGCAATTGGCCCCAGTTTCCTCTCACCCATGCGCACACTCTTGCATATGTCATTTTTCGACAAGCAAAAGGGCGTAACTGAATAATTTGATGCTTAAAATGATGTTGGATAAGTCCTTTCGCTCGTCAGCCAGTCTGCATAACGGCCCGCGCGTGCTTACAGCCCCGAGGCAGTCGAATATCGTGTGTGTGTGTGTGTGTGTACCGCGTCGAGAATGCACTGCCAGTTTCCGGCGAGGATTGTGTGTGCTGTAACGTAGGCTTGCACGAACCACTGCACGTTCCTGCGGGCTTGGGGTTCGGATATTTACCGATACGACGTATATACACGGACGAGTCAATCCCGTTCTGCAACAACGTCATTCAACGGGAAGGAAAGGATGTACACGTGTGCTTATCACGATTGATCGTCAAGTGTATGACACATGCAGGTATACGAGAAGCCCTCGCCCACCGGTGCATTTGCCGGAATCGGGAAATTCCTTCCCCGCGCCCCTATCGATCATTGTTATCGAGCATCGGGATACATACCAGAATTAGCTCTCTTATGCTTATATACGCATGAGTAGAAATATATTTGTAAATTAGGGAGACTCGACAGCCTCTTGTTCCAGAATTGGAAGATCAACGATCGAAATTTTTCGTTAACTGTTACTGAATAATCATTAAAACTTCGGTGCTTATTGAAATTTCACAAGTTCTCATATGAATTATGTAAAATTTATTTTGTTCTTCTCAGCGTTTGCGTTAAATTAAACCACCACTCGCCTTTGCTCATTAAAATCTAGCGAAAGTTTTTATGTATACGATTTATCATTTGAGATTCTTTCTTTCGTTTTTTTTTTTTTAATATTCTTTCAAACTTCCGAACTTATTTTTTCGATAATTCGACGTTAAGTTGCTCGATCATTACCCAAGCACTTTAAAACCACTCTTCTCTTCAGACGATTCGCTCCTTAATTTCTTAATGGTTACTCCGTCGTGTCTTTTTCTCGCAGTATATCGAACACATTCAGAGCTGTGTGATCGATAGTTTGCCAAAGTTTTTCGAGTCTCTGTCTAATCGTATACCTACGTTATCCGGCGGATCCATCGTGAAAAGTTCGTATACACTCCCGAGAGGCTTATCGCGGAACTTGAAAAAAAAAAACAGATGTATCACCGTCAGTCGGGATATCTCGCGTTAATTATTTCCGATTCAACTGATATGGCATCACGAGACTCGCGTATTTCCCGATTATTATCGATATCGTGTCATAAAAATTTCGTGATATTCTATTCACGAAGTGACCGCAGAGATTACGAAATTAGAAGATGAGGACAAACGAGTGTGAATTTTTTTTAAATCGCTCCAAAAAATTTCGGCTGATTAATTCACAGCAATAAAGAATCAATTGTATCATTGTCATTTGTTAATATAAGAAAAAAGTATTTGTATCGATGGATTCCATAAGAGAGTAAAAAGTTTTGCATTGAATATCGACGAGGTGTATTTTCATTAACTTTTTTCTTCTTACAATTCATAAAATTGCCTACATTAATCACCGAGGATGGAATAATTGTTACTTAAATTTCTTAATTGAGACTACAGTGAGATCTAAGAGAGATCTATAAAATCCAACAATTTGAATTTAAAAGTCCTCAAGATTGCAATTATACATGGCCAGGAAGTCTCAGGATAATGTACGTACGACATAAATGGATATGCGATTATAGTATATAATATGCATTCATGCACGAATGTATGCTGCGTGTATATGTACGGAAGATAAGATGGATATCGTTTTTTGCAGAAAGCTTCGAATTCTGAGACGCTATAAAAATCGATATCACGGGGTCAGAGCTCAAGTCCCGATAATCCACTGCAATAGGAGCAGCTCCCGACTTAACGATAAAAAGAAACGAAGCACCGCGGCAGTACGTCGACTATACGCGTAAAAGTCTCTTTTACACGAATACGTCTTCGATATCCTCTTTTACAAAGATACCACAATACAGAAATATATATATATATATATATATTTATTAACCCGAGAATAAAGAAAGTCAAGGGGGTTTCGTTGGAACGCTGTGGTTTTTTTTTCAATGGCCTTTGCGGACTCTTAATCCCGGCAATGAAAAGGAGCGGGAAAAGTTGAGGATAGAGATTCGAGGGATTGGCCAAAAGGCGAGAATCCCGTCGCAGCTGGTATATGATATCTCGTTTTAGATAAATCTCGATTTCACGCTTTTGATACGTCTCGAGACGTGGCGAAGAAATATGATTAAACGCGCTCTCATATACCCGCTGGATAAGAGCCAAAATCGCAGAGCCAGAAGTCATTTAGATCGCGGTAAATTCTTTTTTTCCCCGACCGTTTCTAGATACGAATCGGTGAAATTAACTCGGAGGGTCAATGGAAGGCTTTTATTTGGATTTTATATTATAATTCAGTCTCGAAAATTGGAAGAGGGTTTTTTTTTTTAACGCGAGAAAATGATACTTGTTCAAAGATAAAGCTGAACGATTATTCATCAGCTTTTCAGAAATTACTATATCGCTAGCTACTGCTCCGGCTGTCTCAAGGGATGTAACTCAATTTCGGAATTATCCCCAAAGTTATTGTTATTATGAATTTATGACTTTCAGTAGTTGATACGTATGTACATTCAGCGACGATAGACGATTACATGTTCTTCGGGATGTACAAGCATCGACTATGCTGGAGTCGATATATTGGAAAAAAGATATCGGGCTTCAGTGGTGTCTCTTTACACTTTTGACATCACGAGCGTGTACATTTCCTCGCTTTTTTCTCATGGTTCGAGCAGTCCTTAGCGGTCTATTTCACTAGGCGTCGCGCTAGAGTCTTGATGGCCGAGGAAATATAGCAAAGGGAGAGCTTCGCGTGTACAACGAGTATGTACTCGGATGCGGGTCACGAGCTATCCACGGGTTGAGATATATATTTAAAGTCTATCCTTCGTCTTCCCTCTATCACCCTCGCAGCTTCCCTTTTTCCGCTTTTCTCTCGTCTCGATTGCTCGCGAGAGTTCGCCTCCGCATCCCGAAAGCTTTCCCGCTCTTTGGCAATAGCTCGCAAGCCGAAAGAACGACAGAAAACGGAAAATAAGTATTTGCCGTGCGACTACATCTCGGTGAGCGTCAACGCGCACACACATCGCGGGGAGAACTTTTTGACACGTGTTGACTGTTCAACTATTCTCTTTCTGCTGATATTTGTCTTCTGGTTTATCAAACTGTGACTTTTTTCGCTCTATGTAGAATGCCTTGACGAATAATAAAAATAAAAAAACGGTTCTCGCCGATACGATGATTGTCGTTTCACTAACGCGAGCAATATTGAAATTATTTCGATATCTTTGCTAAACTCCAAAAATAATGACGGTATAAGGATTTTCATGAACATGAATATTTAAAACGCCCACGACCGAAAAAAGTGTGACTCCTCAAAGGTTGAAAGTGCATGGTCATAGACAATAAAAATAAATTTAAATGTATAGATAAATAAAATATAGAAAATATTACAATGAAATTGTACAGCGCATAATTTTAAAATTCATTGAAAATGTAAAATATTTGAGTTAAAATGAATGAATCGCCTATATCAAAATACGCTCACGCATTTCAATATGATTCGAGCCCTTAGTAGGATAGACGTACCGCAGTTGTGGCCACTGTACCGTTTGTGGTCACTCCGCATTCCCCTCGAATTTCTTAAAGTTTCAAGGCTATGTTCACTTCGTCGAACGTAATATTTCAATATCCAAGATGTTTCCGCACCAATATCGATTGCATTATTGAATATCTGCGAATTTATTTCAACGAAATATGACAAAATGTGCCAACGCTGAACGGTTTGTGTAGTTTTCTTGTCAGAAGTGTTAAGGGATCTCAAGGTGAGAAGACTACGGTTTCTCATTAACTAAAGTCATTCCGTCCCATCAAAAATTTATATTTTATCAGTTGCAGCTCATTTCTTGGGTTATAATTACCAAAAACTGATGTCTCAGCTAAAATTCTTGAAAAATACGCGGTGGCCAAAAGTATGGCACATTCAAAATGCGATTGTTCTATTTGTGGTCAGCTTATGGCCAATCCCATTTCGAAGCTTGGTGGCCACAACTGGTACTTCGAATGACCAAAAGTACTAAAATTGTGGCCAAAAAGGGTGAAAATTACAGCTAGAAGATAATTTCCTATTTTCTTATTTATCATGATCAGAAAAGGTTTCAAATGATAACAATTCGATTCTGTGTACCTCTTAGGTCATATCGATCACCTTTTTCAATTCTGAATTTGCAATAATGTGAACGCACTGTTCGTAAATGAATGTTCGAAAATGCTTAAAGTGGTCACAACTGGTACGTCTACCTAGTTCATTTTATCGTTATCAGAAGTAAGTTGACAAAAGCCACTTGGTGTGTACCAATGGCAGATTTTTTACTGACATACTTCAAGTAGCTCATACCAAAAACCCTTGACCCTTTATTCCCGCACTGAAAAAAAAGTTTCCCGATTCGAGCCATAATTATTATTGCTTCAGCCATATTATATGGGAAAATACGCTACTGCCATACCATCTAGGTAATAAAGCCATACAAATATGACTGACACAATATCGTTGGCGTAAGCATACCACTATGTCATGACAGACATATACCCAATAGCTCCGCGAATCTGACAAGTATCTCTATTTCAGCAATACCATAGTATGGTTGAGTTCACCATCACGAGTTATGCGTATGCCAACCATACTAGTATAGCTGTCTTATAAACGCTAGCATACGAGGTAGACGAACACCAGCCATACTAGTATAGCCGAAGCAAGCATATACAATGTTGTTTCGTGGATAGCAGTTTTGTCAGTGTAGGCAGAATTATTTGTATACCAACAATACTAGTAGAGCTGTTTTATAAACGCTAGCATACGAGGTAGACGTACCAGCCATACTACCAAAAGAATATGGCTGAATTATAAATTCATTTTATATAGATAAATTACAGGATATTGTACCTACCTATACTCGTATAGGTAGGTATATATAGTAGGGGATATTCGGGTCACAGTAAAAATTCAGCTAATATGTTTCATAATCATGAATATTTATTTTAATCATCTGTTATCGATAATGATATTCATACATAAATATTTTGCAAAAGAGACTTGATTTTTAGAGCTAATGAAACACACCTGGAAGTTTGAGAGAATCCATGGCCCGGAGACATATGATACTCTCCTTGCAGGAAAATGACAGTTCACCTAACCTACAAAAATTCGCTTGTTATACGATTGGCGTTTATATAACAGGAAAAATAGTCCTTTTTTACATATTCCGTAGATAAGTGAGAACAGACTTACCTTCAAATGTTGGTATAAGCTCATCAAGATTCCGTTCGTTCAGTTTCTTCTTCACAAACTCGTTCATTATCAAATTTTGCGTAGCGAGGTTTCGTTTTCGCGCGAGGCAGAGGCATAGACACCACGCGTTAACAGATTACTGTAGGTGTTCCAAAAACGTAGTATAGTTGCGCGAGCCATATTAGTATAGCTATGTGTCACAACGTTATTCTCGCAGCCATACTATATGGTTGAAATAGCTAGGCATGTAAAAATCAGATACTACAGCTGTTTGAACAATACAGTGTAGTTTCGCGAGCTATGTTAGTATGGCTGATTTACAAAAACGATAAATTTCCAGCTATTTATAATGACTAAGCTAGCCAGACGATTGAGTGTCGTCCACAAAGGCGCAGTATAGGCGCCGTAGACAAAACTGCTTTGCCTTCACCAGCGATATTATTGTTGAATTAGAAATACTTCACTAGTCATATTTGTATGAACTTTACGGCAATCGGGATTTTCTAAAAGGGCTACTGCATTTTCTGTGTGGGCAATATTTTTTCACCAGTATACCTATAACTGGCCAACAATAACAGTATTATTGTAAATCCCGAACCATTTTTTTCAGTGCGTACGAGGAGCGGGATCTAACGAACATTCAGCAAACTTTTTGTTCAAATGAAGCGCACACAACGATACCTTTCTTATTTCAGTCGAGGTCTAAATAATCACGTGAAATAATGATGGACTTTGTTTTTATTTTTTGTTTCAAGGGATGCTCCGGCGACGAAGGGTGGCCCCTTGCTCGTGATGTCTTGCTACTACTGCTGCTGCTGCTGCTGCTGCTACGAGGACGAAGAGGAACGTGAAATCGGTGGAACGATCGGTACATCGAGTTACGGCAGGCGCGGTAGGGAGGGCTCGTATCACAGTGGCGAAGATCGAAAGAGCGGAAACGGTCTTGGTATAGCATCCGGTATATCGGCATTGCTGTCTCTCGTCATCGTGTCAGTGGCAATTGGCACGGGTCAGTGGCTACTCACGGAGGAGAAATTGCCGAAACCTTATTCCGCAAACGCGTCAGCCGAACCCGACAGCAAAGTGACTTACAGCGGTCTTTGGAGAGTCTGCGTTGCGACAAGTGAGTCCGTTCACTTCGATCTCGCGTCAAATTCATTTATCAATCTATATCGAATTATTATATAAATTTTGCAGATTCAAATTAATGTCTCTGATGAATCCTCCAATAGCGTCTTTCTCATTTATAAGCCTGAGACAGTATTGAAACATGCAAAACTAATTATAATTAGTCTCTTTCTGAGACTTATACGCCATACCGATACATGAATCCTGGACTGGATATCTCGATCTTGGAAGTTTTTTTTTTCAGTTGAACCATATACTTACACACGAGTACTCTTTACTGTAAGAAGTTTATACGAATAATCATTTTTAAAAAATTATTTTTTACACACGTGTCTCTTGTTTTATGCGAAAATATGTCCTGCAACTTTTCACAATATTCCGTTGCCCAGCGCGTATAGTTCGAGAAACGTTAGAAGTTATAAATAATAATGATGGAGAAAAAAGTTCGCGAGTGTATGGCACATGTACCAACTAGAACAGTATTGTCACGGTAATGAAAAAATATTGTAATTCCGAGACAGTTTTCATGTGGAGACTTTTCGGTCATCCCGGGACGGTATTCTCAACGTATCGGTGTATGTACAAAGTACAGACACATACACACTGCTGTACTCATATATATATATATATTTGAGAGACGGATGGAACTAAGAGAAAAGTTTTGGCCTCGGTTGACCGATAAATTTTACTCGTGTGCTGTGCGAATCTATGTGAGTCCTCGGTGGACTGGTAGGGCATCCTGTTGTAACAGCATCGCAGTGACACAGGAAGATGCATGCCCCCGTGTAAACAACACACGGTGTATGACACACTCATTGAATTAGAGAAAAAAAAAAGAGAGTGACGGAAAAATGTGTCGCTTTTCGAAGAAGATTAGTAACATTCCTCGTTGTTGACGAAAATCAGGGTTGCTGGAATAAACGCGTGGATCGGCCAATTTGCATTTTGTAAATTTTAAATTCACAAAATAACGATTGCAGGATCAGCAATCGAGAGGAGCGAAGATCGAGAAAAAAAAAAAACTCGAAATTTTCCGCGTCGTAGAGAAATAAATATGACGAAACGAAGATTCCGGATGTGTGTGTGTGTGTGTGTGTGTGTGTGAGTGTGTTCGTAGCTTCGGGTAAAGAGGCTGACGACGTCGAGGCTCTCGACGGTTGTGATAACGGGGAAAACCCTCTAGCGAAGCGACGAGGACTATGGGGAGTATGAGGAAATGACTCGTTACTCGGCGCACCGGAAACCACTCTCCTTCTTCTTCCGCCCGTTCTGCCGCATTCCCCTCGCGCTCCAATTCCGTCATTCCTTCGAGTCTCCCTGATCGAAAAATCTTGAACTCGAAAATTTTCTCGTTCGCGTACATATATATATATACATATATATTTATGTACGGTGAGTCTGTGTGAACGTTGGTGATGCTCTCGGAAGTGCAGTATGAGAAGAGAAAAAAGAACCACTGAGATGAAGACGAACTTCTTTTTATTGTATGTTCTTTACTCTTTTCTTTCTATCCACGTTCCGCCTGGCTCTTCCTTTGACTATCTCATCTACTCTGTCCCCAATTTTCGAATCTAACGAGTCAAACAAGCGAACGAATCACTTCCATCACGGGGACCAATTCACCGAAGATTCGACATAGCAAACTCACATATGTACATCTACCATATAGAAATATAGATATGGATCTTCATTGCCCAACACTTTTTTTCCATGGTTCATCTTTGCCCATCCTTTGCCTCTAACATTTTAGCTGGAATTTTATAACTGTACGAGGCCCGAGCTGTTGCGTCTATATTGGTATAGAAATACCTTCGTCATATACACCCTTCAATGTTTTCTCGTATTCGCATTTCTCGATCATCGAAGAGAGACAGAAAGAGAGGCAATATAGCTGACTTCCGGCCCCTTTCCGGAAATGAGAATTTTGCTCTTGCCAACCGTATTCCTCCAGTTTCATCATACACATCGCCCAGAAGGCAGCGAATATGCCGGAGGATTTTGAACGAACGGAAGAAAATTCTGGTTACTCAATATTCATTGCTTATTATCGCGTATTCAAGATTATTAGCTCAGACAGAGGATATACAGCCATTTTGTGATTTGATATACACTATTCGTAAATATTACGCATAGGAAATCCCAGAATGAAAAAAAAATGTGACTCCAAAAAATTCGATCAAGTTGACATCAGATTTTCATGGGTTTTTTTGTGTGTAATTATACTTCGACAGTTATAATTTTTTGTATTTTATCTTTATTATTTTTACGCGAAAAAAGTCTTGCGTTTGCGTCCCTCGGGTGCGAAAAGCGTTCCGAAAAATTCTAAGCACGTTTTTCGAATTCGTGACACGCGTTACCGTACCAGGAGTTTGCACATCGTGGAAACTCGGGGCAAGGAATCCGTCGCTCGTGTTATCCCCCCCCCCCCCCCCTAACCCCAGCCTGCTCGTGTAGTTATAACCGCAACGACGACTTCCGGCCTGACGCGTGTTTCTCATGACGAGTGGCGCAGCAAAAAACACACAGCAGTGAGAGCTTTTCACACGTTTTTTTTTTTTTTTTTCATTCCCATTGCGAGCTTTTTTCTGCCCTACAGCGTCGTTTGTACTCTGCAAAATTGCTGGCATACGTAACAACGATGTTTATGCGACGTGAAAAAGCAGAGAGAAGTTACTCTCGAGTGCAGTAATTTTTTTAAGGATGCACTCCGTAAAATTGTAACCTTATCACCAATTAAAATGACGATTTTTCGGTACTTATCTCCGGTGCGATAATCGGGTATTTATGGGACCAAAAGGAAATAAAAAATTCTTTGAATTATTGAAAATTTCGAGTAAAATGAAATTGACCAATTCAATTCGTGCGTCCTATTTTTTTTTTTATGGCTGTAGAAACAATTTTTATGAATTATAGTCTTGCTTGGACAAGAGTGTACTTAATCCGGGTGTAATAGCCACACCTTTATTCCCTCACACGATAATTCACTAGAAATCTTCGACATGACGTTTCAGCTGCAACATGAAACGTTTTTCCCCCTCCAGAATACTCGCTAATTATGTTTTTGATGCAATTAATAAAATTCACGAATATCGATGAACGATTCATCAGAGTCAAATCGTGATATATAAATCGTGCTGATTCAAGTGAGAGATGCCTTTTGTTTGTGGCTAATTGAATAAATTGCCAAACGAAAACTGAATGACATTGGGGAACAAAAGATTAGTATAGGGAATTAAAAAAAAAAAAAATCGTGGTAAAAGCCAGATCTGAATAATTACGAACGGTTTCTGTTATTCCACGAGCACTCCAACGTGGGTCCAATTACCATCTCGTATAGATGACAAACACGCTGCTTCATACGCTATTACTCGAGTTAATGAAGCTTTACCATGTGCCCGATAAAGCCACGTTATCATCAATACCTATATATGTACATGGACACAAGATCGCACGTGAAATCAAACAATTTGATGTTATACTCATCAGTACAGTCCCCTATGAGAAAAAATATTATTCGGAATTGAAAAAAAAAAAAATAACTAATGAGCTATTCGATAACATTAATAACTAATGAACTAATGCCATTGGAATAAGCATTTTCCTTTTAACGACTATTAACGAAAAAATATTTGTCAATATAAAAAAAAAGTTTGACAAAAATAAGATGAAAAAAAGTTGAGTTATTATTACATAATTTTAATCGAGTCAAGTAAAAGCTTCATTGATTTTCTGAAAATCTCGTTTGAATTTATGCGGCTCGGATGAAAATTTCTCAAGAATAATAATTAATGTTCATTTCGCAGTAACCGCATCAATAAGCTTGTCAATACATGAAGTAAAAATCTTTTTATCAATGTGCATGAAGAATACGTTGAATTAATTTGTTAACATATTTTTGTTTTAACTATTATTACATCATTGATTCCCTGTAATTATGTATTTCCCATTGAAATGTTAATTCCATTATCAACAGCTGTATTATCTTGCATTGAAATAATATCACTATCGGTATACTCGCAGCTCTCTATTCATTTGAAATTCGACATTGTCATTGTTCCTCGTTGCAGGCTCTCGCATGCAGTACGAGTGCTCGAGTATCGACTACTTTCCGAACGAGGAATACAGCCCGGATCCTAGCGACTCGACGATGGCGATACCATGTGAGTATAGCACGATGATATACACACGGATAAGAATTTTAAACAAATTTAGGTGAATCGAATGATAATTATAATAATATTTTAAAAAACCGACAACGTCAATAATGACCCTTCTAGGCGAAGAAGCTTGTACGCGGAAAAGAAAATTCCTCGCCACTTCTGATCATAAATTTTTCATTAAAAAAAAAAAAAACTTTTTCAACCAATCATTTATCAGACGCCGTCACCAAGTCAGCGATATTTTTCTTCGTTGCTACGGTGCTTCTCGTAATCGCCGAAGTATGCTATTTCACCGCACATGTGACACGACCCCGTCATCAATTGTGCATATTCGTGGCCGGTGTTGTTTTCACCGTATGCGGTGAGGAAAGATTTCATCATTTTTTATCATTAAGTGTGCAGCTAGCAGCCGAGTGGGGAAATAAATTGAGTGGAGATTTTTTTTTTCGTCAACTCCAACAGGTCTTTTGATGCTCGTCGGGATGGTCATGTACATATCGGTGTTCAAGGCGGAAGTGGGAAGCAAACTTAGGCCAAGATCTTCGTTTCAAGTAAGAGCGATAGTGGATAAAGCCAGTTGTCGAGAAATCGATTGATTAGATTTTAAGCACGTTTTATATAATGGTAAAAATGTTGTTTACGAAATTGAAGAAAGGTTAATTTAGGGCAATCTATGCGGTTGTGAGATAGTAACTTTGAAAAAGATTTCTGTACTCAATTATATTTATACCCGAACCTAATTAGTGCATTCGTATATTCAATCAAGAGATCGTACGATTCAGGAAAAAAAAACAAATTATTTCACGAAAATATTTTCCTTAATTTGAATATCTTTTATTTTTAACAGAGAAAATCTATTTTTCTCGATTCTAGTAGTTTATTGCAAACAAAAGAAAGGAGAAAAGAACAAAAAACAAGAATCGCAAAGTGATTGGTGGAAAGACTCGAAAGAGGTCGAGGGGGTTAGAGGGTGAAGGGGGTTCAGAGGCGAGACGAAGTTATAAAACCTCGTTGCCAACCGCAACGAGAATATCCCTTTTCTCCCAGTTTTATCGTCGTACTACCCGATACACACGCACATCAGCGAGTGAAAAAAAAAAAAAAAAAAAAAAAAAGAAAAGACCCTCGCATAGTAGCTGCAGCGAAATCGCAGTTATACTTCCCGGCAACAGCTGGTGAACTTTTCCGTGAAAATTTGTAATTTTTCATTTCCAGGGTCCGCCGTTCACCTACAGATACGGTTTTTCCTTTTTGCTTTACGTTAGCGGTTTCATCACCACCGAGGTTGCCGGAACTTCGGCGATATTTTTGTACATATCCTGGCACCAGAGGGACCACGAAAGAAGGGATCACAGACGCAAAAATTGCGGGGTAAATATATCGACCCAAAAATCACAAATTTACTCTTTTCACGTAACTGAAAAATTATTAACAATCTTTCAAATCGGCTAATACCCAATTTTAAAACTAATCAACGTACACATTAAAGAATGATTCACAATTAAACAGACGTAAATTTGTTTCCTGCATTATCAATGGGCTCTCTTAATCTTACATTAAAAACAAAAAAACATTGAAAAAAGTTACTCAAAAGTTTTACGATTTTTTTAACGTTTTCATAACGTATATTTGAGCTTCCGTAAAAAATTCGATTGGCGATTCGTAATTGACCGAAAGTTTCCGATCGCCTACAGCCTGAAAATATTGTGAAAGGTGAAAAGAAAATTTCTCAATTTTTTTGCCCACTTTTTCGAAAACCTGAAAATATGGAAATTTCAAATCTCAAGTTTTCGTACTCATTCAGGATCCTGCATCAGTGCATTTTTTCTCGCTGATTACGAATCTACTTGGCAATCTTCTTGAATCTCAAAAATTCCATTTTAAAATGTCAAAAATATGTTTTTTTTTCCCGAAAATTAAAACAACAATTAACATCGGATAAAATTTAATAAAAATTCGTATGGCTTATGTAGACTTCGAAGGGATCACTATTTTTACGATATTATCGGTAAATAAAAAATCAAATTCATAAAAAAGACATTCATGATAAAAAAAAATGTTTTTTTTTTCATCGTTTCTAACCATTTTTTTTTTGTTCAAACGTTTGTCAACCTTCTTTCCTATACGCCTCCGCTCGACCCCGGGAATATATGTATATTTTCTTCTGTTTCTCTTCATTTTCTCGTCTGGCTCATCCCTGACGCGATACAAGCTCCAAGCCATTCCACGACCCGTTTTTTTCTTGCAACTCTCTGTTTTTTCCCTCTCTTTCTCTCAGGTCTCGAGCCACATAGCATATCTCTCTCAGTTTAATCGTGGATAAAAAATACCCCGAAGGCGATGTGTACCATAGAATTCTATATATATATATATTTATATAATATATATATATATATAAATACATATTTCTATATTATTTAAAGAATAGATCTTGTAGAAAATAACCGCAAATGCATCCTTGCATTTTTAACCTTCTCAGCCTTCCCCGGAATGGCCGAAAATACCACCAATGCACTCCTGCATTTGCGGTGCCCATATCAGAGCCCCTCGATCCTTGTACACGGCGGCGGTGTCAAAATATTTTTATAATATAGACAGATATATATATATATATATATATATATATATATATATATATATATAACGACACGTTCGTACTTACAGAATTAAAATTCCTGTTAGAAATCGATTAAACGTAGAAAAAAAAAACAAATAAATAAAAATGTGAGGATCACGTTTAGTCGGTGCATTCCCAAGTCGATAAGTGATTACGCCCGGGCATGCACGGACGAGCGGCTCCGTTGGAGCTCGCAATCCCCACGGGCTGACCCCTAGTAGTAACCAGCGAGACCGCAGTGGTTACAGCCGTTAGCTGGTCAGACAAGCGTTTAGCAGATCGAAAACCCCGCTGCGAGTTCCCTATCGACTGTGAGAGCAAACAAAACGACCCATCTACCATAATTCCAAGGCTTACAGTTATTTCACATCATGTACTTTCGTTTGTTAAACGAAGAAATATATATATATATATATAGAAATTACAATTTCTGTGAATATCGCGAATATTATAACCGTTGAATTTCTACTCTCCGCTCTTTTGTTCTTGCATGCGTGAAATTTTCTTCACAGGACGTATATCATCTGAGCAATCACGTGCGTCGTCATCCGAATCTTCACGCGTCGAATAACGCCGGACCGACGGGAAGTTTTATATGCGAGAGGCATCAAAAGCGTTATTTCTTCGGCCGAGACTCCATCGATCATGTTGATTTCGATGAATTTTTACCACCCCCGCCGAGCCTCGATTATCACGATTATCCCAGACAATTTCCACGAGATCTGACGGCTCAAACGGTCAGTAAATGAAGAAACTTGAAAATTATAAATTAAGAAAAAAAAAAACGTACATGCGTATGCATGAATTTATGATCGAAGCCCCGAACGAACAGCCCGTGTCATTTACATTTTGACAACCCTAAGAGAAATTGTCTTTTTTTCTTTTTTTTTTTTTTTTGGTTCACCTTTCGATCTTTCTCAGTCATGAATAAGATTTTACGGATACGTATCGCATGAATATTTATGAGCTTACGGGCCAAAGCCCCGAGTATATCCCTCGTGCTCGAAGTGTTCCACGGACCCGTTTGAAAGTTCACAGCGAGCTAAAGCCTCTGCTTTCGATATTCATCGACGCGATGAGGTTTCCTTTCATTCGATTTAAAGGGGGATAGAAAAATGTTCAACTTTTCTCTCAATTTTTCTTGTACACTCGTCGGCCGCAGGTAAGCACAACCGCGGATGTGCTACAGGACGAGTCGAGTCCGAGCATTCAGCACGAGTTTGTGACTTTCGATCTCGAGGCACCTTTCCCATCGCCACCTGCGCCTCCGGTCAGAAGTGCCGAATGGCCACACGAAACATTCAGACGCACCACTCCTGTCTGATACAGTGTCAGGTATGCTCTGCTTGACGATAAAATTTTTTATCGGGTATGTTTCTGTGTTTTTTTTTTTTGCGCCAAATTATATTTAAAAAAATTACTGGGCAACATTTTTAATTTGATAAATATCGAGGGGTAATAATAATTTGAATGATTTTTGCACCGATACTATTTATAATTAAAATGATTGAAATAAATATAAAACTTAATATTATAAACAAAAGCGTGATAATTAAAAATTTGCATATTGCTTCCTCATTATTTTTTCTCGCTCACAAAGATTCCTCTATGAGCAAGTGGGTTTTTCCAAATTTGGCTTCCGCATAGAGGAAAATTTCAAAATTTTCGACAATCTAAATCAATCGTTGATACGATTGTTGCCAAATTCAATACCAATCGTGATTGCAACTAAACGTATATTTGTACAAAAGAAAAACTTTGGCTTATTAGCAAAAAAATTGGGGAAATTAGAGCTATTAAAGATTTTTTTTTTAATTCACAACTGAATAAAATTCGAACTCCTTAAGCGATTTTAGTCAATCTCAGTTGCACGCATATCCCATCGATGTACGAGCTTTTGACACGATAGCCAAAAATTTGCGAAAGTTCGAGGTATTTGACATTATTTTGAAAAATTCCGAATTTTTTTGAAATCTCAAGCCTTTAACGATTCTTATCGAATTCAATACCAACCGTGCTTGTGCCTAAATCTATTTGCGTAAAAAAAAAAATTAGCTCGATAGCTGCGAAATTAGCACAAAAGTTGGAGTGCCCACAGACATTTTTTGAAAAATTCAAAATTCCGGGAAATCAAAAATTCCAGAGCAATTCGAACGAAAATCGCAGAATCGCAGTGAACAAAGCCGGATACATGATCTATCTATATGTACCAAGTCTTAGCTTGATTGGTCAAGTATTCGTTCTCCGGATTGACGGATTCAAATTTTTCGTGGCCGAAACATAAACGCACGTCCTCCATTCTTTCTAAAAATGATCTCTCGATGTTTCGGGATATTATGAACATACTCGCATAAAAATTTCGAATTTTTTTTTATTTATTTCATTGAAACAAAGCTACCCCTATGAAGGCTCAATATTAATAAAAATGACATTACCGAAATTAAAATGACGGAAATTCAAATTAAAATTGATTGAAAATGAGCGATGAAGAGTGCAAAGTCGTTGAATTTTCTCTGTCGCGTTGCGTGTGCTCGCAGATATGCCAAGCTGGTGGAGTATCACGCGTGTGACACGAGCGACGATGAATCGAGCAGCGAAAGTGAGAGTTCGACGATGCCGAGGGTGGAATCTACGATTGACGAGAATAACGCGACGATTTGCGTGATCGAGTCGAGCCGGTGCAGCGACAATGAAAAAACTCGTTTAATCGACTCTCCGCCGTTACCGAGCGACGTGCACTCGATGAACGTACGGTAAAAAAAAAAAAAAAAAAAAAAAAAAATTACTGCCAGAGACACAATGACGATCGATCGACGAATGTTGGTTGAGGACAAAAAGGGCTTTTTTTCTTCCACTTCTTTTTATCTTTATTAAGCCACTGCCACGAGGGAGAACTCCAACGACGAGTTGTAAAAAGTAAAACGAAAAAAAAGTATATATATATATATATATATATATATATATATATAAATATAAATACGCGATTCTTGCTGTAAGCGAGAGGAAAAACTTTTTTCGTGTGTCTGTTTAAACACACACTATAGGAAAATTAGTGTAAGGGGCGGAGCAAGAAATGGTATACATCAGAGCTGGGCAGTACTTCAATTACCCGGTACTTGCGATGTACTGGGAGTACAGTACTCGAAGCACAAAGTACTTTAAAAGTATATGAAGTATTATACTTAAATTTCCAAGTACTTCAACTATTTGTACTTACATTTTCAAGTAATTTACTGTACTTCAAGTACTTTTTCGAGTACCAAGTATGGAGTACTTTTGAATACGTCTTGCTAATGGTTGCATGTATAACGCCTTTGAATCTGAAGCTAAATAAATCTTGATTACAATCGTCGATGCTATTTTTTAAATTACTTCTAATTCTTCGTTCAAATATTTCTGTTCCAATCTGCCTAACCTGAGTGAATTGCAACGATGTGAAAATATTATTTGATACAAAAAGTACTCGTATCGAAATCAAATGAGTTTAAATATTACGAAGAAATCAAATATAAGTACTGGAACTTACGATGAGATGTATACCTGAAAATTTGAATAGTATTTGATACTTGAGATACATGACGTATTTCAAGTACTTGGTACCTCAAGCACTTCAAATATTTAGTACTTCAAATATTTAGTACTTCAAATATTTACTTCGATTACTCGGTACTTGAAGTGCTTGGTACTTCAATTATTTATGGTACTCGGTATTTGATCAATTATTTATGGTATTTTAAATACACGAGTACTTCAAGTACTTGCAGTACTTTTAACTCGAAGTACTTTCAGGTACTTTGCCCAGCTCCGATAATATATTCGAGGAAATGGTCAATAATTTGTTTTTAAATGTGAAGGTAAATTTTTTGCATTCTTATCGAAATGATGCAATATTTTTCTTTCTTTTCATTGCTTATATACTATTGATAAGCGTTATACGAGACTGATAAACTCGAAGACTCGTAATAATGTCTCGAAAAATCTCGCTGTGTTCCTCTTTGATGATCGAAAAAAAAAAAACAGAAAAAAAAAAAAGAAAAACGGATTTTAAAAACGAAAATTCTCATATCCCAAGCGAGAAAGTTGGAAAAAGCGTTTCTCAGCTGAAAGTAATCCTCATCAATATAATGATCAATAATTATGCGAGAGGTCAATGTCTCGTTAAATCGACGATTTTACGAATTATATATTCGTACACACGTATGTTGCACGTAATTGTTACATATATGTATATGGTAATGTGTAAGAATTTTTCGAATCACTTTTTTTTAATGCTTAAACATTTTCAAGGAATAAAATGAGTATGAATATATATATATATATATATATATATATATATACAAACACGATTTAGCAACGACTCGAGTGAGTTTTTAATTTTCATACAAAATATAATTATGAACGAACAGGGGTGGACACCAGTTCGCGTGATGAATAAATTGAAAATTCCCAAATTATCATGATTATTGAGGAAAAAAAATTGAGAGTTCGATTTTTTTTTTTTTTTTTTCGAAAAATTCGAATCAATTATTCTCTTGTGACGAAAATCAATATAAAAAAAAAAAAAAAACGATTTGTCATATAATTATTTCATCGAAAAAATTATTTTTCTTTCGAATGGCGTTCATACCTGGCTAAAAAAGAAAAGTTTACGAAATATTTTCGCATCATAATTTACCATTTATGATATAAATATGTGTAAATAAATATGAATATATTTACACATGGTGTTTTCAAGGCCACAACCACAGGATCCTTGATAGGGTGACTGAACCAGTGAATGAACACCTACCAGTGAATGAACAGGCTTAGTATTTTAATTAAACGGCAAAGATATGATTCTATTATTATGAAGAATTTTGTATTCATAATGAAGTGAAAATTCTGAGAAAATATCTAGTAGTGATATTATTTGACGCTGTGAAAGATTTGCGATGCTTTGGATTTTTTTTCGTACTTGGGGCGCATATTCATAAGAGACAGCCATGTTGTTATAACCATCTGACTGTGCATCGAATACCAGAATATTCCATATCACCTCGATAAATCTTTTTAAAAGATATGCAATAATTTTTTCAACGTTATACATTACTAAGCTTCAATTATATTAACGAATTTTTGGTCAAAAACCCAATATTGTTTGCGATATATGGCCGTTTATTCACTGGTCCAGCTTTTTAACCTATTTCCAGTGATTGAACGAGCGTTGAAAAGGCTTTTCATAACCTCAAAACGCACGAGTATGCGTACGCATCTCTGGTTCCATTGTACGTTCATTCACTGGAAAGATAAGAGTTCATTCATTGGAATTTTTGTTCATTCACTGGGAAATTGGTAATTTCGTACATTATAATTTTTTTTACAAAATCCTTGCGAACAGGGCACTTCGAATATTTTTTTTTATATTCTGTGAACATTGTTCTATAAGATCTAATTAGCTCATAAAGAAATTCGTAATAAGTTAAATTATACGGCTTTATCGAAATAGAAAAAAGGCTTATGCGTTCATTCACTGGTTCAGTCACCCTACTTACCTTGCAACTTTTAGATTCACGAATTTACGAAAAAAAAAAACATTTTTTTTTTAACTCTGATCGAAGTAAAATTGAGAGGGTCCAGCATCCGTCGATTTTGCCTGGAATTTCTTGTTACTTGGCTCCATTGTACATTACATAAATGTCATTTTATTATACCTACATGAATAGTGTACAATAATGTTTGAAAAAAAAAAAAAAAAAAAAAAAAAAACAAAAACATAAACTTTCTGGGACATCAAGCACTTTTTTTACGTTTTTATTGATAACATACGATTAGCTGTTGACCCGTAATTTTAACTTTGTACTTTGTAAAAAGATGAAGCGTTAAGCCCAAAAATACCCAATGAACATATTGAGTGTATCACATGTGGCTGATTTTTTTTTTTTTTTTTTTTTTCTTTTTTCATTCATTCCTCGATACATTAATTACAATTGTACGATAAATCGTGGAAAATTCCCAACTATTCGTACTCACACTCGTTGATAGAATACTCAATCTGAAATTACACGTTTACACATTTTTAAAAAATTTATATATTTATTTTTTTCCGAGTAGAAGGCAAAGTTTTTTAAAAATATTTATTTACAGGTGTCTTTTTTTTTTTATCGCGGAAATTTTTTTTTTTTTTCTCCTTATGCTCCACGTCCCTTTTTGATTGACAATACGACGGATATTAACGAGCGAGGCGATCATAAATCTTATAATTTAAATATACGTAATATTTGGAGCAATAAAAAAGAGATTAGGAGGGAAAAAATTACGATGTTTTTTTGTTTTTTTTTTTTTATTTTCAACGACCAATTATCGTTGGTTCATCGGCCATTGCTATTTCCTCGGTCGGGGCTCGGTCGCGTTTACGTTTTTTCGAAAATAAAATGAACGAACAACCGGCGAGTAAATTGCCGAGGAACACGAGCCAGGCGAGAACGAGCGAATAATCGTATTCGAGTATGGCGCCCTTTGGAAAAGTCTGATAAACATGCTTGCTCTCGTACTCGACCGACGAGAGAACCACCTGAATGACCACCATCGTACAGGCAGCTGAGTGAATGAAATTTTTTTTTTTTTTTTTTAAATAAAGAATTATCTTCAATCAATTGCAATTTTAATTCGATCGATTCTGACTTTTATTTTCGTTCATTTCAATTTTAATTCCGTTTTTTTTTTTTTTTAATATTTTAAAATTCCAACTTGAGAATGTAGAAATTAGTGAATTTAAAAAAAAAAGTGCAACCTCGAACGAGTTACATTTATTTTATTCTCATTTTTTTTTTTTTTTTAATACTCATTAACTAATTATGAACTGTGTATTCAAATTTGTAAACATTTGCATCTTCATTGCAATTCGAGTTTGAAAATTAAATCGATTTTCCTTTTTTTTTTTTCTTTAAGATAAATTAATGCAAATCTTTGTAAAAGGGAGGAGTTTTTTTTTTTCATAAAATTAACAACGATCGATGAACTCACCGCTGATAAAGTGAATCCCACCGGCCAGTCGTTTGAACATGTAGCGGGGATTGCGAAATGTGTAGATCGAAAAACTAAAGCCCATCAGCATTACCCACATGCTGATAAGAGCGAAGGATACCTCGGTCCTCGCGTAGCCTGTTAATGAAGATCGCGTTTTAATCGGGCAAAAGCGTTTCGATCGGGGGGGGAAAATTTGAAGAAAAATTGGCAAAGAGGAACGAAAAAAAAAAAAATGATTTCTAATAAAGGAAAATTGAAAAGTTCATTTAACTTCGAGATAAAAACAAACAAATAAATTAATAATGGCTAATAAATAGACAATGGGATTATACGTTTATTTTTTATATTTGCATTAACTCACTGAGGACGGTCTCATCCTGGTAGATTTTTGGGTGTTCGGGAAACATGTCCTTCGGTATACACTCGTCTGAAATCCAAAATTCCATCGTTCAAAAAATACCCCCAAAAAAAAAAAAAAAAAAAACATTTATTTACTAGGAAAAAAGTAAAGAAATAAAGGGATTGCTTCGAGTACTCACAGTACGAAACCAGGGTCTTCGTATTCGTCGAATTGTCGTCCGAAGGTACGAGACCCATTACGCAACCCTTCCACAGTCCCTGATTCCTGTAGACGAGCATTCTTCCAGGTTTGCCCGAATCACCGAGCGGCAAGCCATTTTCGGGTATCGGCGCTTCAACGGTGAACCAATGATCGGTACCGATGGCAATGGCCCATATGCAGACTGAGAGGCCAACGAGAATCGTGCATCCCAGCAAGACTCGTCTCTCGAACACGATCTACGAAATTGCCAACTCGAATTTAATGAAAAAAAAAAATTATCCCAAATTGGATTTCTCGTCCGTGATATATTCTTTTCAATATTTTTCATCTCTACGAATTCCCAATATTTAAATTCGTTTGTGTCAGATTTGAGAAATTAAAAATGAAAATACGAGATTATAGCTTTACGAATTCACAAAAAAAAAATGGCAAATGTGACAGGACGAATAAAATTTTGAACATTATACTTTTCGAATTTATCTTTACGGGATTCCATTTCTTTTTTGAAAACTTCTTCTATATCGGAATTACAATATCAAACGAAAAATACAATAAAATTCACGAGTAAGCTTTTATAGATGAGAAAGAAAGAAAGGAAATGAAAACGCGTATGGGGATCGAATGAAAATTCGACAGCTCGTATTGGGCTCTCGTTCTCAGACAAGGGAAAGAGAGGAGGAAAAAAAGGATAAAGTCGATCGAAAAATAACTTTTGAGATAAAATTGATGTTATAGAAGATTTACAGAGAGAAAGAAATTATATATAGAGAGAGAGAGAGAGAGAGAGAGAGAGAGAGATTCGTGGAAAAGCTAAGACGAGGAAAGTTCTCATGGCTTGAAAGCTCAAAAGCGCTGTTTGTTGAGGATGCGGGAACGACTCGCCGGGTCGTCCGGGTATAAAAGCTCCCGAGAGAAATCGAATAACGCAGCGCGGATAAGCGAAGAAGGAGGGAAAACCACGAGCGTGTGTATTGCAGCTCGTAAAAAGCATCGGAATTATCGTGTACAGTCGGTGCCATTCGTCATCCCCTTACGATAAAAAAAAAAAACTATTGGCGTAAAATTTATTACTTTACTTGAATATTTATCATTGTATTTCAACAGTTATATCACTATTGGAGATAAATAGTAACTATTTAAAAGACTTTTGAATTCAAAATATTTATCATCGAGCATTAAAATTATCAACTGTTTCCATTTTTTTAATTGAAAACTATAAATTATTGAAATTAATTTATTGAAATTTATAAATTTTCAAAAATTATATCGAACATCGATGCCACCTACTGACTTACATAGCTACCGGGAGCAATGTTAATTTATAATTATGCAATTTTTTCTTGGCAATAGTTGTCATTGAACTTGAATGATAATAAAAAAAATTCACTGTTCAGGCAATTATTATTATTTATAGTTTTTTTCAATAATTCTTATTTTCCTTAAGTCTCGTAAACGTTTCTCGAATTACCCACCTGATTGTACAAAGCTTTCATGCGGCTCGCCATTTCGTCCCGATAAACTTTCGTATCTTGACGCTTGCTGATCGAAGAAAATATCTTTGTACTCCTCGAGATGAATTTTATTTAAAAAAAATTTTGCGCTAAGAACCTTGAAATTCACTTTCGAAGATTTTTTTTTTTTCCCCTCTTTTATTGCAATTATTTACATCGACGAGTAAATTGTTTATTTTCATTGAATTAATCACTGGTCTTATTATCTCGTTGAATTAAAATTAATTTTATTCCGAATTATTCGATTCGATTCACCGTGTCAACTCTTTATTCTTTCAACGATGAATTCAAAAAAATTGTGTGTTGCGTAATCGTGTTCACTGATCGATTCGACCAGCTCGCGAATCGTAACGCATATATCACGTTTTATACTTTTAATTCCGACAGAATTCTCCGATAATCCAATCAAGTCCGGTGTTGCAGGTTTTGTTTTTTAATCGATATATTTCATGCGGATGAAAGAATCTTTATTCAACGAGGCTCGGTTGAAATCGAGGGTGAGCGGATCGAATAAAAGTCCCGCTCTCGTCGATCGAAGGCTCTCTCGTTGTATCACTCTCGTCGATTTTTATCACAATTGTTCCCGGGGACATGACACATGTATGCCCGATCGCAGGGATCCATTTATGGGAAACGAAAAATTTCCAGCGATTCAATCACATTTTCGTGCCGTTTTGTCGCACGAAAACTGGCGATTTGACAAAAAAAAAAAAACATTTACGATAAACGAGATTTCATCAGATATGAAGGATTTATTTTTAAAAAATTCAATCAAAATTATATTATAAATGACACTTTCTTCACACGCGTTACGGTTTCGAATTTTTATGTTCTCATTCGCTTTACTTCTTCCCTTTTCTTTCTCTTATTGATATTTTGGTACAGCGGTGAGAGGTCTCTTCATTTTTTTTTTTTCAACGAAAAGCTTTAAGAATCTCTCAACAATTTTTTAATCAAAATACGAATAAGTGATTTTTCGCGTCCCAAAGTATATACAAGTGAGACACGATTTTTTCACACTCGTAAAAATTTGTCGTTCTCTCGTTCATTCTTATACTTTATAAATTTCTCTTTGATGCTGTCGCGATCGAGCAGCGACACGACGGCACGCTCAAATATACATTTCGGGTCTCTCGTTCTTCCACTCATGAGGGAATTTTTTTTTTTCTCGCCAGACCGCAATGCTTCAAGCGAGATGAAGGAAAAATCAACGAATGGGAAGAAATAAATGCGTTACAATAATCACATGAGTGGGCGACGAACGCCGTGGCACACGAGGACCTCACTCCATTTATTAGACCACGCTGATCGGGTTGTATGAGAAATTTTTTTTCTAAAAATTCGGAAAACACAAAAATACATGAAGGAACGAATGAGAGAGAGAGAGAGAGAGAGAGAGAGATTAGTTTTCATCGGTTAGAAAACATTAATAAAAAAAATAATAATAATATGTGGGTTGTGTCGCTTCAATTTTTTATTTTTATGTATTACGAAACACTGAAAATATGTCTACTGTGTCAAGCAACTCAAGTTTTGCCCTATCTATCGCTATCAGACCGATAAAAAAGATCTACAAATGATAGATACAGATTAATGCTTTTTCGTACAGAGTAAAATTTGAAAAAAGTTGATTTATTTTAAAGCTTAACTACCCTGTCGAAAAAGATCACGTTGTATTTTATTGCCACTTAAGAAAAATGCTCCAAAAGAAAGAGAGAGAGAGAGAGAGAGAGAGAGAGAGAGAGAGAGAGAGAGAGAGAGAGAGTGAGAGAGGGAGGGAGGGAGGGAGGAGCTTTAAAATACCTCCAGGGAGATGAATAACCGTCCACGAGCGAACGATCGCAACGGTTTTTTTTTCTCTTTTAGAGTTTAACTCGCTCTCTGGACAACGCTATATATAGAAGCGTATATAACACTGTCGTATAATAATTAATCATCCGTAGAGCCGATGTAGCGCTGATATGGGCAATATTCTCTCACACATAATTTATTCTCGCAGTAGGTATATGACATGGCTCAGATTTACTCATTTATTTTATGCTTTAATCAGGCCGAGAAAATATTTTATGTCATCCAATTAACTCCAAAAATACACACGCGATAATGAGTTTTTCATTATTAAACCGATAACTGAATTTTTATGAATAAAAAAAAAAAAACGTTTCTCGTGCGCTAGGAAAAAATATCAATATTCATTTTTTTTCTCCAAAAATTCACTAAATATGATAAACTTTCGAATTATCGTTGTCTCTAAACTTTGAACGCGATGTTATTGTGCTTTTTCTGCTCTCTCGAATACTCCGATATGTGTGTCTTTGGCCTCTCGACAGAAGAATAAGACTGGCCTCTGGCAGTTACCAGCCCGGGATTAAATACTATATTGCTGCTGCCACACCGCTCTTGTTATAACGAGCTTTTTGATGTTCGTGGCTTACGAGAACCGTCAGACGAATGAGGAACAATGCTCATCATTAACAGCGTGTTTAAACGATGCCCGCGAAGCCACATTACCATTATGCCATTTCGTGCCTAAAGCTATAGATACATATGAGCAGTTGTCGAGTCAAAAGCCCAGCTTAAGCTTGTGCCAAAAAGATTTCATAAATTTTCTTTTTTTTTTTTTTTTTGTCATTTCACTGGCAAAACCGAGTACAATAGGAGAAACAGAGAGGTCCAGAGGGACGATATGGATTTGCAATATCAAGATCCCGAACACTCGACCACATGATAAAAAGGAGAAATTGAATTTTATCGAAGAATTTTTTAGCTGCTCGCGTCAAATTTTCAAGTTTAATAGCAAATGGATTTTTTTCAAATCATCAAAAATCATCGTCGCACGATGCAGAAAATTGTCAATTTTTTTTTCCATCAAGGATGTATCGGACCGTACTTTCCCAACCAAAAGTGACTTTCGTCGGCAATATTGCATACTTCATGATAAGATAAAAATCGGAAAGAATTCAACCACGATAAAGATGATAAGAAGATTACTTTTTAACAATAATGATGCCCAAAAGTTATCAATAAATTTTTTAAACAAAACGTTGTTTAACAAATTTTTAGGGAATGTTTTGTTTGTCATATAAAATGAATTCGTTGATTTTTCTGACTGCGCATGAATTTTTTATGAATTTTCTTATCATTTTGAAATTTCGGTTATCGGAAATTTGTAAAGGTTGTACTTACGAAACTATTCGTTCAATATCCTGGAAACTTCTTAATTGTAATATACAACGTTTTTACGAAAACATATCCGTAATTTACGATTTTTCTTTCATTTTTCACAATTAAAAAATTTTCGAAAACCGAAATTTCAAAATGATAAAAATTTTTATTTAAAAATTCATGTGTAGTCAGAAAAATCAACGAATTCATTTCACGTGTAAAAAAAAAGTTTTCCCTAAAAATTTGTTAAACAATGTTTTGTTTCGACAATTTATTGATAACTTTTTGAAATTATTATTATTATTCAATATTAATCTTCTTATCGTCTTTATTGTGGTTAACTTTTTTCTGATTTTTATCTTATCATAAAGTATGCAATATTGTAGACGAAAGTCACTTTTGGTTGGGAAGGTACGTCCGATACATCCTTAATAAGGATTTTCGTTTTTATCGTAAAAAAAAATATCATGAATCAATAATCATCATTTTTTTTTTTTTGGACAAGTGACTCTTTGCAGTCATCGAATTTACGTACGATTGCTTTAAAAAATGATTTTTCAAGGGCATGGTAAAGAGAATATCTGGTTTCTCTTTTGAACCGCTAATCACGGGCTTGACTATATATAAGAATAATTTTCTTGGTCAATGATCGTACCATAACACGTGAAATGTCACATATACATGAATAAAGTGTATATATATATATATATATATGTACCATAAAATGCGATATTACGTCGCACAAACGGGTGAGATGAAAATGACGAGGGGAGAAAACGTGACACCGCGCCTGACCGCAATAACGCTTACGTACTACAAGGATGGAAGAAGACTCTGTTTATGTATCGTCGTTACGGAAGCTTTTAATAACGAGGCAGCGATGTCAGTGTGCGTGCAACGTCTTATTGTGCTTTTTCCTTTTTCGGTCGGACAAACCACATGCGCACTCGACGACACATTACCACGACTAAAAAATCTTTCACGAATCTGTTTTTCCAGCTTCATCGTTCAAAAATTTTCTCTCCTCAGGCTGCTAAGTAAATCGTTGAATAGGTTTTTTTTTTTTAATTTCATTTTTTTCCCCATGCCACATACGAAAGAAGATTTTTATGACGAAAAAGCTTTGGGCGTTTTTACGCTTTGATAAAGACAAAGAAAATATTTTCTCCATAATCTCTTTTTTATGCTCGAGGGTAAAATTTTTTTATATTATATTTTTTTTAATGAATCTACCTATTCTCGTGAAAACAAAAATCTTTTGCGAGATTTTCTTCTTTGCTTTGGTAAACAAGATTACTCTGGATTGAAATTTTCATCAAATTTGCCACTTTGTTTATTATTTATAATAGTTAACAAGCGTTGATTGTTATGAAATTGTTTGGTACGTCGTAAAATTGAAAGTATTATGATTATGACAATCGTTCGAGGTAAAATAATATTCTCGACTCGTCATCCTGACGTTTCGAAACTTTACGCGCGCTCGCCCCGTTAAAATATTATTCAAAGGGAATCTGGTATCGTCATTCGAGCTTTTCGCCCCCGTCACTTCATCTCACTCATGGCGTACCGAAACACCCACACACGCGATCACACGTGTCGTTCGCGAAGGGATTACGGGCGTAGTTCAACAAAACGCAAGTGCGCGCACACACACACACACACATAATGATCTCACCTCGGGAAAACCAGAGATGCGACGAGAATGGTGTTGCCTTCGAGAATGATACGGCAACGAGCTTGCATGACGTCAATGGTTCAACTCATTTATATGGGATATTCCATGGCAACTGGACCAAAGCCTGACCCTGACCATCTCCAGTTCCAACCATTGTCTGTGTGCGTTCTTTTTTTTTTCTCAAGTTTTTTCGTTTCAATTCCAAAACTGACTTGGCATCGATTATTCATTTAATAGCAGCAAACGTACAGTTTTTTCATTCATTTTTCATTGAAAAAAAAAAAAAAAACTAGATTATATAATATATTTTTTAGGAGTTCTTTGAGCTTCACTTGGATAAGATTGACGTGGAATGCCCCATTGACTTGCCTCGGTTCATCGCGATACGAAAAAAATACTAGAAATTCGATGTACAGTATGACCACGATTAATGAAAGTTTCATTCAAGCGACCAGTCCGCTACTGCTGCGGCGCATACCGATCGGCGCAGCGTATAGTGGGAGAAGCGCCGAGCCAATAGTATAGCGCCGCTAGCTATATACAAGGTCAGCGGCGCAGAGTAAAGTGCGCAAGCGTTGATTCGAAAAAGTACACAATCCCCTATTAATCATCGAATTTAAGCTGATTTTTTTTTTTCTTTACGTTTGTACGCTTAATCTTTTAATCCGATAATTCGTCTTCGTCCTCGTGACGTTATACATATCTCTGCATCATCCTCATACACAGTATCCCCTTGGTGTTTTATCGTACCAGCCAATAGAGCAGCCTCGAGTGACACTCGGTTTATTTGATGATCGAAATCCCCTTTCCGGTATATGTCTAGTATTAGCGCCACACTGAGCTAAAATTGTAAAGACTCGGTGAGCTTTCACGATATTTCGAGATTCCGGTATACCAACTGACACGGAAGATAAAGCATAGCTTTATATTCGTTTATGTATGTGCTATTTCTGCGATAAACATATTATTCTTACGGTGAAAAAGAAAAGTGATGATACTCTATGAATAGATTCGTGCGCTATGTGTACATAGTAGGAGGGGGGAAAAAAAAATGATTTATCATTTTAATGTATCGAATAAAAATAATTTCGCGAATGGCCCGATTCGTACACTTTTTTTTTGAGCAATTCTTCACCTAAAAGAAACGACTTTAGATCGAAATTTTGAAAAAAATAAGATTACGCGTTTACAATATAATTTTTGTTGTTTATTATTCATATATGCGCGGTGAAAAGCGTCGAGGAAGAAAGTGAAAGAAACTTTTTTTTTAAATCTCTGTGAAGAAAGACGCGCAGTCTCCCGAGCTCTATTTCGGTATATAGCAAGCGCCTCTTTTCTTCTTTTCCTCCTATCCACTCGTTCTTTTTCCGTCTATCCTCTCTCTTTTTTTTTTTTTTATCTTGATCTCTGATATTTTCGACGTCGGAGCTTTCGCTCGGTCTCCGCTCTTTTTACCCCGAGGTTATGTGCACCCGGTGCAGCAAAAGTGTGGCTTTCGTCGTTTTACATTTCGTTTTCTCTTTACTCTTTTTTTTTTTTTCTACACCAAGGGGTCTTTGATATATCAGACTCGTGAAAGCAAAAGTCTGCCTCGTAATACGACGATGGAGAAAAAAAAAAAAGAAATAAATAAATTGATGTCGAGATCACGCGACGTTCGCACCCTTTTTGACACTGTCGGCGATTTTATCGCGTCGTTAATAATCGTTATATTCTTTCAAAACAAATAATAATATTCCCGAGATGCGACTGTGAGGCTTTTCAATCGATTTTCTACGATAAAAATGTAAATTGCCCGAAAACTTTGATAAAATAATTGTATATTGTCAAATTCCACTGTGTATGAGGTCCCGCGTGGATGATTTTATTCGGGTAAAAAATTGTTTTTACAAATTTTTGATGATACTCGGAATTAGAAAAAGAAAAAAAAATACTCGAGTACGCTCGGAAAATCCGTTAATCGAATATTCGAAGGCGATAAAAAAAATATGTTAAAATAAAGCTGTATACGTGCACAGATGGCGTTTCTTGAAATTTTGTTGTTTTTCCCGGACTATATTATCACCTGTCTTGCTGCGCGTCGAAAAAGGCTCAAGAGAGAGAGAGAGAGTCTTTCGAGAGTTATTGGATGGATTTTTCATTGTGAAACATCACCCTCTTGATCTTCCTGAGCGATTACTCAATTCTCCATACACACCCTCTTGGGATTTATTTTTTAGCCCTCTTGTCTCTCACGTCGTCGCGAACACACACACACACACACACACACACACACGCGCGCGCACGCGCAATGCGATGTGTATCTCATGAAAAATTCATCTTCTAAACTTGGCACCGATCTATCTAAACAAAAAATGTATATACGACACGTAAAATAGGAGGAAGTTTGAGCGAGATTCATTCATGTATTAATATTCAAGTAGCACGATCTTGGAATTAAAATTTTTTTCGATTTGCATCATTTTTATTTAAGCCATCGGATAAGGTGAATCGATGAAAATTTGTCGTTAAAAAAATGTGCAAGTTTTTAATTTGCACTTTGCTTCCTCATTCTTTAATTTCATTCAGAAATCTTCCCCCCATGAGCAAAATTCGATTTAAAATTTTTGTTTCCACCGTGAGGAAGATCATCAAGACCGCGAGATAAAATAATCAGGAAGGAATGTGCATTTTTTTTTAAGTTTACACTTGCACTAATTTGCAAGTTTTTCATTTGCAAATTTCACAAGTGCATTCGAATCAGAGCTGTACTTTCATGATTTTGTCAGGTGGCACGGCCCCCTTAATATTTTTTTGCATCGTTTTTCTTTGTTTTTTTTTTTTTTTTTCGTTATCCTCGTCATCGTATCGTCCCTCGAACCGGGACAAAATACGATGCAATTGAAATCATTCAAGGGACGTAGCGGCTCCTCTCGTATTTGCCCAGACTTTTTGGTTCGAGGCCAAAAATTCCTTTCGAAATTATGGTCTGCCGCCGGCATCGGGTAACGGCAAGACATCAACGAATCTCATTGGTGTAATATATATGTGTGTGTGTGTGTGTGTGTGTGTATGTGTTTACGTGTGTGTTTGTTTGTCCAGGATATTTATACATACATTATATTAACAAATATATACAAGCCATATTCGCGTATTTATTTACTCGAACTTCGGTCTTCGATGGATATTTAATATTTCGCAAATGTATGTAGACCATCTCTGACCATATTATCGCTCTACGATTCACATAATTTGATCTATTATACAAAACACAAGGTTTTCCATCACGTCCCCGTATAGTCGTTGATGACTAAAAAAAATACAACGTGGTTCAAAGATTTCAGGAGAAAATTTTTAAACTCTCGTAGCTCAATCCCGTGTCCCATGTTGCATGACGTGTCTCCATTGAAAGTATAGAGAATAGAAGTTCGAGCTTTATAATGACGTTTGGTTCAGTGAGCCACGATAATTTTTCAATTTTATACAGATTTTTTTAATAAAAAAAAAAAATCTCTGTATAACATGAAAAATAATACTTGGGAATATTATATTTCAAGATATTCATTATTTTCTTCTTGTTTTTCTTTGTTGCCTCATCTGCAAGAGACATCAAAATGTGACCGAGGAATCATTGCTGATAATCTGCGCTTACAATGTCGCAAGTATTTTTAATATATATGTGATATCCGTCATGTCAACGTGAAGACGCTCATAGAACGTTCGAGAAAAAGCTCGTAAATAATCCGTCCTACTGTCCACCTCTCTATATCTCTTTATATATCTCTCTATATCTCTCTATATTACTCTATATATCTCTCTATACATCTCTCTATTTATGCTCTCTCTATATATCTGCATCTCTATATATCTCTCTATATCTCTCTATATATAGATAAATATGTGTATGATGAAGAGACGCTTGTCTCGACGACATATTATACACGACTCGAGGGAAAATATCGAGGCAATTAAATTAGAAAACGAAAGACTGGATCTCTTTGCACGCTTGTCGCAGAAGCTTTCACGCTTAATTTGAAAAAACTGAGACTTTAGCTCGATGTGCATGCGCGTTGCAGTATCGTTATACCCGAGCCCGAACTTGGAGAGGCTCGCGGATCTCTCGTTCGATGTTTTATATACGATGTGTCAAAAATAATAATTTTTCGAGAGAGCGAAAACTTCGAGTGGCTCGCGACCTTGCATCGTTATAAATTATGCAACACACGCATATTCGACAGTCTCGCATATGTTGCTTATTTCATAAACTCTCAGGGAGGGTGTTTTTTTTATACTCGGAATTTAACAAAATTTAAGACATTTTATAGAACTTGATGAATTTTAACACAATTTAATAAATTTTCATTGAATCTTGCAACGTAATTTTCATCGAATTCAACAAATTTTAATTCACTGTAGGAAAGGATGACTCGACGAGATAAAAACCGTTGATCAGCGGCGATTGTAGTCACACGATTGTCACATTGATCACTCTTGCACTGTCATCACCGTAATTAGAGCTATTTCTTTCGTAACAATGCGTTGATAATCTAGCCTCTCTGCCTAAAATTCTCGATTCATGACAATAATGAGCTTTCTCATCACTGCCAAAAAACAAAATCGTGAAAAACATCTTTTACCAAGAATCGTCACGATCATTATCATCGTAAATAATGTATGTCTCGTTGTTATATCATCATTTCGTTCCTATATATAATCGTGTTGGGATAAATTGTTTCGTAAATTATTCCTATTTATACTAAATATTCGTTCTATATGCGGGAAAAGCATTACCGTCAGACCTACATATGCCACGTATGTGATATGTAGCACATAAAAAAAATATATTAGGACCATCAAAAGAGGAAGAGAGAGAGAGAGAGAGAGAGAGAGAGAGAGAGGCATGTTCAAAGAAAGCGCCGGAGACGATCGTCCAAATATTTAGCGTCTTCGCGAAATTGTGGCGTCTAACGTCCACAATATATGCGGAACCTTCCGCATAAAGTAGAACGATTTGTGTCCGATGAAATCATGAGAAGCCTTTTAATTCATGAACGTGGGACTTGCAAAAAATAAATGGTGATAAACACGACAATACGATCCCACGATAGACTTTATTTCGGAGCTTTATCAGAGAGTCCTCCGATCGTAGGGGAGATCGGGATAATACAGGTCAGATTAATTTCAAACGCTGTAGACGAGATCGGACGAGTAAGACTTAGGCTTTAACTTTATAGCTTTTTGCAATATCGTTTCTCTCTCTCTCTTTCTCTCTCTTTCTGTCTCTTGCATTTAATCTCTTGCATTTAATGTGGCTTGCATTTAATGTGGCTTGCATTTAATGATAAATGTCTTACTGATATCTGTGCGAGTGAGTGTGAGTGAGTCTTTGGCCACTTTTATGCATTGTCAATACTGTTAGGGCAAGTATTAAGTACTAAGTATTGAGCACTGTCATCATTATGGAAGTCGCTTTTTATTTACTTCTTTCTACTTGTAACGTGATTATTTATAGAACGGTCCTTAGGGGGTTTCACTCCAGAACCGAATAAACATCAATCTAATCTAATCTAATCTCTCTCTCTCTCTCTCTCTCTCTTTCTCTCTCTCTCTCTCTCTCTCTCTCTCTCTCTCTTTCTCTCTCTCTCTCGATACCAAGTATAATCTTTATTTACAAGGTGGACTCCAAAAAAAAGCTTCTCGTAAAATTTTTTTGTATACGTGTTTTTGAATTTCCTCTTCTGAAACCGTCATTCGCAAACTCAAATGACTCGGAAATATTTTCTCGGCCGAAAACAGTTCTGCAACGTGCGAAAAGCCCCTTGTATACATAATAATACTCTCGATGTAGCACACGAAAATAGAGGGTGAAAATAAAATATCTCGTGTGGATACGCGAGATTCAACATTGTACACAAATATCCCTTCAACAATTACCAGAATACACGAGAGTATAATGCACACGAGTGGCACTCATAATTCCGTATGCTCGAGGCCTTGGGGCAGGGGGGGGGGAGTTCATAAACAAAATCGTGTTTGAACTGGAGGTGCTATTATCGTAATCGAAAAGTCAATGCGTCACTTGTTTTATCGCCATAGATGCAATAGTCAAAACATTTTTTTTTTTTTTCACGAAGTCATATAGACGTTTATCAACGGTTCTATGGTAAATACAATGAGCATTTGAAAAAATGTTTAGCTTACGGATATTTGATGGATCGAGACACGTGGAAGCGTCTCGACGTCAAGTTATAGACAAAACTCTTCCTTCGTGAGCAAGTCGTTTTCTTAAGTTTGATTTTTAGCCAAGTTTTCTTAGAAAAAAAAAAAAAAAAAAAAACATATGTACGATGTATTTAATTGGCACTCTTTCCTCTCAATTTTCCTTTTCTTCATCATGATAATGTGAAGTGTGCTCGATTTTCGAGTGTCATAAATTTTTTTGAAAAAGATCAAAATTCATTAAAATCAGAACCAATTTTTTGCCTCCCAACGGATTATCCATTCAATACGGAATTTTGAATTAAAAAAATTTTTAATTCCCGTAAAATCTTCATGCAGTTTTGACCAAAAGTGGAGAAAACGAAAAAGCATTCGTGCTTTACTCGTTTGCCAAATTTAAGTCCGATTACTCCGCAGTCATTCACGAAACAAAGCAGTTTAAATTTCTCAAGCTTCCCAGACTGCACTTACATGTGAAGATTTTTTTTTCCAAAGCATATTTTCCGCTGTTTTCCACCATATTCAACACATTGACATTTTAAAATAAATACAAAAATACATCTATTTTACGAAAACAGAGCTCCTCCAGTGAGTTTTTTTTTTTTTCAAAAACTGCGTAATTTTTTATATTTCGTGTGTTTGTAGAGCAACTTTATGCAGACATAATATAAGATAAAAATATTTGTAAGCTCTGATTGCGAGAATTTGGAACTCTTGTTCAATTATTTTTTTAGTACACCCGACAGAGTTCACATCACTGCGAGAGCTAAATATTTTTCTTCAACGATATAAATACAATGAAATCCCGAGAATAGTACATTAGAGAGTTTCGTATACTCTTGTGTCTTTGTCTCTCATCTGCGTGTGTGTGTGTGTGTGTGTGTGAAAATTTCGTGTAATTACGCGATTCTGCATTTCTGAACACATCTCGATTGATTCTCGGTAGGAGATAATAAAACGTTCGTCTCTCTCTCTCTCTCTCTTTTTTCTCGAATGTTCGTAAAAAATCTGTTTGGCATTATGGTACAAGCATTTTTAAACTGTCGGTGATCGTATTGTCTTTGGATGAGGCTCGCAGATTTCGAATATAGAATTTACAACGTGGAATTTTTGGCTGTGCTCTGGTCTTTCGCGATTGAGATAACAAGACATTTTTGTATTGGTGACACGTAGAAATAACAAATGTATTCACTTACTCCCAGAGTCAGAAAGAAAAATATGAAAAAATTCGTACGATTTTCTTTAAGGAAATCCCCGTGTACTAAACTATGAAAAAAAAAACAATAATTATTTGAGAATTTTTATTTACGGTTTAAAAGAAAATATATAAATTGATGTAGCTCTCTCGATCATTTTCATTCGAATTCTGTACGAGTCTCGGCAAAATGGTCTCTTAGAAAAACCTTGGGGTTATTATATTTCCTCTCTTGTCTATCGTTTGGGGTCTTTCATAGAAGGCAAGTAGCTTCCCAGCTTTCTTTTCAATTCCAGATCCACCCACTTCGTTTCTGTTTTATACCTCTCTTGCCTTTTTTCCGTTTATAGGTGTATATATATGGACTGTGTATCTTCATTTCTCTACTGAATAAGCGTTTATATCCTTTTTATTTACGTCGTGTCCCAAAAGCGACGTAAAATCTTTCGCGTCTCCGTTACAAATTATTCCGGGTGTAAAGAGAAACGATTCTACGATATTTCTATGCTATCTGCTGCGAAAATATTTGTCGAAACATTTCATTTTCGCACTCTGGCACAATCAAAGCTTCTTCGCAAGATATCTTTGAGTATTCATTATATTATTATCATGGGACTAATTAGAATACTATGTAGCATTGGAGAGATCCAAGCTATCGAAAAAAATTCTAATTTTTTTCTGCTATTGTTGAAAAATAACGAAATAGTCCGGAAAAAAATAGGATAAACTCTCTGTCTATGTAGGTGGCGACAGTGAATTGTTGGTAATAAATGGTGCTTTCGTTTATCATGAGAATCGGTGCCAGCTGTCAGACTAAAATTTGGAACAAGAGTCGAGGAATCATTCACCCATGATCAGCGATGATTTTAATTGAAAATTGACGAGTGCCCAGAAATTTTATCCAAAATTTTTGAATCTTTGACAGCGAAAGATGATTTATAAGCTGCAACTTTATTCAAATTTGAAGCTAAAAAGCCAATTAGTGTCACCAGATAAATTAGACATCGATGAAGTTTCTTTTTGAGCTTTGGGGAAAATCGATTAAGGGTTTCGAATTTTATGGAATTTTAAATAAAAAGAAAAAAAAAAAAAAGAAATTACCAAATTTTCCGACTGTCTTTCACAAGCCGCGTATCTGAAAACTCCGATTTAACGATCTCAAGTGCGTGCTACGAAAAAGTTGAACGCGCCAAAAAATCATTGCGACGTTTCTCAAGATATGTCACAACTGTCGTTTACCTTTTACATAATACGATGTTTATATTTTGGTCAGATAAGTTACAGACGCGAGCCAAGCGAGGGTGGATTCGTTTCGTCTTATTTAACGCAGGCTCTGTACGTGCCAATCTGTTAAAAGCCATCTAATTTTTCGTTCAAATATTCGCGAATAGTGTCTCCATTGGCTTTCGTGATTTCGAGATGAGAGGAAAAATAATCATGTTAATAATCCATCAAACAAGATCAACACGTTGGATTCACTGGCTATTAAAAAAAAAAGGCTCTGATATAGGTGTATTTAATCTACTTTTTTCATTGTATTTTACTCAAGAGCATTGAAATTTACCGGTGTCAATTATATTATTCAACCACACGACGAGAAATCAATGCGCAAGCCAAAAATATTTATACAGTAATGATGAATTAATCGTCCTACAATCAACAAGTGGAAATGAAGTATATATTTCAGGCTAAAGAAATATATATATTTGCGATTATATTCGTATAATTAATTAGTGCTCGAAAATTTCGAGTATTTCAAAAATTTCATAGAAAAATATTTATAAAAATTTATCAAAATTTCAACGTATGTCAACAACTACGAATAAATTTCATCCAAGTGCGAATACGCGATTGGAAATACTTCAGAAGAAAAAAAATATCTAAAGCTCTCGGACTGCACTCACGAATATCTCAACTTTGTTTCTCGTTTTGTTCAGCTGTGTAGAAGGTGTGTCGAGAAATCATCGACGTATTACGAGGGAATTCGGTCTAGCCAGGTTTCAAAGATATTTCGAGCTTTCACTATGGTCAGTGTCGCCCACGAGACGAGGATCAACAAGTCTCCGTTTCACAAAACACACACACACACAGGCGTATATACAATATATATAGAGGGAAACTCTTCTAAAGTAAAACTCGAAACTTTTCCAAACTCAATTTTCACGAACAATCTCAGGCTGATCGATATACAAAAAGAATTTCGCACTGAATTGGCCAACTTTCTTATACCCTAGAAAGTCTTTCGATTTCATTACTGAGTATAAAAAAGTTAATATTCAATAAATTTAATATTTAAAAATATTTAGGTAGATATTAAAATTGCTATACCTCATCTGAATCTTAGATTACTGTATATTATAATGAATAATTGTTATCAATTATAAATATTCGAAAATATTCGATAAAAAAAAAAATCTGAGAAAAATCCTGAATACTCATTTCATTCTGAGTACGAAAAAAAAAAAAATCAGCATCGCCATATGCAAATGCTTGAAAATCACATTTTGGTCGATTTCGCATGGAATGCCTCTCACGTGGATGCATCGATTATGCGAATAATCGTCGTTTAGAAAAGTTTCGATTGGAATTCTTATCGAAAATATCGTAGCCAATTGTAAGACGAGAAACGTGAATGCGAAAATAGTACCTGCAAGCTGTCTCTCGTATTCGCAAATAGAAACGCAGATGAGACAGAAGAGGAGGCCAGATCTCTATTTGTCGCCATTCGCATTTACCTCTCCTCGGGTGTCTCGTTCTCGATCCCTGATATACATGAGATACATATATATATATATATATATATATATATATGCACGGTGTACACATGCTGCATGATAAAACGTCTCGGAATGGTGAAACTGACCCCCTTACGACGGATAAACCAAGGCCGATAAATAAATTTCGGCAAATTGGACAATCAGTGCAGCAAAACAAGAATTAATTTTAAATTTAAAAAAAAAATCTTCTTTTAGTACGAAAATTATTGAGCCGATCGGAGCACATCTGGATAATAGAATATTATGATTATTATTGTTAATCGATTCTAATGCCTGTTTATAAATTTCAATTTATTGAGAAGCATTAAATTTCCATAACCTTTTATGCACACACGATTAATTTTCTCGTATATATTTGGGTGTTTGTGTACACAGAGATTCGAGAATTTGCCCCTGGTATCTCGTTATGATGCATCTCAATTTCACGTATCCCGCCCTCGACGCAAGAGACGCGTCAAGTAGAAATTTCCTTGGTAGTCAGACATGTCTCGAGAGCTCCCGATTACTCGGGATTCTCGTTCCGTCTGCTCCGCATATCATAAGTTCGGGATCTTCGATGCACTTTTCTTGTTTTTTTTTGTTTGTTTCGATCCAAGAACGTAATTATACCATGAGTAATTATTTATCGATCGATACAATTATGTAACGAATAATTGGGAAAAAAAAACAACGATATAATTTCAAGGTCAATAACCAATGACGAATCGATATAATTATAGGACGAGTAATTATCAATATAGATCGATATCAAATTACTCAATTAATCATTATTATAAAGATCCATCTGGATGTACGACTAACAATTCTTGATCGATTCAGCTCACACGAAAATTTTACAATGAAACACAAAAATAACTCAAAATTCGTTAATGACATACATCACGCAACGTGTGTTTCTTCGACATTCACAAGGTCTAGAGAATTTTTTTTTGTTTTGTTTTTTCTTTCCGCCACAAGTATTTATAGAGATTATTTTCTGCCGTAAGGGAAAATCACTGATCCACGTTTAATCACGAGGAGCGGGAGACAAAGAAAGAGAGAGAGAGAGGGGAAAAAAACTAGAGTTGAACCAAAACGCGGTTATAAGGTTTAGGGTCAACGTTCGGTGGCTCACTGACAGCGGCGAGAGAGACTGCGAGCCGCGATGTGCGAGAGCGAGGAGTTTGCGATGTGCCAGGGTTGGCCTGGTGTTTCATTGGTGTTAGAGGCTGGTGGTGGCAGTGGAAAGAGCTTGAAAAGAGCTTACGATGGAGATGGTGGAGACGCGTGGGTTAACCGATGGCGAGATGCGGCGGAGGTGGATATGGAAGAGGGCGCACGGGTATACGCAAGCTCGAAATTCCCCTACCCCGATCAGTGAGCAGCATGCGTGACGGAAAACCTGCGTATGAAATCGAAAGCCGGCTGGGGGAGACGGTTAAAGAAAGAATTACAAAACAAACAAAAAAAAGAAAGAAAGAAAATTAAACGAAAGTATTGGAAACGTGGGATGAAACGTGATCGAAACGATAGAAACAGCTTCAAGTTTTGTATTAATTAAAAAAAAAAAAAATGCAGCTTTTTCACAATTTCATTCGTTGCACTGAATGAAAAATGATTAAAGTAATTTGCAGTAATGGGGGAATAATATTTTACAATGGGAGAATTAGTAATATTAGTAAATTCATTTCGTGCAAACATTATGTCCCTCAGTACACGATTTCGACTCAGTACATCTCACGATGTACGTAGATTGGCATAAAAAATGTTCTTAATTAAAATCTATATGAATCTTGTTTTCCTGACATAGAAAAATTATTTAAGGGGGGGGTAGGGTTTTGAGGGTTCAAAAAAAGTGATTTTTTTTTATTGCATATTATGAAAGTATAGTAACTCAAGAATGTTGTCTGTTAATAGGAAGTCAATGATTCTATGTGAGTAAAATAAAAAATAAATAGCTTACTAAGTTTTATCAGGGTCTTTTCGCTACGAAAAACTTTAAACGCGTTTTTCTCAAATCGATGTTTTTTGAGTCGGTGCACTCTGTATCTCAAAATCTATTCAACCGATCGTTCTCAAATTTTTTACAGTATTTCCTTACATAATTTATGAGGTAACCCTGTTGAGATTTTTTCGTTTTTGATTTTATTTTTTTTATTATTAACAACAATAGTCATGAATTTAGGCCAAAAATCGGTATTTTCACTTTCAAGTCTTGTAAAAAGTTCAAAAATTAAAAAAAAATGGAAAAACTCGACAGAGATACCTAGAGGGACATAAAAATTAAAGGAAAAACTTTGGTTATTTAATTTCAAATGATCCAGTGCTGAGGTATGACGTGCACCGCAAAATGTATTTTTTCTGAGGCGCCTGCGAAGAATTGCTGCCATTCGGTCAATTTTCAATATTTTTCAACCAATATTTCACAGAATATAGTTCAATTACTACTCTTTAATGTACAATAATCAGAAATAAATTTACTTTCACCGTACGCCCAAAAAAAAATCTGTAAAAACCTGTTTTTTTCTGCCTTCAAAACCCTACCCCCCCCCCCTTAAGTGTTTTTTTTTTTAATATTGTGATAATTATCAACCGAAACTCTTACTAAAAATATTCGTCGAGGATCGAGGAATATTTGTGATAATCCAATATATTTCTGGGAAAAAATATTGATACCGATACGACTTGTCCTATTAACGATTAATCGAGTATCCTTCATCGCTATAATCGTATACATTCGATGAAGCAAAAAAAAAATACGACACAACTATTATTCGCGTCAATTCAATGTTTGATTGAGTCAATTCGATTTCAGTTTATCATTAATTTATTAACTGAATCAACAATTGTTTATAGCGTTTTCAGTTATTGCTGTAAAAAAATAAAAATTCTTGAATCGGATACTCAATTTTGCTGTTTCGTTAATTCAATCGACAATCGTTGCTCGTCAATTTGATTGAAATTTGTCAGAAAAGTTTTTTCAAGGACATTTAACGACCTTTTTTTTTAATTGTTTTTATTTTTTTTTTTCGTTTTGACGCAAACGATCATCGGTGAACATTTTTCAATCCTTTTTCATGAATCCCATTGCCAAAATTTGTGACCAAAGTCCTATTAAATCCTCCATTTACAATCCTGGCATGTTTTTTTTACCGATTTTTCTGTTTTTATTGCTAGAACTTTTTCATGAATATAATTGGATTGAATGGTAAAAATGCTGACCCCTCCTCGCGACACTATAGCGACTTCCAGGATTGTAAAGTTTAATGAACCCTTTAGGAAAAAAAAAAATTGATCGTAAACTATACGTAAGTTAATTTGCCAGCCTATAGCTAGACCCTTTCACTTCCTGCTCGATATGTCTACCGAATCCCGATGGTCTGCACGCCAATGTCCGACAGACGTCTGACCGTGACAAAAGGTAACACACGCTTATCCTGCTCGTCCAGGAGGTCATTATCCCTCGATTCTAGTTCATCAATGTGTGTGTGTGTGTGTGTGTGTGTGCGTGCGCAAGTATTCTTTTTCTCCCATAGATCTCTTCAGGCATTCGAGCATTCGTTACGTACATGCATATGGGGGATTATGGTCGATGATATCGACCGTGAAAGCGCGTGAACGAAAGAGAAGGGAGATGGAAAGACCGGTGACCCCCGGCGTTGTAGTCCCGAGGTTGATTCGCGATTGTTCCTATGGAAACGTTTGCCACGATCGAAGTCCAAGGGTTACTTTACCCTCGTAGTCTTCAAAAGCCGCAGACCGTTATAGATCGAAGGCGCGCGCGCGTTTTCGCTGCATTTTTTTTCTCTCTCTCTCTCTCTCTTTTCAACCCCAAACCTTATTTAGCAACCTAACCGATTGTTCAAAAGCTTTTCGCTACTCGGACGATTGTTCAAAATCAAAATATACAGGACTTGAAAAAAAAAAGTTGTCTCCTTTTCTATCCAACTTTTTTACCATCTTAAAATTTGTTAATTGTTATTATCGTACCTCGTCCCGTCCGCATTAGTCAGTCGTCGCGTTACACGTGCTGAGTGAGGATAAAAAAACGTGCATGAGAGATAGCCACGGTCATTCGAGGAAAGAACAAATAAAAGTTAAGCAGACATCGTTGCGGTTTAGTTGAAAATTTTTATTTGATAAAAAGTTTCGAAATGGATTTGTCGACGTAATTATGAGTTTTCGAGAACGACAAGTGCGAAGAACGAAAAAGTACGTATTCGCGAAGACAGAGAAAGTATTGCTATGATAAAACGATTTCGTCGATGATGAGGATAAGAATTTTTTTTTTTTCATTATTTCAACTATTTCTTTCGAGAAAATAGTCATTTCCAAAACTTAAAAACGTATATCGAGATGTTGTCACAAAGCAAATGGTTTATTTCTGTATTTGATACATTTTTTTTCACTCGTAACAACAAAATGGAATAATAAATTTGTTAACGGAACTATGCGTTCTCGTGAAAGATTCAAAAAGTTCTCGAAACAACGATTTTATGTTTTTGATAATAATAACCATTTATATTGAAACAATTTACTTTTTGGTTAAACTATTTTTTAAATGAATTGTTCGACGGTGATTTTGTTTAAATTATTTTTACGAGCTTTTCATTATTATTGTTGAATTAAAAAAAAAAAATTTCAGCTCGAAAATACGTCGAGCAATCCCTAAACTTTTCGATTATCCGCACACATCGATCTTATTCTCGTTGTAGACGTGATAATTTAATTGACGATGGAATTTCGGAGAGAAAAAATTGGTCAAAAAAATCCGTTTCGATCTTTATCCCATCGCTCTTTGTACATTTTTCGATCTTTTATTCGGTTAACGATTACTCTTTTTTTTAAACTGAATTGATGTATAATTAAATCGAGAGTGACGCGTAACTGTAAATGAATTTTGAAATTTCGCTTGGAAATGCAGAGAGCGTGATAAAGTGTTTTCCACTTAACCGATGGGATAAACAGGAGAAGCGACGCGTAATTGAGTTCCACAACGAGTGTCTCTTTGCTCGGACCATCCACCCACCTACTCTAGCCACTTTTACGTCGTTATGCGCTTCGGATTCGTAATTACGTTCGTCTAATTAAGACCACTTTTTCCACCCCTGTCTCTCCATCACTTGCTCCAATTATCTCCAATCGCTTTTAAGCGCTGTTCTTTCGTTGCGTTTTCATGAAAAACGCGGGCAACATCTTCAGTGGGTATATTTTTCGGGGATGATTTTTTTTTTGTATTTTTTTTTTGGCTCTCTCTCTCTCTGGAATCACTCACGAGTACTTTTTTTGGACTTGCATATTCCCTTTTACTGTTGCAAAATATAAATTTTTATTCAATTTTTATAATTTTTACTCACTCAAGAGACCGTTTCTCGTCTAAGTAGGCATGAATACTTTTTTTTTTCATACCTGGATTCACGACTTTTAATCATTTTTTTTCTCATCAATTCGATTTTGTAATTAAAAACTCGTTGATAAATCAACTCTATGTAGGCTAATTTAATTTATTCTTCTCGTAATTAGTCATTGTCGTTACTACAATTTTATAAATCCTCTCGAGCGTAAAATGTCAATTTTTAAAAACCCCACTTCTTCGAGATTCGCGTTTTTTTATCCTCTAAAAATCGTGATGTGAAAATTGAAAAATTTCAAAGAAGATATAATGACGTCGAGGATATCACTGATCGAGCAGAAGAAACTCCAATGGGCCAAGGAGCGAGGTACAGTATTGTATTTTTTTTTTTTTTTTTATCAGAGATCTGTCTAACCTCATATCATATATCATTATGATTTGTGATTGTCCTCATAGGGAAAAATTCTTACTCCCCCCCTGTACACCATAACGTTGAGTATAATATACCCTACGCATTATGAGCAGTGGACAAGAAATTTAATAAAAATTCTTCGTGCAGCACAGAACGTCCAGCAAATATTAATTTTATCATCTTTTTATCTTCTCTTTATCTCTTCTACCTATAACGAGATATTCTTCAATTTATATTAATGTGACAAAAAAAAATAATGCACACTCCTGTGAGGAGAAATAACTTCACATTTTATTTTGTTTCGAAAATATTTCAATTACAATCGTCAAGAGGAATTTTAATGAATCAAAGAAAATCCGATAATGAACGATCACGATTGATACATGAATAATTGAATAAAAAAAACAATTAAATACCCAGTAAATAATGCAATTACAGGAAAAAAAAGTCTTTTATATTTCTTTTAAACGTTGCTTTTCCGGTTTTATGAATATCTACAGAGGAAATGGCACGGTTAAATGGACATTTGGAAACCCCAAAAGTTCATCAACATAGCGGCATACGCACAAACATTCGGTGAGTCGATAAAAAAAAAAATCCAAAATGACACGAGAGCTATGTCGATCGCATGCGTGGGTCGAATAATGCAAAAAAAACATACATTCAAAAATAAATTAAAAAAAAAAGGACTTATCCGACAAACACGAGACTGTCGTCGAGGGAAGGGAGTTGCACCGTAAAGAATAATCCTCTTCGTGCCGTTGGAAATTACGGCAGCACGTCGAGCCTCCAGAGTCTCGTTGATCAACATTCAGCTCATACGACCACGAGCCTTCGTACGATAGATTTTTCAACCGGAAGTCTGACGAATCTACTCGAGGAAACCGATTTTTCGGGTTGTACGAGACGCCGAAGTCCCAGTCTTCCACCGATATACACGAAGGACAATCAACAGCAATCGCGTCACACACAAGTGCGTATCACACGTAAAAAGACAAATTTGGAGTGAAAGGAGATGCTTTTTGAAAAAAAAAAAAAATGTTCTCGCTCAGTTATCCCGAAAACGTCGATCGAAAAATAATTTTTAAAAATTGCTTTTCGCTTTACATTTTTCGGCAAAAATATAAATCGGTTTACTGGAATGACTGTAATTTTTCTTCCCGATCATTCTCTTCGTATCCTGTGAAACGTTCGAATGAACCTTCGTTCATTGAACTTTGATTTTTTTCCCCCCCTTTTTCACAGATCTTTATAATCGAATCGTCAAATTTTTGCTGGCCCCTTCCGCCATTTATCAGGAATTTTCAATTATGATTACGAAAAATTGAAGATATCTGATTGAACCAAATTGTATTTTTGAAGTCAAGGCGAGATTTTTTTAAAACTCTCCACATGAACTTCGATCGATGTAACGAAAGCCCAGTATCGTTCACTTGAAATATCGATATTTTTGGATCTCTGAAAATTCGGGTAAATAAATTTTTTTTTATCATCCTTGATCGCATTTGAAAATTCATCACTTATAAAGGTAAAAAGGTATACATGAATCCCTCCCTCATTTCGTGAGAGCTTTTCCATCCAGTTGTTGAAATAGGCATTGAAAAACGAAAAGAAAAAAATAAAAATTGTACGATCAAAGATTCATAAAATGAGGGTTTCCTAAATTATAAAAATTGTACAGCATCGATGTTGATATAATAAATCGTGACTTGTGGTTAACGCGACGGGCAGATAGAGACACGCGATACGAGACATAGTTTTCTCAATCGATTCGCTTTATATATATATACGGTCATGGTTCGTTGACCCTACGACTCTCTAGGGAAAACTTCTTATACATCAGAGATCCCATATCAGCGATTGCAGACGTGAATGTATATATGTATGAAATAAGTTACATATATACATCTATATATTATGTACTAAATTAAGGGTGGGTGTAGCATCATTATATGTACGTTGTGGTATAGACGCCACGGTAAAGTCTGGAATGGTCTGAAAGTGTGCCTGGCACGCTATATACTGCATGGTACGGTACCGCGCACCCTCGCGGTCTTCGAGTAAAAGGGTCGAACTAAAGAAATGACTCAAGACACACGAGATAAAAACGTCACGGTTTCTTTTCCCAGTCCCCGCATACGAGTTTCGATCGATAAAAATAAAAACAGAGGTAATAAATTCCATTATTTCATGAACCTGATGCGGAGGTCTCGTTCGACAATCCCCCCCCCCCCCCCCCTCCGCCCATTTCTCAGAGGTCTTTGTTTTTCCATAGTCTCGTTCGGTGAAAAATAAAAAAAAAAAACAAAAATTACATTCTTTCGTCGATCGAGAGAGACGCCAAGAGTAATTGTACATTATATACTAATTCATCGTTCAGGGGTTGAAAAAATGTAACTGCCTCCCTCTACGTCCTGCAAAGATTTTAAAATATAAATTGACCCCCCGAAAAAAATCGAGAGATATTTTCTCGTCGCCATGATCGATGTGAAAAAATGGCCTCATTTAATAATTGGACGAATGTTGAATGCATTTTTTTTTCCCCCCCGCTCTAATTCGAACGCGATAAAACTTTCGTTGGAAAATCTGTCAGGCCAGAGATCTTTCGCGGAAACTCGTTGAAACTTCGTAATAACGCTAATCGAATTGCGGAATCGCGAGGAAACATAAGTGTGGTTGGATCTGAAAGTTTTGCGTGATTACGCGCCGGGTCAACGGTTGACTTGTGCTACTTAATTTTTTTTTTTTTCTTGTTCTTTTTCTTTCGTTTTTGCGTCTCGATCTCTCTTTTTCTCTTTCTCTCTCTCTCTCTCTCTCTCTCTCTCTCTCGCGAAGGAAAATACGAGGGAGCTAGGTGTGGATGGCTCGCGTTACGGCAATCAAGCACGTCCTCAGAAGCAACACTACCGTCAACCGGGAAGGAACCTCGATCGCCTCCAGCACCCCTACGAGGAACCCGAGGGTGAGACGTCCGGCTACGCCAGCGATTCTGTCGAGGCGCCTCTACCCACGGGTAATTATTTAAAAAGAAAAAGCGAAAAAATTCCATAATAAAGACGATATTTCTCCGGTACTTGTGTAAAATTGTGTGCGATCTAATCGTTCAATTTATCGTTAATACATTTTATTGATTAATATATTTTAACGATAAAGTCATATTCATTATTATCATTATTTTTTAAATTGTCCTTTTAACTTAACGGTCTATTAATAATATCGTTACGAGATAAAAGTGTAATCCCTTCATCGTAAACTTTTCGAGCAAGCTTTATCGAGATCCTTAGAAAGCATATATCCCTATTGTCACAGCGAGGACTCTCTGCGGTGAATCAGAATTAGCAATTTCAGAGCAGAGATAAAAGTCATCCGATAATCCCCCCCGATGGCGAGCTTTAACTTTGTCAAAATTATATTAAGAATGTTACTGCTGTTAATAAATTTAAAAAAGATTGAAAAATTTTGAATGCCGTTCGCTGATGAAATTTACAACAAATAATTTTTTTTCTTAGGGTGACTGAACCAGTGAATGAACGCATGAGCCTTTTTTCTATTATTTCGATAAAGCCGTATATTTTTACTTATTACGAATTTCTTTATGAGATAATTATATCTTATAGAACAATGTTCACAGAATATTAAAAAAAAATATTTGAAGTGCCCTGTGCGCAAAGATTTTGTATAAAAAAATTTTAAGGTAGTTCTATCGTGGTAACTAATCCATAAGATTTGAATTTTTTTTTTTTATATCTTCAATTTTAATATATTTATTCATTTCGCGAAACGTCAATGCCCCTTATCGACCTAATTACGGAGAAATTAATACTTGAAAATGCCAATTCCTCAAGGCAAATTTGCTTCGGCATATAGAAGAACCGATCTCCGGTCACTTTAAAACGATATATCTTATCGAAAATCCAAAAGATTCTTACAAAAAACGAGACTTAGATTCATTAAACACGTAAAAATCTAACGGGCCTAAAAAAAATATGATTGTCGACCAATTTTTTAAGCTATACTGATTTTAATACGAGCATCCGGGTAGTGATACACAACTTATGGCATAATGTCGTGACGGTGAAAAAATGTGGCAACGCGATATCGAAACGAAAACGGTATTTGACAAGTCGAACAACATAACCTCTCCACGTCAACGTCGATAGAGCGGGCGAGAGAGTGAGAGGGCACGAGAATGAAAAGAGAAAGAAAACGCAACGTTGCCACACGTAAATATCATACGAGATCTAGTAATACTCGAGTCGTTGCAATTACTATTTTACTAGTTACATAATTATTTATAATAAACCGTTGATTAATTGTATTCACCTGGGTAAGCTTATTTAATATTTATTAATTTTAACCCATATATCCAATATTTTTAGGAATCATCATTTAGACATTTATAGCTAATGGACTAGTCTGCAGCGATAGAACTACCTTAATGAACGAAATTACCAATTCTCCAGTGAATGAACAAAAATTCCAATGAATGAACTCTTAGTATCTTTCCCGTGAATGAACGTACAATAGAACTACTAATATTATATCATGCTCGTTATGAAAAGCCTTTTCAACGCTCGTTCAATCACTGGAAATAGGTTAGGAAGCTGGACCAGTGAATAAACGGCCATATGTCCCAAACAATATTGGGTTTTTGACCAAAAATTCATTAATATAATTGAAGCTTAGCAATGTATAACGTTGAAAAAATTATTACATACCTTTTAAAAAGATTTATCCAGGTGATATGGAATATTCTGGTATTCGATGCACAGTTATAACAACATGGCTGTCTCTTATGAATATGCTCCCCAAGTACGAAAAAAAATCCATAGCATCGCAAACTTTCACAGCGTCAAATAATATCACTACCAGATGTTTTCTCAGAATTTTCACTTCATGATAAATACAAAATTCTTCATAATAATAAAATAATATCTCTGCCGTTTAATTAAAATACTAAGCCTGTTCATTCACTGGTAGGTATTCATTCACTGGTTCAGTCACCCTACTTTTTTTAAATTAATTTACTCTCACGATGCTGTTCGTTTAATTAATACACTTGCCAAATTTCTCCTTACCTAATATATACTCATCAATTAATTAATGATGTGATATCATTGAATTGCATAAATCAATTATTCAATAGATCATAATTTTATGATTCAATCCACTAATTAATAATTCCATGAATTATTTCATCAACGCAATATAAATTTTCGTTTATTTACGGGGAAAAAAAAAAGAAATTCTCCCTATCGCTTCAACTGCGTTTATAAAATTATTTAGGATCGCTGGTGGATGAAAAACGCATTGAGAGTGAAATGTCCGAGAGAACATGGCAAAATCCTTACTGCGAGACACCGGAAACTTCGCTACCACCGTCGGGCAGGCATTCCATAACGAAACAGGGCGATCTCAATAGGCAACGTTGGGGAAGTATATGGGGCGACGAGAGAGATTCAAAAATTGATCCACCGCCACCCTCGTGGCTCGAGAGGGGTCTCTCGCGATTGGATCATTCCAGTCAGGTTCGCTCTGATTCAATTAATTTCTCAATCGAATAATAAATTGCGTATAATTTCATTAGAATCGTCGATATATAAATCGGAGCTAACTGGTTTGAAATTAATTTGTTGGTGACGGAGTTAATTCGATTGAATCATAAAATTCGTGCAGATTCTCGTGATAAATCACGACAGTGCGAGCAGTCCGGAAAGCTCGACAGCGGGTTCAACGGGTTCGGACTCGAAGACGTACATACGGGGTCAAAATATTCCCGTTGATGCTTCGGTGCTTCAAGAGCGCGAAGCACGGAGGCAAAGAGCGCGGGAACTTCAGAACGCGATAAAGCAACAATTGGAGGAAAAGGATAGACGCAGAAAAGCGGAGAGAGAACGAAGACTGAGGGAGGAGAGAGACGAGGAGGAGAGGATCAAGAGGGAACGCGACAGAGAGAAGGAGAGGCGAGTTGAATAATTTTTTTTTTTTTCCGTCATTTAAAAGGTCGAAAAATAAATACCGATATTTAAATATAAAAAATATAAAATAAAGGCCGATAAAAGGGCGAAAAACATTTTTTTTTTTTTTTTTTTTTCAAAATCGATAACGATAAATGTGTCCTGACCCGAATTGGGCAGGAAAAATTATTCGCGCAATTAATTGCCATTTTCATTGCGCAATTATTCGAAATATTGGTACTTAATTTAATTTCAAGTCCGCAAAGTGATTGTAATTTTTTTTTAATGAATTTATATTAACTCGGAATTAGCCGCAACGTAATCAAATTGAATTGCGATTATTTTGAGTAATTTTTAATCGACAATGTCCTCGTTATCTTCATTCGAATATTAAAAAAAAAATGCAATTGCATTTTGTTCATTGAATCGTTCCCGAGCAGAAATTTAATCAGGGTGAAATCCGGCCCTGATCAGGCGCTTCATCCGGCCCTGATAAAACGCCTTATCTAGACCTGATAAAGCCCGAGTAGAAATTGCGTCCGGCTATAGATATAATTATTTATAAATTAGCAATTAGGAATGATCAATGAATGAATTTGAAGCTGTTATATTCCATTATTTTTGAAAGCCCTGTAAATTAAAAAAAAAAAGTCATTGACCGGGATTTGATCCCACTACCCTCCAATCGATGAATTCAGCACTTTCGATTCTTAAATAATCATTTTTAAAAAAAAAATTAAAAATTTGGAGATTATTTTTTTTTACGAGTATTTCCGGCTTCATAGTCCGGACGTTTTTCCGTCGAAATTAATTTTGAGCCTACCTAAGATTTTACCTGAGACCTACCTAACGACCTACCTAACGACTGACACGTTACCACTACGCTATTAGTTCCTTATTATTTTCTTGTATTTAAATGACATTAGTATATGAGTTCTGATGAAAAGCCGCTGTCTCAACGGGCTGGATAGAACAACGTGACTGCGTAAACACAATAATACACAGTAATTGTTGACATAAATAAGGCACTACGGATCAGGCATGCATTATCGATACGTGATCAGGCCCTTATCTGACACAAATAAGGCACGCCAGATCAGGAACGCCTTCTTAATACCTGATCAGGTCCATATTTGACATAAATAAGGCACGCCGGATCAGGCACGCCTTATTCATACCTGATCAGGCCCTTATCTGACACAAATAAGGCATGCCAGATCAGGCGTGCCTTTTTAATACCTGATCAGGTCCATATTTGACATAAATAAGGCACGCCGGATCAGGCACGCCTTATTCATACCTATTAAGGCCCTTATCTGGCACAAATTAGGCACGCCGGATCAGGCACGCCTTATTGGTACCTAATCAGGCCCTTATCTGGCATTAATAAGGCACGCCGGATCAGGCACCCCTTATTGATACCTGATCAGGCCCTGATGAATCATCAGGCAGCCTGAATGAGTTTCTGCTCGGGTTCTTCTTTTTTCCCCTCGATCGTTTGATTCGACTCAATATTTTTTTCTTTTTCTCTCTCTCTCTCTCTCTCTCTTGATCTTCAGATTTCAGGAGGAACAACGAAAAATTCGGGAGAAGGAGTTTGCAAAGCTGAAGAAGGAAGAGGCAATGAGAGAGATACTCGAGGTGGCCGAGAGGCAAGCTCGAGAGGAGAAGAAACAGCGAATACGACAGAGAGAAGAGCCCGTCGATTTATCGAAAAATCTTGAATCAAATTGCTGGGAATCATCGAAGATTTTGCAAAAAAATGAATCCCCGTTAAATTTGCTAAACGAGGATCGTTGTCTCGGGAAAAAAATGAAAAATCGTAATCACGATAACGACAGCATGGTGAATAACGATGAGGACAATGTCGTGGTAGAAAATTTCGATCGTTCGATGAGCATCGAGGAGAAATCAATCGAGGATCGTGAGAATAGAACGAGAGTCGAGCGTTGTTCGGGCGAGATCGACGATGATGAGAATACGCTGCGTCTTCCGATTGGCAAAGAAGTCGCCATTGTTCTGAGCGGTAGACTCGAGGATACGAAATTTTTGAATCGCGCCAATCTTAAACTCGTCAGTCTCGTCGTTACGAGTCCGCGAAAAAATGAAAACAAATCGACGAGCTCGCTCGACGATCCTCCGTGCTCGTTCGTGAAAAATCTCACGAATCCCATAATTTTACGAAAATCATCGCGTACCATCGTCTCACCGAGAATCTCGGAGAATCGCGTTCTAACACCGAGCAAATATCGTAATTTCTTCATGAAAAACGGACGTGACTTTGGCACGCAGACCGACGGTGAGAGCGATCCTCAGGACTCGAGTAGCAAGGATAGCTCGTCGAAGGATCGAAAGGACATCGTTAATAATAATCGACGAGACGTTGAGAAGTAAGGATTTATTTTTTTTTTCCTTTTTTTTTCTCATTTTTTAACGTTCTATAATTTCGTTCGAGGATTCAAATTTTTTCATGAGCAATATTTTTTAGTATCGATTTTTTACAAGTTCTATTGAATTTTTAATGAATTGATTCATAATTACACAAAATATTAATTAATTATTGATCATTATTTACGAGTGATATTTTGATCTTTTTTTCAAATTTGAAAAAGGCAACGCAAAGAATCTGGCGGGATGAAAAAAATTATTTACAGGTCTCCCAAAGGGCTCGAAAATTGCAATTTTTTTTTTTTTTTGCACAAAAATCGATATTTTTTTTTCATTTTGATATCGCTATTTTGATCATAAGGCGGAAGCAATTTTTTAACAAAATATTTGGGCCTTTAAAAAAAAACTATTTTGGATTTTCGAAAATTGAACAGTTGGGGAGAAAAAATTGGTTGCAGAGAATTTTGGAAAAAAAAAAATTTTTCAAATTATTTTATGGCATTGTGAGCGTGAAAAAGATGATTGGGTTAGATGAGCGATAATTGTTAAACGAAAAAAATTAATATTCAGTACGAATTTCAATCGTCGAGGCGAAAAAAAAAAAGATAATTATTAGCACGGATAAGAAATCTATAATAATTTGATGATTAGATGAGTTTGTGGCCAAACAACGATCGATGTAGAATCACAAAATTCAGGGGTGAGTTCACCGTAAAGTATTTTTGCAATTACTTTTATTTTTCGAATTTCAATTTGTCCATTTTTTCTATGAATTAAATATATATATATATATATAATTGGAAAATGAATCCTTCGAAAGCTCAAATATTGATATTTCATTCTGAATCTCTAATCTCCGCGAATTTGATACACGAAGAAGAGCACAAGACGAAAGAGTGAAACAAAAAAAATTGATTTTCCGCTAAAATCGTAATTTTCGACTCCTTCGAACGATCTTTAAGTATTCTTCGTAATTATGCAGTTTGAGGATTTTTGAACGTTTGGTCTCTTGAACGTTATGGGAAAAAAAAAATCATGAACATTCGGAAAAGTCCTCAAACTGCATAATTACCGTATTTTTTTTTTTCATCCAGCCAAATTCTCTGCGAATCTCCGACGAGAGAAAAGGATCATTGATAACAGTTAATTTTGCTAAGGAGTCTCGACATTGATAATGCGCAGATCGACGAATACAGGACCGATGGAGGAGACAGCGATGAAATCACTAGCTAGATCAAAGTCACAGCCGCGAACAACCCTCGAATCGAGACCACGATGGAACGCCAATCGGTAGGACCAAAAAAAAGACACGTGATTTTTTTTTTATCATCATTATCCATCGTAGAGAGGTGAAGACTGTTTTGTTATTTTTTACTTTGTTTTACTTTTGTTTTATTTTTATTTTTTTTTTTTTTAATTTTACTGTATTGGTGAGGATAACAGAAGTTTCAAAGTGATGGAAAGATCTCCTTAGGCCGGGCACGCGTTATCGAACACAGAGCGAAAAGGATCCTCATTATCAGAGACGCATGAGACTGAGAAGACGACGAGTGGAGTCGAGCGACGAGAGATCGAGGTACAAAAAAAAAATTCAGATCTAAATCAAATTTCATTAAAATTTTCCCGAAATTTTTGTCTTGACCCAAAATTAAAATCAAATTAATGATGATTTAATTGATGATTTAAATTAATGACGAATAAATTATTACTTGATAAATTGATTGATTGATTAATTAATTTTCTTTTTAAATAAAGAATTAATTAATTATAATTCATTGAATTGATCGCAATTGATGGATTATTTCGACAAATCGAGTCTCGTGATCGATGTCGATAGCATTGAAATATATATATTAGACTGTTTCAAAATAAATCGATAATTTTTTTTTTTTGCTTTGCACAATCTTTAACTATACTTGGACATAAAAAAATAATTCTCGCGAAAGGAGGGGCCGGTCCTTCATGATTTAGAGGTATCTCATCGGACTTTTGTCTTTTTTTATTTCGTTAATACGTAAATAATTAATTTCATGGATGGAACAAATATTTTTTTTTTCCTAAAATGATGAATATATTCCAAACTTATGTATAAATACTGAATATACTAGAAAAAACGATCTTGATGATCGCAGCAACAATTATCGGTCGATATATACGCCGATAAATGCAAAAAAAAACAAAAAAAAAAAACGAAAATCCCCGTAAAAATGAATTTCCTGAATGATTTTCATTTAAAACATAATTCTATTATAACCACCCGACGTTTAGAAACATATACTTATTCATATAAAAACGCATTTTTCGCAACCGATACATCAGGGATTTTTTTTTTACCGACGAAGCGGATGGTTAATACGGCTTATTAGCTTTTTTCGATTTAATGGTTCCTATGGATGTGAAACAAAAGATGTTAATAGCCTTAAGGACACGTGAGAGTACATCAAAGAATCAAAAGCGCATTGCCCTGAGTGATAGCGAGTGTCAAACACTGCCTGAAATTGACATAAGTCATTTCATCACTCAAAAGTCGAGGCGCTTATTTCAACAATGTGAATTGCCCCATGATTTCCTGGATGAGCCTCTCAAACAATGGGAATCTACTGAAAGCTTTCAAACGTGCTTAAGGGTTTTCTCACAAATGAAAGTAGTAAATGATTCAGCTGAACGTGGAGTAGCCCTTGTCGAGGAATGTAATAATTTGTTAACTAAAAATGAAGAACAAAAACAATATTTGTTCCAAATAGTTCAAGACCATAGAAAAAAATACCCCAATTGCAATAAGTCAAGTTTTTTGTAGCTGAAAATGATTATCGTAACAGCGTATCAATGAATGTATTCATTTAAGATTATTGACGATAATAAAAAATTCATTTTTACGGAGATTCTTGTATTTTTTTTTTGTTTTTTTGCATTTATCGACGTATATATCGACCGATAATGGTTGCCGCGATCATCAAGATCGTTTTTTCTAGTATATGCAGTATTTATACATAAGTTTGGAATATATTCATCATTTTAGGAAAAAAAAAATATTTGTTCCATCCATGAAATTAATTATTTACGTATTAACGAAATAAAAAAAGACAAAAGTCCGATGAGACACCTCTAAATCTCGAAGGACCGGCCCCTCCTTTCGCGAGAATTATTTTTTTATGTCCAAGTATAGTTAAAGATTGTGTAAAGCAAAAAAAAAATTATCGATTTATTTTGAAACAGTCTAATATATATATATATATATATGTATAATTTGCCAGATCACCCTCGCTCGATCGACGAAAAACGAACAATCAAAAGTCGAAGAATCGTAATTTCGACAGACGCAAAGTCAAGACGGACAGTTACGACGCTGATTTATCGATGGACAGTCTCAATTCCGTTGTACCATTGAGAATAGACGAGCACGGTCGTGTAAATATATTGCCAGGTGATGGTATAAAGTTGAGAAACAGGACGGGACGAAATGACGATGGAAAAGACGAATATGATGAGAAATTGGATCTGTGGTGCGGTCAGGAAATTCTCTCGCAGCTCGCTTCGCTGAGAAACGTGAGAAAATGAAATCTTTATCAGGAAATCGACCTGATCATTCGTTACAATAGCGTATCCGAGATATTCCACGTGAAGCGGACCACCTCCAGACCTCGTCGCCTTCGATTTTATTCTTCTTTTAGAATTTTGTTATCCGCGGAGTTTTCAATTTACGAAAGTTTGTGATTTTTTTATATCCTCGAATTTTGAATCGATGATATCTCTCGCGATCGGAACATATCGTACAAATATAATCAAGATAGTCAATTGATTCGTCTTGAATTCAACTTTTTGAATTTTTTTTTTTTTTGTTTTCCGTAAACGTTTTGGTTACCAAAAATTTGACTTGAAAACTGAAAACCAAATTTTCGTCAATTATGCCCGGTCGGAGAATTTTGAAACATTTTTTTTTCGGATTCTACACATTTTTTCACGTTCGATCGCGTCTACTTCCGGATGGAGAGATTCAATTTACATTTACTAAAAAATAAAAGAAAAAAAAATATTGATTTTTTTCTTTATTAAAAAAAAAATTATATTTTAATTAAAGAAAAAAAAATCCAATTCATTCGTCTTTTCCATAGAAGATTATTGGTCTCAGACGTAAGAAAAAAATATTTCGCAATATTGCAGCCGAATGTTGAACATTTATTCAGAAATTTTTATGTAAGTATACAAGAGCCAGTAGAAAAAATAGATTCACTTTTTTCCTTGGCATGTTTTTCGCGTTTCAAAATTGATACTGCAGTTATATACAAGCATAGAACACAGCGAGGTTGGTATACAAATTGGTATATATTTTCTAATTCGTCAGCTGAAGAATGTGTGATTGAAAAATAACCTTCCGGAACGACGAATCTAATCACACGATCGTCTTCTTGGTACTGAATTATCTTTTTTCTAATGTAAGTTTGATGCCACAGACTTACTTGAGAACTACACAAAAAACTCAGGAAAACGATGGGCTTGATGAATTTAAAAAAATTAATGAAGAAATAAAATCACGAAAATTTTCATTAAAAAAAAAAAATTAATTTCTCTATTATAAATTTTTTTTCTTTTATTTTTAAGTAAATATAAATCGAATTTCTTCATCTGAAAGAAGACTCATTCGAACGTGAAAAAATGTATAGAATCCGAGAAAAAATGTTTCGAATTTCTCCGACCTGACATAATTGACGAAAATTTGATTTTAAGTTTTCAAGTCAAATTTTGGTAACCAAAACGTTTCCGGAAACAAAAAAAAAAAAATCGAAATTATATTTGCACGATGTTCCGATCGCGAGATATCATCGGTTCAAAAATCGCCGATGTAAAAAGTCACAAAATTTCAAAAATTAAAAACTCCGGAACGGGGCGCCAAAAAAATTTTAAATAAATCGGTGAAGGTACTTTAATATGGTATAAAAAAAATCCTAAAAGAAGAACGAAATCGGAGACGATGAGGTCTGTAATATATATAAAACAAAAACAAAAACAAAAGATTATAATTTCTTTTTTGAAAATTCGTTAAATTTGACTCATCGTGAAAAAAAAAAAAATAATCGTAATATTTGATTCAATATGTATCTTTTTTTTCAGGGTCTTTTGTCAAAGCAGAGAGAGTGGGATTCTCAGCGATGTTTGGTGTCACCCAGCGCAAATTTCTATCAAGATTAACCAGAAATCCATGAAAATTGATCGAAGACTATTTTTTTTTATTTTTTTTTTTAATTTTTTGTTATTATTATTTTCGTCTTGCCTCGAGAGGCCTTAGAAAAAAAAAAAAAAATGACGTAGAGAACTATAATTGGAACGAGAAGAAGTGGGGGAGATAAAAAAAAATAGTTGAATAGACTCTCGAGATGATGCAAAAAACAAAAAATAGAAAAAAAAGCTAAAAATTGTACATAAATTCGGGCGAAACGACGATAAAAAATGATGACGAGACGATAATTTCTCGTATTGCAGAGTGAGAGAGAGGGAGAGAAGCTTGCACTAGAGACTATCGATAGTTGCAAATAAAATGGCCTTCCAGCTGGACGATCTACTGAGGGACGACAAGAAGGATGGCAATCTTATACCGGATCTGAGCAAGGCGACATGCAATTCTCAGGAAGAATATCGTCGTCTGCACGAGAGATGCCCCGAGTACAAGATCAAACCCGAAAAAGTAAGGAAAATAAATGTTTTAATGCTCGAATTAAGAAATAAAAAATTCATTTCAATGTAAATTAATTAAAAAATTAATTTCAATGCGAATTAACGAATAAAAATTAATTTCTAATTAAAATTAAACAAATTAAATGATCGATCGATGAAATTCAAATTGCGAATCTAATAAATTCCATTCTTTCTCTAAATCACCAAATGTTTGATAATGATAAAACAAAATGACTTTCTTGATCTTTCCTTGAGATCAAGAAAGAGGACGTCAAGATCAGGGACAAGGATTTTTCGTGGCGTACGACGAAGAAAGAGCTGAAAGCGATGGATCGAGAATGGCTCTATGGTGATCCAATTCCACCGGACATGAGAACATTGAATCTTCAGGAATTGCAACAAGTCGCGATTGACTGGAGAATGCTAACGCCTCTGAGACCGAAGCTTCGTCAGGATGAGGAAATGTTTTCCAGACTGGTAATTATCGATTGATTATTGCTTTTATTTTTCGACTGATTGCTCACATAAAGCTCCTCGAATTCATGAAAAAAAATTTTAATCGAAATTTCGCATAAATATAAAGATACATTTCTCCTTTTGTTTCGTACCTTGAACAATTATTGTTAGCCACATTTTGGAGAGAATATGATTTACAAAATATTCTAAATAGAATATTCGAATCGATATTAGGCCAAAATTATGCCCAAAAATGTATTCATGATGTCGGATTTTCCGTCATTTATACATCAAAAATAAATCTCGAATATACATTGAGAATATCCAAAAGGAATATCATTTACGTGGCTAGCAAACACCCCGAGAGCTGCGAAGACTTTCACGCGCTTCTAATGCACGCAACGCCATGCGCATGCGTCGTCTCACCACGAGTAGTGGGAGAGTTCCCCCTCTCTCTCGTTCTCTCCATCAGGGCTACGCCCACTATCAGCACGAAAATCGAGTCCCCACTGTATGCTACTAAATGTCTCGTCGATTGTACTGTCTATCCTCGCGAGTTTTGCATCGTTTGATGCACCCCAAGTGCCCAAAGGCATTTTTAAATTTCGTTAAAATTTTCATTCAGACTGTTAGCCCTAGGAAATCTTCGACTTTAAATGAACTCAAAGGTCCCATTTCATGGTAAACTGCTATAGCTGATCACTGACACGTGGTTCCTTCGATTCGTAACTCCGAAAAAAAAAAATCAAAACACCAAAAAAAACATCGATACATCGAATTTTTAATTCCCCAATGAAAAATCTTCTATACCCAGAAATTTCTGAATATTCTTTTCAGCTGTATCTGTTTAAAAAAACAAAAAATAACGATTCCCTAAATTATCAAATTTCTCGAGAATCCCTGGAAGTCCTAAAATTCCAAAATCTTCAGCTGGACCGCAAAGTGTATCGTCAATGAAAAACCCCTTGCCCCCTTTCTCGTCCCAATTTTCAGGTCGAAATGGGCAAACTCGAGGTCAAAACACTGGCCCGGGAACGACGAATAACCGTGAGTCCGATAAGACGTAGCAAAAATCGTTCGGGTATAATCGAATCGAGCGTAAAGATATGCGGCGAGTGCGGCGAGGAATATTGCTTCGGTGAGACTTGCGGTGATATTTCATACGAATCATTCACGAGGATAACGTTGAAGGTACAACAGACAAAGGTGAATAAAGTTTCGGCGGATACGGCGGCTATAATAGCCGGTATGAATGGCGGTAAGCGTGGCAGAAAGAAAGGAAAGAGTAAGCGAGTTAAAATTGTATCGACGGCGAAGAAGAGCGGCTCTCGTTGCGAAGCCGTCCGAAGAAAAGGTGGCAAAGCCGTGAGAAAGAATAAAATGAAAAATGAAACGACGAATGACAATGGCGAGGATGATCGGGTGACCGGGGCAAAGAAATTCAAACGAAAGTGCAGCAAATTTTTGAAAAAAATTGGACACTCGCCAAAGTGATTGGAAAAAATTAATCTTTCTTTTTTTTTTCAAACTGCAAACGAAGTTTTTTTTATGGGTACACACACACATATATACCCATGATATATGAGAAAACGAAGGTCGCACGTTGAACGGTTTTGACGAACGTTTTAATGGAAAAATAAACAAAATCGTTAGAATTTAAGCGACGAAAAAAATTTCTGTCTTTTATCATGACGTTTTTTTTTTTTTAATTAATTTAATTTTATATTTGTCGATAATAGCGGAAAATGAGTGATTTTTTCGAAATATTTATAAATCATGTGAATTTTAATTAAGTTTTATCCGATGTAAATTGTTATATTAATTTTAGGGAAAAGAAAACACGTTTTGGGCGGTTTGAGATGGAATTTTTTAGTTTCGAGGAGAATGGCCAGCAGATTCGTGATCAGTGAAGAAAAATATACATCGAGCCAGAGAGTCCCAAATGAAATTTCAAAAATCCATGATTTTTTAAAATTTATTTACCAAAATCGCTATAACTGTGCTTCCCGAAGAAGTTGAAACTCTATTCAGTGCTTATTCTCTTCGCAATCGTTTTAGCTTTAAAACACCGCTTGGTTCATCGAGCTACGGTTTTTTTTTTCGATTTTTTACAAATTTTCAAATTCGGACCATCGATTTTTGACGTTCGGGCTTATAGGACTCAAATTCGCCGATTTTCAAAGTGCTCTTTTGGATGCAAAATTTTTCCGCTGATTACGAATCACGTAGAATTTTTTTTTCTGAATCCCAAGAATTCCATATGAAAATGTCAAAAAACAAAAAAAAAAAGATTTCAATAAAAAAAAAAGTATATTATGTATCGTATTTACTCATATTCATGAATTTCCATGTACGTGAATAAACAATACCTGCTTAATATATATGGGACATTCCACGTGAACTCAGTCACCCCGTTTTTTTTTATTGTCTTGAAAAAATTATTCAGTATGGGCATTTCAAAGGACAATATATCCATGACATTTTACCAAAATTTCATCCCCCCACTATTGTTGGTTCTCGAGATAATGATTAATGAAGTCTCAATTTTGTAAAAATCATAACTTCGTAACTACTGATCGGATTTAAACGATTAAAAAAAGAATCTTTTTTATTTTTTTTTGCCCTTTTCGAAAAAAAATATGTCATCATCGAATAAAAGCTCATCAGACAGTTTTCGGGGTAAATTAACAAAAAAACAATTTTTTCCTCTTCACTGATGCCTTGTTCCATTTTGAAAAAATCCTGCGGAGTTGTGTATTGCCTCCTTCTATCAGAAAAAAAATACTGAGTAGAATTCCGATTGGCTCTTTCGTGGAAAAAAAAAAAAAAATCGAAAAATTTCCCCGAAAACTGTCTAATGAAATTTTCTCCAATGACGGCATATTTTTTTTCGAAAAGGGCAAAAAAAATAAAAAAGATTCTTTTTTTAATCGTGAAAATCCGATCAGCCGTTACGAAGTTATGATTTTTACAAAATTGAGAATTTATTAATCATTATCTCGAGAACCAACAATAGTGGGGGGATGAAATTTTGGTAAAATGTCATGGATATACTGTACTTTGAAATGCCTATACTGAATAATTTTTTCGAGACAAAAAAAAACGGGGTGGCTGATGAGTTAACGTGGAATACGACACGTCAACGCAGAATATGTATTGTTATAATAGTCCCATATATATGGGGCATTCCACGTCAAACCATAGGGTCATCGGCCTTGTGACCCCCTGGGATTCTGATGACCAATTGATTTTCTAATTTTTTTTGGTAAAAAATGATACCTCTAATTTTTCGAAAATTTTTTGCCATTCTGTAAAGGTGCAGCAACCTCATATATCCTTGACATGAAGATGGACATTTTTAAAATCGATGAAACTTTTTTGTAAAATCGGGGACTCGAAAACACATTTGTTTTTGTCATGGTTCGAAAATGGGATGAGAATGCTAAATATTTTTTTTTGTATTTCTGTTTAAAAAAAAAATTCTTCGAATATATTTGTAGTGATGACTACTACTACTACCACTATACTACTACTACTATTTGGAGTGATGGTTGTTTCTTGTAAAAAAAAAAAATAAAAAGAAACTTCGCCTTGGTAAGATTCGATTTTACTTTCGGTCCAAGAGTAAAACAAAGAAAACGATGCTGAATTCGAAAAAAAAAAAAAAAAATAATAGAATTATGTATCCTTTTCTTCGTTTCGCTCTTGAACCAAAATGAAAATCGAATTTTACTAAGATGAAGTTTCTTTTTATTTTATGTTTTACAAGAAATCACCGATAAAATCAAATTCCAAGAATTTATTAATTTTTTTAACAAAAATAAAAAAAAAACAATTTACCATTCTCATTCCATTTTCGAACCATGACAAAAAAAAATGTTTTTTCGAGTCCCCGATTTTGCAAAAAAGTTTCATCGATTTTAAAAATGTCGATCTTCGTGTCAAGAATATTTGAGGTCACCAAGCCTTTACAAAATGCGGTGGAAAAATTTCGAAAAATTAGAGGTATCATTTTTGACCGAAACAAACCAAAGAATCCATTGGTTATCAAAGTCCAAAGGGGACAGGCCGATGATCACGTGGATTTACCTGTAATATCCCATTCATATATATATGTACACTGTCAGTGCAGAAATAAATGCTGGGCCAACTTCTAAATGATCACAACGGTCCTAATTTTGGCATTGTTGACAGTATTGGTTATCATTACTGGCAGAGAATGTTGGCACAGTATACTGGTTATCAGTATAGGCCATCAATATTCGCTGTATGCAGAAAGCCAAGTGGCGCCGCGGCCGGCTGTACTCCGCAAATTCTGCTGGAATATCTCTCATTTATTTACATAGACGAAACCTTGTTGGATTAATTTTAATACATAAACGAACGTTTATATTCGTGCTGCATAGAGTTTTTTGAGGTAAGCTTGACTATAATTGCGTTGAAAAAAAAATAAATCGACCTATTACGATGTAATGAAAATAGGTTTACGGCTACTTTTCCTTCTCAATTCGAGGCTAAACATGAACCTTATTGTCAGTCTTGTCATACGAACTGACAAGGCTCGTATCGAGAACAAGAAAGACGTAACTCGGACTTGATTGTAACGTAGATGACCTACGAAGTGCTCACTGCATAATTCGGGTAGCCAATCATGAGAGCTACTGAAACGAAAAAAAAAAAATCAATTTATTTGTATTATGATATCCTGAGATGAATTTTTCATACCAGACAAAATATGCACGTTTAACCTCAAGAATTTTACTTTCTTTGTTTTTTGCACCCAACGAATTTAGTTTTTGCGCTGCTCAACTTTATAAATTGCTGTCGGAAACGCGTAAAACTTAATTTCCAAAGTTGTGTAGCGGAAAAAATTCTTATATGACTCCACACAACAGTTTAAATTTCCTTTCCGCGACTTCTCTATTATATTGCCCTGAATTGTGTACTACGCGACTCCAGCAAAACATGTGCATTCTCGCCACCATGGGCGCTCCAAGTCGTTCTCAGCCGCTATTGGCGACGCCAAGATTCTCCCCAGCGAATCTGGTGGCAGGTTCGTGAACTAGCCTAAATCAGACAGACTACATTATTAGCTGTCATTAGCCGCAAGGCAAGTTAAACGCATTTTGGTGCATTTCGGGCAAAATTCTAAATATACTGTTAGTCGAATCTCTCATATTAGAGATTGTTAACCCTGCGTAAATATGACCCATATGATCCATATGCAGGGTTAATTGGGAGTTTGAATAAAATTTTTTTATTTCATAATCTGGTAGTTTAGGAAAAAATATTTCGTACGTAATTTTTATTTTTTTATTTGAATCAAAATTGCCGTTAATATAACAAATTGAAAACTATAACATTATGACGTCACGCATGTTACGCTATATCTATATATATTAAAATCCGTGAAATTAAATTGCCTATAACATGTGCATGTGTTATTTTTAACGAAAAATAAAAAATACGTCCTCATTATTTTTACTTACTCTACATTATGCGCCCCAATGATTGAAAAAAAAAAATTCATTCAAAACTCCCAATTGTGATTACATTCTCTTTTTATTAGAGGTTCATTGGGATGTTTATCGTGATTATTTTTTGTATGTTCCTTTTTTTTTTTTTTTACTAATTTAAGAGTGCTAAAATTTGTGTAAAATTTTAAGACCACTTGGAAGCAATCAATTAATAATTTACCATAAATTATCATGGTTTTTGTTACATAAATTTGCATAGTGAGGGTGACATTTAATTAGCAGTCTGTGAGAATGAGGGCCTTGGGTGACTTGTTATCGCACAATTTTTTTTTCAATCATGTAATATTGTGGTGACATATTATACCTTTATGATATATTTTCTTTTAATTTGTTTACAAAAATCTTGTATGTTTTAATCATCTCAGAATAAATTGTAAATCAATATTTGTTTCAATTATTTAGGTGCCCCCTCCAGTGAATATTTCATTTTCTTCAGTAAAATCTTCGCAAATATAATTTCAGCACTGGGGAACACAACAATACGCGCTAACCCTTCTTTTTTTAGCAGAGGGAGGATTTTTTGCCGTACGAATGGTCCATATCGTTACAATGCTTACGGCATACGTCCCACGATGTCTGATTTAGGCTAGTTCGCGGTCCGGCCACCAGGTTCGCGCGAGTAATCTTGGCGTCGCCAATAGTATGGCACTGCACACAGCGAATAGGGACCGTGCACACTAATACACTGTCACGAAAGTGAGACCGTAGATTCATGCTAGTTGCGACATCTTCAGTCCAGAACGAACACTTTTTTGGGAAAAAAAATGTATATATGTACACAACACACATTCTAACTTTGGTGAGAGTGTATTTGTGTCCACGGTCCCTATACAAATTCTCTTCGACGTACAAGGGAATGGGTGTGTGTTATTGTATCATGGGAATAAAAATAATTTCAAAGTCCACAGAGCGAAAAAAAATTGTTAATTTTTTTTCACATTCTCTTTTAGTTCTTTCTTTCTTTTTCTTGTCCTACATCATAAATGCTAATAATGTAAGTATAGTTTATAATTACAATGTAATAATAATAATCATAATAATAATTCGAAACTTATGTACAAATTGCCTCCGTAAATCTTACACCGTATAACCTCATTAGGAAAAATTTCAACGAAAAATTGTCCTTTCCCTTACGAAAAGAAAAGAAAAGAAAAAAAAATCACATTGAAGTGAAATTTTTTGTTTCAGCATCGATTTTCGTTTCAAAATTTTGAAAATTACAACCATGTTCGTGAAAATTTAATAATCTTTCGAATGGGACGAAAAATCATTGGGGATCGATGAATAATTGTGCAAGTACGAAACGAAAATCGTGCGAGAATGTTAAAAAATGCTTATTGAAGATTTTGGCGTTTTTCCCATGGAATTGTAAAATAGTTTATCGTGAATAATTTTGCTTCGATAATCGTGAAAAATAATTTTCAAGAAGACACGATAGTTTACAATTCGATAGTATTTTAATTTTTTTTTTTCGTAAGGGATGTCGTTGATTCTCGATTTTTCATTCTTTTATTATATATATATATATATATATATATGTAATATGCACTTTTTTTCCGGGTAATTATGATAATTATAATAATCGTATTAATTCGATACTCGAGTCTATTCAATTATCCTGAAATTACGCCTAGACAAACACTCATCGTACACAAATATAATATTTATATATAATATTCATTATTTTCGTTACAATTTTTTTTCTTTTTTTTTTTTTAGATATTTATATTCATATATTATTATTTTATTCTCTAGATCTGAGTTTATCGGCTGCCAAAGTGTCTCCCGAATAAATCGTGTACTTGTCAGTCAGCCTGGAGAAAGAAAAAAAAAAAAAAAAAACAGTACAAGTTCCTCCCTAGTCGATAATTCACGATATATATATTTTTTTTTAATTTTCCTATTTATTGTGATGAGAGTCAAGCATTTAACGCGTACTGGCACTCAAAAATGATCACCGTTCGAATTTTGAAAAAAAAAAAAAAACTCATTGGCCAATTAATCTGATTGAATAATTGTAAATTACGAATAAAAAAAAAACAAGTACAACTCTTCAATTATTCGGAATTATTTGTCATTTTTATTCTTTCATGAAGAACAGTTATTTATTTTTTTTTACAATAATTAAGAGTAATTCGAAACATCGATTTCGTTACAAGAACAATAAATTAATCAATTTTAATTAATTAATTTGTTTTTTCGAACTTTTTCATGATTCGGTTAGAAAATTATTTCTTATTATTACTTTTTCTTTCCTTCCTCAAACGGTGCTCATCTTTGTTCCAAATATTATATCTCTTTTGTTTGTTTTTTTGTTTCTTATTCTCTCGGATGGAATCCAATCACACCGATAAGACGACGTTATCATACGATTGCGTTTATGTACAAATGTAAAGTTATTCAAAATATGCGATTTTTCTTCTCTCCTCTTTCTCTAACAATGTACAATCACTAGGTACCCCCCCGATCGCCCAAATTTTCGCGCGAGATCGCGACACTCAGAGATGGACTTGCCTCGTTACTTTGACAGAAAACAAAACAAACAAAAAACGAAGATTTTCCGTTTAATTTATCATGGATTTTTTTTTTCCCCAGCAAAGTCACCTGCACTATTTTTAAACGCATTTTTCTAATCTTTGCCTCTCAATGTAAATGATTTTCTTCGTCGAGCATCGAGTTGAAAAAAAAAAAATCTCGATAAACAGATGGAAAGAGCAACATGAACGATTTTTTTACTCGTTTATTTATCTGGATTTTTTTTTTTTTTACGTTCAATGAAACCGAAAAAATAATCGTCCGCAGGACCTGGAAAAATTGAGATGTAAAGTCAAAAATACTTTGAACAGGTCATCCCTGTCGCTTTGAGGATTCTTTGCTTACTTTTTCTATAATTTTTTTCTCTTCTTTAATCAATTATTTTGCAAATGGTATTTATTTTTTTCATTTATATTTTCGCCTGTGTAAATTTAATATCAGCTCCATGGTCCGAATTATGATTTTCCCCTCTCGTAAGCCATTAATGAAAAGTCGAAAGAAAAGAAAAATTTTAACGAAGAATAGTAACGAACTTTACTTTCGTTCATCGAGTTATTTTTTTTTTTTGTTTTCTCATGTAATCCACCGAAAAAATCATCATTTTAATTATTGGAGTAAAGATTTAAAAAAAAATGCAATAAAAAATACTTCTGGTGACTTTTGTAAATAGAAATTGGGAAAAAAATACAATTGACAACTGCGAATTATGAATTTTTTTCTCGAATATTATCGTTTACTTCGAAAGAAAAAATTATAGATTGATTCCAAAACTGGTAGATCGTTTCGAATTGAATTTATAATTCGACAATTCGTAATTAAAAAAAAAAAAAACCTGAATTACCACTTTAATCGATGAGACCGATCGCTGTAACAAAAATAATTGATAAATTATGAGAAAAAAACAAAATTAGAGAATCATTTTTTTCGAACTTAACTCTGACTGCGGGTATCTTTTATATATCAATTAATGACAAACCAATTATCGGGAAAATGAGCAAAAAGTTTTTTTTTTTTTTTTCAAATTAACGATAAGGATGGCCATCTCTGACGACGATCGATCGTATCTCCCCCTTCCTGCTCGCAAAAAATATACATATATATATATATTTTTTTTTTTTTATTCTACCGAAACGCTTTCGACCCTTTATCAACAAATCCTGCTGTGATCGTTTCTCGTTGTTTGCTCGAGGTTTTTTTTTTTTTTTTTTTTCTTTTTTCTTTTTTTTTAAGTACAATCATTCTCGACTTTGTCCATTCGCAGAGAGAAGGAACGTTTGGCATATAATTATTATTCTTTTTCTCTTTTGGCATTGTCGTTTTTTTTTTTTTTTTTTTTTTTTCAATTCACTCGGGAATAACAATTGCATTAATTAGGATTAACGTAATCTCGAAACAATATTTTCTCAGTCAAATTTTATTCGATTGAGGAAAAAAAAAACAGAAAAAAACAAATAAAAAAACATGAAAATGTCTCGAAAATTTGTTTCGTTTCGCTTTAATTTCTTTTCGAAATATCAATAATCGTGAAATCGATGAAAATTTCGAAAAATTCGTAAATAAACGATGAAAATTATTTTTATCAAGATTACCCGTCATAATAAACGGTCAACGGTCATTTTGGCACGATCAATGACAATTAGCGATGAAAAAAAAATTTATATCATCGATTCAAGCTCAAAATCGTTTTTTTTTTTTGCCCCATTCGATCCTGATTCGAAATGATTGATCTTCGTGAGCCTCGAGAGCGCGCGCGCGGTGTTTTTCTTTTTTCTTTCATTCGTTGGTGCCCAACAGGTATTCGGTTTATTGGCTTATCACAATATTTTTTTTTTCTCCTCCTCTTATCCTCGACAATTCCACCGCCTGCCGTTTATTCGAATTATTATTATTGTTTTTTTTTTTTTTTCCGAGAATTTGGAAAACAAAATAAATAAACAGCAAATTTTTTTATCCATCGATCTGAATATTTTTTTTTTGCAGGACCGGAAGCGTATCTCGAAAAATTTCTCCATCGTAATTTTCGTCAAGATTAATTTTGGCAATTGAAAAAAAAAATCACACAAATTTGTTTCGAAATTTAAGGGTAATTTTTTTTATACTTTTATACTTTTTTTATACTTTTTTATACTTGGTTTATGAATTATTTTTCGTCACTTTTTCATCAATTATAATGAATCTAGTACGAGCACGAACCTGGCGGGGGGAGAAAAATACCAAAGAGTCGCGAAAAAAAAAAAAAATAAAAAAATCTTCGTTACAACTCAAGCTCGACTATTCTCTCTCTCTCTCTCTTTAATTTTTTTTTCCACTTATCAGCATTGCTGAACACTTTTTTTCGTGTCTTTAATCTCGATCCGTGAAAAAAAAAAATATATTTCACGTTTTTTTTTCGTTCTTTCTCGACCCGATCCCTGCTTTGAGGGAAAAAAAAAACAATACAAGACTCTTTGAGCAAAAAATAATTTATAAAGACAAAAAACGAACGGACTCGCGACGATATTTTTTTTTAGCGAAAAAAATTCAAGCTCACGATCGACGAGAGAAATAAAAAATTTTATACAATCCTCGCCCTCCCCCCCGATCGAGTCCAAAATTCTCGTAAAATTTTTGTTTTTGTTTTTTTTTTTCTTCAAAGTTTCTCAATTTTCGTCGTTTTCTTACGAACGAACGTGATGCATTTTCTCCAAGAGGCCAAAAATTTGGCTCTTGATCATTTTTCTTGATTTTTTTTTTTCTTCTTTTATATATATATATATATATATATATATATATGTATATATGTACAAGGAAAACGAATTATCACTCTTCGGTTCGCGTTTTCGTTACTTTTTTCATGGTTTTTTTTTTTTTTTTGGAAAAACACGCGCACAATCACCCAGAAATTTGCACATACACGCCACATATGCTCATACACGCACAGACATATTTGACTAAAGCGGGGGGGCTGACGAAAAAAACGTCTCTTTGTGTCCTTCGAATCAAAGTTTTTCTACTTTTTTTTTTTTTTTTTGTCACCAACTTTGATTTCCCATATCGAGAAACGATTTCTCATCAGTTTTCTTCTTTCTCTTTCAATTCTCTTTATCTTTTTCGTTTAGTCGAGGGGTTTTTTTTTTTTTTTTAATTCAATCTCAATTGTCCTTTCGCGCCTTTTTTTTACTCTTCTTCGGTGGCTTGGCTTCCGTCCAGACGTCTGGGAAAAAAAAAAAAATCGATCATTGAGGAACGTCCCGAGAAAGTATGATTGTAATTTTTTACATATTCTTCGTGCAATGAAATTTCGGAGAAATAAAAAAATTATAATCATAATCGTATGTGAAAAAATTGGTGTCGTAAGAATTTCCGGTTTTCAAACGATTCGAGGTATTTTTTTTTTCCTTCCTTTATTGGGAATGTATTGGAAATTTTTCGATTCTCAAACTTACCGCCCAATTCGTCAAAGACCGGAGCATTTTTGTCCTCCGTCTCGACGATCTTCGTAGCTGATTCAACGGGTTCGGATTTTTTTTTCGTTTCTTCGGTTTTCTTCGAATTAACCTTCTCCGGCTGCTTCTTCTCGATGACCGGAGGAGCCGGTGACGACGGGGCACCGTCACCCTCGCTCGCTCTCTTCGATTTCTTCGATTTTACCTTCTTCTCTTCTTTCTCAATTTTTTCGATCTTTTCGAACTGAATGAAGGGAAAAAAAAAAAAAGAAAAACAGAGGCGAAGAATTTATTTTAGCGAAATTTATTTTACGACAATTTATTTCAAATTTATTTCACGTAAAATTTATTTGATTGTAAATGTAGGCACGTCCCAGTCGTCGCGCACCACCGCAAATAATTAAATTCATTAAGCATTTCATGATTAATAGTGAAAATTTAATAATTGCAAGGTGTGGGGGGGGGGGGGGAGAATTTAAAGGCTGTATTAAAAAGCATGGATGCGCAAGATATTGTTGAGATGATTTGGGAACGAAGAGAGGTGAGAGATATTGAAGCAAGAAAAAAGATGGGATTAGAAAAGTTGAAAAAGGAGGAGGAGAGAATAAAGGAATCGACTTAAAATTATAAATACAAGTTTTTGGTGGAGAGTGAGATTAAGCCTTGGAAATACTGGTCTTTAGGAAAATGTAAAGGGTAAGGAGAAAAAAATGTGGGCCAGGATAAGATGAGGAAATATAGGGAGAGCGGGCAAGAAAGGTGAGAGAGAGATTGGATGCGCAGGATGAGACTTTGGAGCATTTGCTGGTGCGTAAGAAAAGTAGAGAGTGCGCTAAGGAAAAGACGAGAAAAGAAGTGGAAGAATGGCTGGAAGGAATTGATGAAATAGCGATGGTGGGAGAGCATGGTGGCCACTAAAAAAGAGTTGGAAAAATTCCCTGACTTTGCCCTGACCAAATTATAATTTTTCCCTGACTAAAATTCGAACTAATAGTGCCAATTCAAGTATCTAATAAATAAAGATCCGAAACATTGGCAATTTGTATTGAAGTATATTTATTTATGTATATTTATGTACCAGTAAGTATATTCATGTACTTATTCATTTATTTATTTATTTATTTATAGTAGTAGTAAGTTTTACTTGCATAGCCTTTTCGGCTTTTTACAACACTTTCATTCACTATATCACTCTTACACTGGGCCCACTATTTTAGTTTTTCTGTTCATTTACGGAACTATTTTTCTCTCTCGATTTTTGCAACCTCATTGCTATTGACCCAGTGTATTTGTGAGAACCTACAATTTAAGGTGGGTTTTGAACCACCGAGCTCGCAGAAAAAGCATCTGGAAAAATCCATTGGTGCCGGCCGCGGGATCGAACCCTGGCCGCCTGCGTGGCAGTCCAGAGTCGGACCAACTGGGCCACTGCTCGCTCTTTTATTTATTTATATATTTATATATTTACTTATTCATTTATTTATTTGAGAGGTAATAAATATGCTTCGGGGAAAAATACAAAAATGGAATTTGCGCATATTTCAGGGAAATCGAAGAGGTATGGGGGGGAAAAAAGGAGTTTGGAGAATGGGAGAGCAGAAGAATTAATGGGATGCGGTGTGAGAGTTGATTAGAAATGTAAGACATATAGATTTAAGGATGCGGGAGGAGTTAAGGAGAGGACAAGGAATGTAAATTATGAGAGAGAGAGAGATTGTACAAGTTTTGTAAAAAGCTTTTTAAAAGTTATGCAAATAAAATTTATTGATTGATAATTGCAAGGTGATCGACGATACTTCGCTAACGCAGGAAAAAAAAATCGACTAGTCTTACGCGAAATATAAATTATTTTCATCCGTTTATTCCGGCCCGCGTGTTTTACGGAGGCCGTAACAACGGATCTCTCATCGAATATGCCAAGAAACAATGAAAGATTTTTAACGCTCATCGTTTGGATTTTACGTGTATTCGAGATAAATTATAGGTCATTATTATCAGGAAAAAGTAGGATTTTTCATGCAGCAGTTAAACTTTCCGTAAAACTTAATTGAACCGTGCAATCTTCGTGTTATATTATTGGGACAAGCAAATCATAAGCTGAATCGATCACAACATGGCATGCCGGGACGGTGAAATGTTGTCAAAATTTAATTCTTTACTTTCCTGACCGAATCGAAATTTTTTATTTCGAATTAATCGGTATCAATTTTATCAAGTTTCAAAAGTTAATTCTATTGAGATTTGTGAATCGATCCTCATCGCGGTAGTTCTATCGCATAGCCGATTTAACGTTTAGATTTCGATGAAAAAAAAATTGGTGCACCGGTCGATTGTGATCGAAACACGACTCAGTTAAATTTTTACGAAGTTAGGCGGAAAAGAAAAAAAAAAGTTATCAGAGTTTTTATTTTTTATAAATTTAACATTAAAAAGTTAACGGAAACCACGGTTTTTATATTTATATAAAACTTTATGAGATACGAGTGGAATGTTTGAAGAAAATTTTGCAAGTTTGAAAATATCGATCGACGGCCTATAAGCGCACAAATAAATAAAGTAATCCCAAACTTAATTGACCGCCGACCAATATTTAGCAGATGCGAGCAACGTATTAGGTTAGCGCGCAATTAAAAATATTACGCGCTCCGATGGATCATCCATGACCGAGGATTTCTCAATGTTCTCACAATCAGTGCAATTATACATTGAATTTTTGGCAGAAAATAATTAATTATTGAATGTGAATTAATAATATTACTTTGAAAAAAAAAAAAAGCTTGAATAACGCATAAAAACGACGCTAAGAGAATTATTAAAACTCAACAAAATGCGAGCTTGACTAGTTACGCGCCCGATAAAACTCCCTTAAGGAGGTTCGGGTGATCGGAGCGAATCCGAGATAAAAGTCTAAATTTTTTTTTTTTATAGCATCGTCGAGACTTTCGTGAAAAATATCAAATTAGTTTTTTCGTGAAACTATATTTTTGGCGCTGCGTCGTAAGGTTTTGGGAGCACCGTAAGTACAATTCATTTTGTTCGGAATCAAAATCCTCATTATGCGATGGAGGGAATTTTTTCATTTTTTTTTAACCAAGTTTTTTTGCAAAATAGTGCCTCAAATTTGGAAAATTTCGTATAATTGACTGTAACTTTTCGCATAATTTTTTTTTTTTTCAGATCCCCACGTTCAAAATATGCGGAAGTGCTGCCCGAACGGGGTGAGACTTCGAAAGGTTGAATCGGACCAACCGTGCGCCTAACGCTTTACGACACCGGTTTTGGAAATTCCATTTCAGCATTTCTCTATAATGCGCTCTAGATTTTCTTTTTTGGTCATATCTTTTTTGGTCATAATTCATTGTTTGTAAAACATAAAAGAAACAGTAAATATTAAAAGGGTGCTGATATCGATATTTCACTTTTTTTTTTTTTTAGAAAAATCGTTTTCGGAGACCCTAAAACTAGTGCCACAGTGCTCGCTCTTTTGGAGGGCTTCTTTTTAGATCATGAGCAAGCATTTTTTCGCGTCTGCCCGTAAAAAAAATCTCTGGAGCTTTGGAGTAAATTAGTTTTTAGTTATTGAAATTTTCATTGTCCGGCACTGACGTAACTTTCGTTGTAAGTATATATTATAATGAAGAGGAATATAATTATTAAAAATATACAAAATATATTTATTTTTATACTTTTTTTTTTTTTTTCAAGTTGGTTTCATTTTTCGTAATTCTGGCAAAAAGTAAATTCTGGAATAATTCCAGAGAATTTTCTAAATTCCCTGAATTTTTCCCGATTATTCCGGAAGGAAAGAAATTCCCTGAGTTTTCCCGGTTTTTCGCTTGCGTAACAATCATGGCAATGAATCACGCGATATTTTAATGAACATTGCGTGTTTTAGAAACTGAAAATCATAAACTTCGAGTAATGAAGGCTTTAAATCCTAAATTTAGCAATCTTAACGGATCCCTCGGGTATATGCGGCCACTGGAAAATTTACCTTGCTCGATCGGTTGCGTTGTGCGTGTTTTTTTTTTTTTTTTTTTTCGTACCTTGATCGGTTCGTCTTTTTTCTCGACATTGTTCTCAGCGCTGACGATATCTTCGACGACGATTGGCTCAAGCAAAACGTCCTTCTGATTCTTCTCCTTCAATTCCTTGTTTTCCGTTTCCTTTGCGATCTTGTCCTTGATCTCGACTCTCTCGTTATCGTTTTCCTTCGCGACGTTCTCATTGATCATCTGATCCGATTTTTTGTTCCTCTTGCTCCTCTTGGACGGTGTCTCGTCGTCCTTTTTCTTGTTGTTCTTCTTGTCCTTTCTCGAGTAAGCCGGCTGCTCCCAATCGCCTGAAAATCAATGGGGAAACAAAGATGCGCGTAACGCGATCGAAATTTTTCGTATTCACGATTGGCAAACTTTCGATTTCCCTTACGGGAGATGACCGTAGCGAATCGGATCTGATTTTTTGTGAGAATTTCGAAATTTTTTAAGCTTCAACGTGATTTAAGAAATTCACTACGGTCTTCTCTCGCGCCTTTGAAAAAATGACCTTTTCGCCGACTCACCGTCGTCAAAGTCGAGAGGTTTCTCCAGAACGGAATTCTTGAGATTTTTCTTGTTCTTGGTTTGTTCAATTTTGTTCTCTTTGCCCGATTTTACCGATTGATTCTTGTCCTTTTTCGCAAGTATCGGCTTGTTATCCTCATCTTTTCTCTCCTTCAACTTAGCGTCGCTCTCCTCGCTGGCTTTTGCAACAGATTTTTTAGCCGGCTCTGATACTTTTTTAGCAGGACTGGATTTTTCGTTAGTCGCCTGAGCGTTGATAGATCGCTGAGAAACGATAAGCAATCGTCGGCCTTATGAGATTCTATGACAACGACTGTACACGCCGGTTCGTTAAATTTTTCCACATTTTTCATATTTAAATCGTTAGTAATTTTGTTCACGAGTTTAAAGAAAAAATGAAAAATAAAAGAAAATTAACGTCAATGAGGATTTTCGGGCATCGGGCCCCGTTATATATTCGTGTGATGAATTTTTATTTTTGATTGTTTTCACATTACACGCTGTTACGGTCATGAGAAGCGATGGAAATAATTTGAAACACAAAATAACGAGCGTAAAACATAAAAATCGTGACAAATAATTTGAAAAATTGTCATCACGTACTCATAAACTCATAATAAGAGTTAATAAGTTTTTTTTTTTTTCATTCAAAATCGGTTTTCCCGCCAAATGGCAAAAGATCGAATATTTTTGTTAGATCTCCGATTCAACGCCATCTCTTCCATCTCAAATATTTCCTTCAATTTTTGTCGAAGATGGCTTACCGGATTTAAATCGAAATAAATTTGTTTATTCAAGCCAATATAGAATTTATTAATCGCCTTCGATAACCACAAAAGGGAATCTGATCGCTTGGGAGATTGGAAAGAATCAAGGCTGAGAAAAAAAAAAAGTACCGATAGAGGCGCTCGAGTCGCAAAGTGTCATGGCCATTGGAATATATTTTATGCGACGGATATAGGTAAAAACGAAAAATTACCGTTAAATCAATAGAAATTAAGTCAAATTGTTTCATTTTATAACAATGCCAATTGTTACAATTTAACAATTTACTTTTATTCGCCCTATGCTTGCCGTTCAAAGTCAATTTATGGCGGCCATCTTGCTTAGTTCGAATCTCCCCATCAGGGTCGCTGAACGTGGTCGTAATAAATGTAATAAAATTATATTTTACTACAGATCTTTGTTTTATCGACCAATTATCCAAGTGTCAATAATGTCATGTGTATTACGTCACGATATCAAACGAAGCCCCCCTCCCCTCCACAAATAGTAAGAAACGAGCGCCCTCTCGAGCGCGAAACACAGCTGATTATCGACTCTGTGTGTGTATGTTTATGCATCAAAGGATTCGGGGCGCGAGTAACCGCCATATGGCAACGTTCGTTTTACAGGGGCAATGCTTTTTTTTTTTAGCTTATGGACACAAAACAAATTTCACAATTCTGAACTGAAAATGACAGAAAAAAAAGAAAAAATAAACATTTTCCCGTCCAGCAAGTATACTCCGTATCAACGGTATACGCGTACACGAGATTTCAATGATATTTTAATTGGTTGAACAATGGGGAAAGAAAAAAAAATGTGCCACTTTACCTTTTCTTTGATCTTGGTCGTGCGTTTCTTGCCAGTTTGCCGCCGGTCCACGTCGTTCAAGGTCGATAGCTGTGCGAAAGGTGGTTGCTCAGCATTTTTGAAGCCAAAAGCGTACACGATTATCGCGCAAAATATCACGATACCAACGGGTATCGCGTATTGAAATTGTTGCAGCAACAGGCTCACGTCCATGCTTGATCGAGTCTTGAACGTTTTGTTTGTTTGTTTTCTTTTTTTTCTTTAGTTTTATCTCACCGGAGTGTTGCCGAACGCGTTTTTTTTTTCAAGGTTCAGTTACGCTACCGAGGTGTGCAAACGTCGCGAACAAAAGAGCGAGTGAGAGAAAAAAAGCTCGAAGCGCGACACGAATACGAAACGAGGAATGTTTTTTTTTTTTTAAGACGTAAAAAAATCGCGACGCTGACTCCCGGAGGATTTCGAAAAAAAAAAAACAAACACTTTCCAGGATACGCGAGAGCAAAAGTGTGTTGTGGCAAGCTCTCCTCTCCAGGCACACACGGGCAAAGATCACGCACAGAGCACTATGCGGAACAACAAGAATAGTAAGGATAAGAGAGGGGGAAGAGAGACACAACTATGAAGAAAAGGACAGTGCGATGCCTCGAAAAACACGATTTTACTCCTGGTGTCGAAATAACGTACTAAAGTACTGCCAGGCGGGCGCCGACCCCGGCTGACGCGGCTGCTGACACAACGCGACTACGCGAGTCGCTACAAAAAAAAAAAAAAATAAAAAACTTACCGAGTTTCCGGTTTGTCAATAGCGGCCAGGAAATTTAAAAATCGTATTTATTTTTATTTTTATTCCGATACTTTTGGCGCGATGGCTACGGACGCAAGCTTCGCATGAATTTCGGGACGATGAGAATTTGAAATTCAGTGGGGCCTCGTCGATTATACTTTTCAATGGAATTTGAATATTTTACGTTTCGATTTTAGCAATTGAGATTGTTACCGGAAGTGGATGTAAACTTGACTCGACAGCCGCGCATCACCGAGAGCGATCGAGAAAATTTATTGCGAGAGTTGTTGTCATTGTTTCGAACAAGACAAATTGGAACAAATTTTCATCCTCCTTTCAACCTAAATTTTAGGTTAAAAAGCTCAATTTTCGAATATTCGAAAATTTCTTTTCCAAACTCAACTCAATGAAACTAAACACCGAACAAATTTTCATTCGTCCGAAAAATTGAGATTTTTTTGTTTTGTTTTATTCGTAACAAATTTACATTATATACATTGCGAGGGGGTTTTTTTGTTTGTTTTTGTTTTTTTTTTTTTTTTTGCTGAAAAAAAATTCAATTAGCTCTTCGCAGCTTTTGCAAATTGAACGACCATCGGTTTATCCTTGAGTATATAACCGTTCGTCTCGTTCAGTGCCAATTGCGCCTGACCGATGTTCTGCAATGTCACGAAAGCCTGACCCTTCATTCGTCCCTCTTGCATCAGACGCACGTCGTATCTGCAAAAATTGACGCGTCTAATCGTGACTCATGATTCACAGGTTTCTCACGCCGCGGCATCGCGGCAATTGAGCTTAAACTGAAAGAACAAAAATTATCGCAGTAATAATAATAATAATGCAAGCTCGGACTCACTGCGAATCCGAGTTGTCCAGTCTCTCGTTGACGTAACGTCGATAAATAAAATGTAAATCCTCGGATTCCACCTGTTTCGAAAGATTTTTTATGTACAAACGACACGAGGGTTTGCCCGCGTGATAATTCTTGAATACCGGAAGTAATCGTTGATCTGGGAAATAAAAAAAAATGAAAATTTTATTTCTCGCTCATCCGGCTGAAGTGAAAAAAAAAAAATGTATTCAAGATCAGCGAATTATTTGATCAAAGTACATGCTCAGTATTGATGAAAATTCTGAAATTTTGCCAAATATTTTATTAACGTTTTTTTTTTTTTTTGCATTATTACTGTCCGGACTCAATTTTTCTTGGTATATTTGTTTCAAATATACGGAATAGTCAAATCTTTTTTGTTTATTTATTTCAAATATCCTTGCGTAAGCTCCTTTTTGATATAAAAATTTTATAGAAAATTGGATACAAGAATTTTATGGAAAAAAAAAAAAATGAAAATTTTATTTCTCGCTCATCCGGCTGAAGCGAATTTGCTCCACGAAGTTTTCAAATCTTTTACACTGCTCCATGATCACAAAGTTTCCACGATATATTTCAAATTTTTCACGAGCGCAGGTTGGACAATTTTATAAATGATCGAAAATATCAAAATTGAAACTTAATTGGAAAACAAAACGAAAAAATGTATTGAAGATCAGCGAATTATTTGATTAAAGTACATGCTCAAGTTGGTGAAAATTCTAGAATTTTGCCAAATATTTTATTAATGTTTTTTTTTTTTACATTATTACTATCCGGACTCAAATTTTCTTGGTATATTTGTTTTAAATATCAAAATTTAAATATCAAAATTTTAGAAATTATTGAAAACATCAAAATTAAAACTTAATCGGAAAACAAAAACAAAAATATATTCAAGATCAGTAAATTATTTGATTAAAGTACATGCTCAAGATTGGTGAAAATTCTGAAATTTTGGCAAATATTTTATTAATGTTTTTTTTTTTTTGCATTATTACTGTCCGGACTCAATTTTTCTTGATATATTTATTTTAAATATACCAAATAGTCGACTCTTTTTTGTATATTTATTTCAAATATCCTTGCGTAAGCTCCTTGATAGAAAAAAAAATGAAAATTTTATTTCTCGCTCATCCAGCTAAAGTGAATTTGCTCCACGAAATTTCCAAATTTTATATTTCTAATTTTTACGAGCGTAGGTTCGATAATTTTATAAATTATCGAAAATACCAAAATTGAAACTTAATTGCAAAACAAAACAAAAAAAAATGTATTCAAGATCAGCGAATTATTTGATTAAAGTACATGCTCAAGATTGGTGAAAATTCTGAAATTTTGCCAAATATTTTATTAATGTTTTTTTTTTGCATTATTACTGTCCAGATTCAATTTTTCTTGATATATGTATTTCAAATATACCAAATAGTCAACTCTTTTTTGTATATTTATTTCAAATATCCTTGCGTAAGCTCCTTGATAGAAAAAAAAATGAAAATTTTATTTCTCGCTCATCCAGCTAAAGTGAATTTGCTCCACAAAGTTTTCAAATTTTATGCTTCTAATTTTTACGAGCGTAGGTTGGACAATTTTATAAATTATCGAAAATATCAAAATTGAAACTTAATTGCAAAATAAAACAAAAAAATGTATTCAAGATCAGCGAATTATTTGATTTCACCAATCTTAAGATTGGTGAAAATTCTGAAATTTTACCAAATATTTTATTAATGTTTTTTTTTTGCATTATTACTGTCCAGACTCAATTTTTCTTGATATATTTATTTTAAATATACCATATAATCGACTCTTTTTTGTATATTTATTTCAAATATCCTTGCGTAAGCTCCTTGATAGAAAAAAAAAAATTAAAATTTTATTTCTCGCTCATCCAGCTAAAGTGAATTTGCTCCACGAAATTTTCAAATTTTATGCTTCTAATTTTTCACGAGCGTAGGTTGGAAAATTTTATAAATTGTCGAAAATATCAAAAATGAAACTTAATTGCAAAACGAAACAAAAAAAAATGTATTCAAGATCAGCGAATTATTTTATCAAAGTACATGCTCAATATTGCTGAAAATTCTGAAATTTTGCCAAATATTTTATTAATGTTTTTCTTGGTATATTTATTTCAAATATACGAAACAGTCAACTCTTTTCTGTATATTTATTTCAAATATCCTTGCGCTTTGATAAAAAAAAAAAAAAAAGAAACAAATGTACCATTGTTCGATATTTTGTTGCTTTCCAATTCTTCGGTAGTTATGCAATCTCTCCGCTGTTCTTTCTTCGTCTCACCGTCGTCGATTTCCTCATTCTCAGCTCGATCTCTCTTTGCGGGAAACATGAGGCCAAAGCCGCCCTCGACATCGATGGATAAATTCTCGCTTCTTTCCGACGATCTCACTTCCGTGTCCAATTTCTCCACAACTTTCAGTTCGATCTTTCTCGCTTTTGTCTCAGGGCGCTGCACCGACTCGAACATATCCTCGGGCCTTATGACTTTGCTCGTGCTGCACGTGCTAGTCGTTAAATTTTGTCTCGTTGGATTCGCAAATTTTGGAATTTTCAAACGTTTCTGTGACTGCGGCTTGCCGCGTTTAACGGCAATATTCGCGAGCGGATTGGCTTTACTCTCGACGTCCGATTCGATCTCCGATTCCTCGTCGTCGTCGTCATCGTCCGCCTCGTCGGGCGCTATCGTCTCGTCGCGATCCTCACCGACTCGACCGAGTATATCGCGATACTTCTCAATCTCGTAGGCCTCTCGCAACATTGGAAATTCTTCCTCCAGCTCTTCGAACGGAGGCGGAAGATTCATTTTATTCATCAAATGCAAGACCTACAATTTTTTTTTTGTTTTGTTTATCATTCAGATATCATTATTATCGGCTCGTGGGATAATTTAATTTCCATATCAAGGTTTTAGCGTTCTTAAAGTCGGTAAAGTGGCAAATTAAAAAAAAAAACTGCTTCTACACCTTTTTTACTACGGAGGGTAGATTTATTTTTCGTTTCGTAAAAGTAAATGTAGAGAAGGTTAAAAGATATGGAAATGGAAGACATAATAACGATGATAATGGAACGAAGAGATGTGGGGAGGAATAGGCAAAAGAATAAAAGAGCTAGAAAAGTTAAAAAAATGAAATTCTAAGGAAAGAAGAGGAACAAATAAGAAAATCATCGTAGAATGCCCTGGAAATACTGGTCCGAAGAGGGGATGAATTGAAGGGACAAAGAAAAATGTGGACAGGGTTAAGATGTAGGCAAAAAATGAAATGAAGGAGAGAATCTATTTTTTAGATACGATAATAAAAGCGGGAGCAATGCAAGGCGTAGAAATACGGGGAATGAGTGATATGGGCAATTCTCCACTAATGGGAAACTTGACTCGCAAAGTTGTCTGATGAAATTTTTTCTTCAAAAACAGAAGAAAGCTGTGAAAAGGGCAGTTCAAGGGTTTAGTTTTCTTACTTTTGTAGTGATTCAATTGATTTTATTAAGCAGTTAAGGATTTATAAGCGTTTTTGTTAAAATTGCGGCAGGGGACTGACACTTGTACCAGGGGGACTGTTTGTAATATTCAAGGACAACCAAAAATGGCTATTTTCAAATGAAAGATATAGAATTAAAAAAAAAAAAAAAACTCTTCAACAATTATCAACATTCATAATTATATTTTGCAATTCATTGATGTATATATACATAGACTGATCAGAAAATTATGAAAAAGCTTGCATTCACCGGTAACTTAGGCTTGTGACACACCAGGGGACTGTGTTTTTGAATGTTTAAGAGAGAATAAAACAATATTTATTCATAAATCTAACTTAATACGCGGTTACTTTATTAAAACTAATACGGATTTTTATTTTCAATGATAGTTTGAAGAAATACAAATGAATATATTGTGTTTATTTGGCTAAGACATCGCATTTCCCATTAGTGGAGAATTGCCCATATAAGTATATTTGAAAGGGTACAGATTAGGTATTGCAAGATGGCACTGCGGCTGGACAGAACAACACCAATTTATATATGGAGAAGATAATTGGGAGTGGTTACTATGGAATATTTGATAATAGATAAAGCGTTTTTAATTTATTTTTCGTTTCGTAATAGTAAATGTGGAGAACGATAAAAGATATGAAAATAGAAGACATAATAACGACGATAAGGGAATGTAGAAATAATAGAAAAATAAAAAAAAATGGCTAGAAAACTTAAAAAATGAAATTCTAAGAGGAAAAAATAAAAAAAATCGTCGTGTAATGCCGAAGGATTTTTATTGAGAATTATTGAGAAGAATGCCTTGGAATTACTGATCTGAAGAAGGGGCAAATGGAAGAGACAAAGAAACGTGGGCAAGGTTAAGATGTGGCAACATAGAAAGGATGAAAAAGAAAGGAGAGAAAGATTGGAAGTCCAGGATATGCAAAGAACAAGATGAGACGATGGAGCATTTATTAATATGTAAAAAAGGTTAGAGAGTTAGTGACAGAGAAAGCAAGAAAGAATGCAGAGGAGTGGATGAAAGAAATTGATGAATGAGCAATAAAGGGAGAAATGATGAATGGGCAGTAAAGGGAGAAATTATAAATATGCTGTGTGGGGAAAATACAAAAAAAGGGATGTAAAAAAAGGTTTGTAAAAAAAAATGAGCAAGGAAGAAGAGAAAGAGTCGGAGTAGAGGAACAAATGAAGATTAAGGGATAAATGTTTGATGGCGCGATGTGTATTTTAAGGATATTTTTAGAAAATAAAGGAATATAAATATCGCGCTCCGTGTCAACTCAGCCATCCCGTTTTTCTTTTGTCTCGAAAAAATTATTCAGTATGGGCATTTCGAAGGACAATATATCCACGACATTTCACCAAAATTTCATCTCCCCGCTATTGTTGTTTTTCGAAATAACGATTAAAGATCCCTCAACTTTGTAAAAATCATAACTTTATATAACTTTATATAACTTTATATAACTTATTTAACTTATATAACTTTACCTCATAACTTTATATAACTTTATATAACTGCTGATCGGATTTAAACGATTAGAAGAAGATTTTTTATTTTTTTTTTTGCCTTTTTCGAAAAAAAAATATGCCGTTCTCAGAGAAAAGCTCGTTGGACAGTTTTCGGGGTAATTTTTTGATTTTTTTCTCTACGAAAGGGTTACCCGGATTTCCACAGGATTTTTTAAAGAAGAGGGCATCAGTGAAGAGGGAAAAATTGTTTTTCGTCAATTTTCTGATCTTTTTCAATGGTCCAATGACGGCATATTTTTTTTTTTTTTTCGAAAAAGGCAAAAAAAATCAAAAATATTGTTTTTTCAATCGTTTAAATCCGATCAGCAGTTACAAAATTGATTTTTTTTTTAAATAATAAATAAAAAAATAAAAAATTGAAAAATCATTAATCATTATCTCGAGAACCAATGATAGTGGGGGGGGGGATGAAATTTTTAGTAAAATCTCATGGATATATGAAATGCCCGTACTGAATAATATTTTCGAAAAAAAAAAAAAGGTTGGCCGAGTTGACACGAAGCTATGCTGTTTAACATTATATCATTTTGTATTAAACTTAACAAAGTTAAGTTTTGTTTTAAACATTTTGTATTAAACTTAACTTTGTTAATTTTAATACAAAATTAAACTAAGTTTCAGTCTCAAAGTCTTCAAGTCTCAAAGTTAAATTAAGTTTAATACAATATTAAACTTAACTTTGTTAAGTTATGTATAAAACTTAACTTTCGTATTAAACTTAACTTTGTTAAGTTATGTATTAAACTTAAATTTCGTATTAAACTTAACTTTGTTAAGTTTAATACTCAACTTTGTTAAGTTTAATATACGACGAAAAATTTAATTTGGGTTCATAATAATCGTACGAACGAAAAAATTTTATTACGAAAATTACTGAAAAAATAATAAAACATTACCGATTAACGAAATTCTTACAAACCTGAGTATAAAAAGCCGGCTCTTTGATAAGCTGTATAGCTATTCTCAGCAGGGTATTTCTGGTCGGCAGAGAATATCTGTACCACAAATTTGGATGCGGAGGCTGCAAAAATAATTCGTTGTTCGTCCAGCCGTTTAATTTCTTCAAGAAAGCCTGAAAATGTTTGCCCTCGAAGCTCTCCTTGTCGGGCTCGTCTGCGTCGTTGTCGGAGCCTTCGGCGATTCTCTCGCTCTCCCAGCTCTCGTCTGACAATGATTTTTTTGCAAATTCCACGGAAAGATAACGGCCCTTGACCTCCAGCTGATGCAGCTGAAGGAATGCATCTGTGGCGGCTTGTTTAGTCGGAAATTTGACGTAAGTCGAGGTATAATTGTCGGAACGTCTGACGGTTCGCGCTTTGATCGCGCCATATTTTTTGAACAATTCGTCGCGTCTTTCGTCCGACAAGTGAGGTGGTAAGTGCAAAACTCTGAGCGTATCGGAAGCCTTGGGGGGAGGAAAAAAAAAAAAATCATCGTACGTGCTCCGGAGATACTGCGTTTCAAGATTTTTTTTTTTGTTTGTTTTCTTGTACGAATTTCTTGTACGTAACCCCGTAAGAATGTTTACTCACCATTTAAAGCGTGTATTTTCTCGTTCTCGTAATTCTCGGGGCAATTAAAAACAGCGTTTTTCACACGCGTATCACACACACACTTTGTACGCTGTAACAATGATCGATCGATCCTTATAAAAAGAAAACAGGAAAACACTCTGTGTGGGGCGCACACAATTTTTGTGACATAAAAACAATCGATCGGGAATATAGGAGCAGCGCCATCTGTACTCGTCGAGAAAATTTACACACAGCACGTCATTGTCCGAAATGCCAAATATGGATTACGCGCACCGTGACGCGCACAGCACTGAAGGAATATAACTACGCCCCGTTGCCATAGCAACAGAGTTAACCCGAGGGAACTACTTTCGGAAGTTGACAGTTATTTTTTTTTTTTTCTTCCTTTCGCCGCAGTGTTCAACATCCGCCGCGCGAGCTATACCGGCAAATCCAAAATCATTATCCACTCGAGAGTTTCGCGCTTGACGAATATCAACGCCTACCATTTAGCGTTGCGCATTGTTCTCGCGCGATCGCGGCGATTTTTTCTCGCGTTATCGATAATTGATTTTTAGCTCGTTAAAAAATTTGCGATTCGCTTATCGATAAAACGCCGCTCTCTGTTATTGATTGCTCTCGCCGACAAAACCGATCCCCCTCTCCCGAGACCCCGTCTCGTTCTCACCGACTAAACCGCTATAATCGGGCGATCCCGCTTTTGCTACCCGAATCCTTGTGTGCTGTCTATACGAGCCAAAATTTCGCCGGAACGAGAGACTCTATAATCATGTAAGTACGAAATGACGACTGTTAATTATATGCTCGTAATTATCCATGATACTTTGGCAACTTAATTTTTCATTTAATGTTATAATCGTTCGCTCAGTTTGTTCACTAAGGAACGGCCATTTTCCGCAATTACACACGACCCTCGCAGCCCTCTGATGTATCTATAACTATTGCAATCAATACCGACCATTTGTTTTCCGTGTTTTTCTTTTTTTTTTTACACACTACGCTATTTGCAAATTTTTATTTCTTTCTTTCGCGGGAGCTTTCGGACACGAATTAGCTCGGTCGAATAAGTACGATGGGCGTTTGACAATTTTACTTCTGCCCACTTTGCGATTTATATCATCACATTTTGTATTGATCAAGATAAAATTGCTTTCTGCAGTTTTTTTTTTTATGGCTTTTCAAAAATATTTCCTGCCGAATATATATCGAGGCACGTCAAAGGAAAAAGTCTCGTACATTTTGTAATTAAAATTTTTTTATTTGGCATTTTGAAAAAATTCTAGTGCAGTCATTTTCAACGTTGAAGAAGAGTCATGAAAATTTTATTAATTTTGATAGAGCTAGGGTGAAAAAAATTTAACATATTTTTTTTTTTTACAATTTTTCTCCGTCCAAGATATTGCGACGAATAAAATTATTTTCCACAAATTAATTTAAGCGAGTTTCAAGGCGATGCGCAGACCGTACAATCAAATCTCCATAGCTGTAAATTTTTTAAAACTTTTTTCCACAGCTTTACCCTCAACGAGCTGCATTTTTCAATATTTGTTCAGCCCAATACATGCAATTTGTCTAAAAAAAAATGAATAACCAAAAATTTCCGCAGTTTGCCTAGTTTATTGCAATTTTATAAATTTTATAAATTTTAAAAATACAAATCTCAATTTTTCGATAGCTCCGACAATAATGGAATATTTTATTATAATTGTTTGAAAATTATTCCAGATAAATCTCTCGATGGAATGAATTTTTTTTTTGAGAACAGTTATTGTTTTTTCTATTTTTAAAATCCCAATGGAAAGATAAAACTGATCTTAGCGTTTACTCGAGAGTTTGTTATTTAGAAATATTTTTTACGTCGCTTAAAAACAAAAAAAAAGCAATCGAGTTAAATTTAATGCGAATAACGACGAGATTTTTATTTTGCAAAGCGTATGTACATCGCGAAAACAATTTAATTAAATATTGATTATAAAATAATTTTTTATAAAAAACTTTTATAGTATAACTTTTATAAAATAAAAGAATAAAATTTGCGTTTACTCGAGAGTTCGTTATTTGGAAATATTTTTTACGTCGCTTAGAAAAAAAAAAAAAGCAATCGAGTTGAGGAGGTTCTTAACCCAGAGAAAAACGATGAGAATGATTCTAAAATTTGAGGGGAGGTTTGCGCCGGTACTAGGAATACACCGTAATTATTTCAGATTTTTTGGCCGCGTAGTTGAGGAGAAAAAAAAACGTTAAATACGCCGCTTATACGTGGGCTCTTATGGGAGAAGTATTCGAAGTTATGATCGGAGATTATTTTAGGAGTGAAAAAACGGTAACATTTCCCCGAAGAACCGCTTAAACGACGGATCAGACCTTCATAGATATAATTTGCCCATAAAGAAAGTTTTTCACCGTTCCGATTGTGAAATATACTTGTAAACAGAATTGAGCGTGAGTTATGGCAAATTAATAAAATGAAAACGTATTTGGTTAAACAAATGCCGAACGCGACCTGCGCCGCGCCATCGCGTTCCCCTTGCCGCACCAAATTGATGTTAAGAACCTCCTTAAGGCAGCCGGGTGTAAAGGCCTAAAAAAAGGTGATTTTGGTGATTTTATTTTTTTTGTAAGGAAAGAAACAACGGACCTTTAAAATTTTATTGTACTTTACCACACATTTGAAGAGTATAAAAAAAATTTTTCATCAACTAATTGTCTCAAAATGGCGGAGTAATAAATTGACCAATGAAGCGCTTAGCCGCCGGAGTCTCCAACTGGCGGGAAAGATGGGGCGCTTGATTCTTGTCTGGAGCGTAAAAACCACGATTATTTTTGATTGACATATATTTTTATTCCCGATGAACTAAAAAAACCCAGAAAAAACCATAAAACTATATTAATTTCCGAGCTTGAACAAAAAATTGACGATTTTTTACAATTTTTTCTTTCTTCGTGCAATAAAAATCGTATAAAAAGACGTTATGAATGTTTTTAGTTCATTTGAAATAGTTTTTAATAATCCAGAGAATGAACTTTGGTTTGGGCCGATAGGTCAAACGGTTTTTTTGCTAACACACCCGCCAGTTCGAGACTCCAGCGACGAGGCGCTTCTACGGTCAATTTATTACTCCGCCATTTTGTGATAATTAGTTATAAAAAAATTTTCTTTATACCCTTCAAATGTGTGTTGTAGTACAATAAAATTTTCAAGCCGATCCGTTGTTTCTTTCATTATAAAAAAAAAATCACCAAAAATCACTTTTTTTTAGGCCTCTCCGCCGAACGACCGCCTTAATTTTAATCCAAACAACGACGAGATTTCTATTATGCGAAGCGTATACGTACATAGCGATTCTTGAATATCGTCCGTTCGGCAGGTTCAACAGGGACAGAGATCAGAGTAGATCCAGACGAGGGGGGGGAAGCGGAAGAAATGGTCACTCGGGCGGCGGAGATAGCCACGGTAGGTTCAACAATCGGGACTCGACCGGCAGCGGTCGAGGCGGAGGGCCCAAGGGTAAACAGCACGGAAGTTCACTGAAAAAGCTTCACTGGGACACACGATCCATGGAGCCCATTAGGAAAGACTTTTATGTCGAGCATCCGGCAGTAAGGAGCAGGTAATATTTTTTTTTTCCCCCCCCCTCACAACACCGAAAGCAAAAAAAAAAACCTCAAATCCCGAAAGAAGTAAATCTTTACGCGAAAATATAAGAAAATGAAAAGCTACTTTTTTTTTCAATATCGTCACAATGGTAAACTTTTGCGTAAAGAAAAGTTAAAAAATTGAAATAATGCGCGTAAAAGATCGACGGAGGAGGTTGTCAAGTTTCGTCAAGCCGCTGAGATAACGGTGAAGGGTGACAATGTACCGAATCCGATCCAGTACTTTGAGGAGGGAAATTTTCCGGCCTACGTTATGGACGGTATTAGAAATCAGGGTTACGCTCAGCCGACCGCTATTCAAGCGCAGGGCTGGCCTATAGCCCTGAGCGGCAAAGATCTCGTCGCCATAGCACAGACGGGCTCGGGAAAAACTTTGGGGGTGAGCCGAGCAAAAAATTTATTCACAAAAATCCACGAAAATCGCGATTTTGCAAAAAAAAAAAAAAAAAAAAAATATCCATACGCATCGGCTGAAATATGAAAAATTCCACGAATTCTCGATGGTTTTTTTTTTTTTTTTTTCCCCCCTCGTTGCAGTATATTTTGCCGGCGATAATGCACATAATACATCAGCCGCGTTTGTCGTCGGGCGACGGACCCATGGCTCTTATACTCGCGCCGACTCGCGAATTGGCTCAGCAGATACAGGAAGTGGCGAATTGCTTCGGCGAATCTTCGGTACGCAATACATGCATATTCGGCGGCGCGCCGAAGGGTCCACAGTCGCAGGATCTCGAGAGCGGCGTTGAGATATGCATCGCCACGCCGGGACGTTTGATCGATTTTCTCGAGCGCGGTACGACGAATTTGCGAAAATGCACGTATCTCGTGCTCGACGAGGCCGATCGTATGCTCGACATGGGCTTCGAGCCCCAGATACGAAAAATAATCGAGCAAATAAGACCAGATCGTCAGGTGCTGATGTGGTCGGCTACCTGGCCAAAGGAGGTTCGAAGCTTGGCCGAAGATTTTCTCACGGATTATACGCATTTGAATATCGGCTCGCTGACCCTGTCGGCGAATCACAATATTCTTCAAATCGTGGACGTTTGTCAGGAGTACGAGAAGGACACGAAGCTGCACAGATTGCTGCAGGAGATCGGCGGTGAGAAGGAGAACAAGACGATTATATTCGTCGAGACAAAGCGTAAAGTCGACGATATAACGAGAAACATAAGACGCGACGGTTGGCAGGCGCTCAGTATTCACGGTGATAAGAATCAGCAGGAGCGCGATCACGTTCTTCAGGAATTTCGCAGCGGCAGAGCGCCGATTCTCGTTGCTACGGACGTTGCTGCTCGCGGATTGGGTAAGTATCGAACAATATTCAATCATTTATTGTAAGTACGATCATTTGATCGATGATTATTTCGAAAAATGATCATTGTTGATTTGTGATAATTGTTTTGAAAAAAAAAAATTATTGATTTTTCGATAATTCGAACAATGCAATCATCGATTGCAAGTACGATCATTTAATTGATGATTGTTTGGAAAAATAATCATCGTCGATTTGTAATAAATTTTTGAAAAAAAAATGATTACTAGATATGATTAATTTTTCGATAATTCGAATAATGCAATCGTTGATTGCAAGTACGATCATTTAATTGATGATTATTTCGAAAAATAATCATTGTTGATTTGTAATAATTGTTTTGAAAAAAAAAATGATCGCTTATTCGATAATTCGAACAATGCAATCATCGATTGCAAATACGATCATTTAATTGATGATTATTTTGAAAAATAATCATCGTCGATTTGTAATAATTGTTTTGAAAAAAAAATTATTGATTTTTCGATAATTCGAACAATGCAATCATCGATTGCAAGTACGATCATTTAATTGATGATTGTTTGGAAAAATAATCATCGTCGATTTGTAATAAATTTTTGAAAAAAAATGATTACTAGATATGATTAATTTTTCGATAATTCGAATAATGCAATCGTTGATTGCAAGTACGATCATTTAATTGATGATTATTTCGAAAAATAATCATTGTTGATTTGTAATAATTGTTTTGAAAAAAAAAATGATCGCTTATTCGATAATTCGAACAATGCAATCATCGATTGCAAATACGATCATTTAATTGATGATTATTTTGAAAAATAATCATCGTCGATTTGTAATAATTGTTTTGAAAAAAAAATTATTATTAGACTTGATTAATTTTTCGATAATTCGAATAATGCAATCATTGATTGCAAGTACGATCATTTAATTGATGATTATTTGGAAAAATAATCATCGTCAATTTGTAATAATCGTTTTGAAAAAACAAAATAATCGCTTATTCGATAATTCGAACAATGCAATCATCGATTGCAAGTACGATCATTTAATTGATGATTGTTTGGAAAAATAATCATCGTCGATTTGTAATAATTGTTTTGAAAAAAAATTATTATTAGACTTGATTAATTTTTCGATAATTCGAATAATGCAATCATTGATTGCAAGTACGATCATTAAATTGATGATTATTTGGAAAAATAATCATCGTCGATTTGTAATAATTGTTTTGAAAAAACAAAATTATTATTAGACTTGATTAATTTTTCGATAATTCGAATAATGCAATCATCGATTGCAAGTACGATAATTTAATTGATAATTATTTGGAAAAATAATCATCATTGATTTGTAGTAATTGTTTTGAAAAAAAATTATTATTACACTTGATCAATTTTTCGATAATTCGAATAATGAAATCATTGATTGCAAGTACGATAATTTAATTGATGATTATTTCTCAAAATAATCATTGTTGATGTGTAATAATTGTTTTGAAAAAAAAATGATCGCTATTCGAAAATTCAAACAATGAAATCATCGATTGCAAGTACGATCATTTAATTGATGATTATTTGGAAAAATAATCATCGTCGATTTGTAATAATTGTTTTGAAAAAAAAATTATTCATTTTAAATGATTATTCATTCTAAATGATTCATTTTTCGATAATTCGAATAATGCAATCATCGATTGCAAGTACGATCATTTAATTGATGATTGTTTGGAAAAATAATCATCGTCAATTTGTAATAATTGTTTTGGAAAAAAATTATTATTAGACATGATTAATTTTTCAATAATTCGAAAAAAAAACAAAATAATCGTAAAAAAATCGTGATAATTAACATTGAAATGATAATTATATAATTATCAATTTCTTAGGTGGAAGAAATTTTTTTTTTCCTGAGAACTTTGTAATTTTTGTAAAAACTGACTAGCCCGAATCATCAATTTTTTCAAACTATTTTGTCCAATCACGAAAAAAAAAAAACAAATTTATGCATCGAGTTGAATGAAGATCAGAGTCGTCACTCGGAATTTCAATATTTTGAGTTTCTTGAAAAAAATGTATTTTCTACTTTTTATAAATTAATAAGTCCCTGTCCAATAGGAAATCACCGATCACGAACAATACCGAGTTTTCATGAAAATCGTAAAAAAAAAACTTTTTGTGAAAAAATTAGAAGAGTCCAAAGCTTTTTGTTTTATTAAAACTCGAATTACATGCCGGATGATGATAATTATAGTTTTAAAAAATAATAAAAATCCTAGATCTAAATAATAATAAAAAAAAATAATATAATTATAGAAAAAAAAAGGTAACCAAAAAAGTAATTATAAAAATGAAAAAATTCGCGTTACGTTCCATCGCCACGACTGGGAATCGGCAACACTTATTGGAATTAGCCAGTGATGCGTTTTGCAACAAAAAAAAAAAAAAAAACTTTATATCGATTGGCATACAAGCCGGAGCAGCCTGTGTGTACGTAGCGAAAAAAACAAAAATGTGTGTGTCTGTTGTTTATTTAATTTATTTCTCGATAATCGAGAAAATTTTCTAGTTTACACATCACACGCGATAGCTACTACTCGCTAAGTCTGTCTGGTTTTTTCTTCTTTGTTTTCAGAGGCACAGAGGTCCTCCCTAAAACAGCGCGGTGTACTGCCAGTATTGGGCAGACACAGTGACTTTTATTTCATGATTTTACTTTTATTTTTCATTTCACATATTCGTCATTATTTATTGATCAATATTTCGTCTCATTATCGTTCACTCGATATATTTCGCGATGCTTTACGCAATAAATTCCCAGTCAGAAGTGAAATTCGCTGAGAATTCTCATCGTAATGGGATTAAAAAAAAAAAAATCTCAAAGAAAAAAGTCAACCGTATCGAAGATGCTAAGAACCATTGATCTTGCATAATAAAAAATGCCGGAAATTCGTCGAAAAACTGGTTAAAAAAAAATCGCCAGAAAATTTTTCTCATTTTCATGCAACACGAATACGTTGATTTTTTTTTTAATACGAATTTTTTTTATTCCAAAAAAGATGTATATCGAAAATTCTTATCGAATCGAGCTTCCAAGCGGGAACGATGCGAGGCATTCTCAATGAAAATAACGAACAAAATTATATCGTACACGATATGAGAACCCTTATGGTACATTATTTGTTAATCGACCTCTGAGATTCTGTTGCATCTGATGCCTCTCTAAATTTTTCATAAAAAAAAGAGATACATATATGTAAAAAAAAAAATGCACTCGGGCCTCCTAAAAATGCTGCCTTTGTCCCTGCGTCCCCCCCAGACACTACCGCTGTGTCTGTCTAATCCTTAGGCCGGTCACGATTATTCCATATGAAAAATCGTCATGTATGTCTTCTCTGAGCCTAAAGGTGGGTGATATGGAAAAAAAGAAAAAAAAAAAGCATTTCGTTCATTGAAGAAAAAAAAATAATCACAATAAATATAAATACCCTTTGTTGGAATTTTCTTCGGAAGATTCGAGAAGCGTTGTTTGCTTTGCGAATAAAATTTACGCGCAACGCGTGTAAAAGACTTTTCGTTATTCAGCTTTTTTTTCGAGATTTACAGCCAAAAAAAAATAACTATTTTTCTCGAATAATTCCGATTGAATCTTGGGCGCGATAAAAGAGAGAGAGAGGGAGAGAGAGAGAGAGAGAGGGAAAAAAAGCGGAACAACAAAAATTTTGTGTTCTTTCTGCAGATGTAGACGACGTTAAGTACGTGATTAATTTCGATTATCCGTCGTCGTCCGAGGACTACATACATCGTATCGGACGTACCGGTCGAAGACGTCAGACTGGAACGGCTTATGCATTTTTCACGACTCACAATATGAAGCACGCGAATGATCTTATCGAGGTACTTCGCGAAGCTGGACAAACTATCAATCCTCGACTCAGCGAGATGGCCGAATTGGCAAAGTCTGGAAATTTCCCAGGACGAAGTAAGATCTATCGCTTTTTTTTTTTTTTTCGGTACCGTAACATAGTATTCGCCGACAAAATATCCGTGGAAAAAACAAGAAATATAACAAGCACACATTAAAATCGTCAACAATGATTTAATTACAGAGCTGGGCAAAGTCCGGAAAGTACTTCAAGTACAAAGTACTCTAAGTATTTGAAGTACTCGTGTATTACAAGTACCAAGTACCGTAAATACTTGAAGTACTCAAGGTTTCCAAGTACTTGAAGTACCAAGTACTTGAAGTACCGAGTAATCGAAGTAAAAGTACTTGAAGTACTTAATGTTTCAGATACTTGAAGTATTGAGTACTTGAAGTACCAAGTACTTGAAGTAAAAGTACTTGAAGTACTTAATACGACATTACTTGAAGTACTGAGTACTTGAAGTACGTCAAAAATCAAGTATCAAATACTTTTCAATATTTCACGTACATCTCGTAAGTTCTAGTACTTATTTTTGATTTGTTACGTACTCTCTAAACTCATTTGATTTTGATTCGAGTACTTTTTGTATCAACGCATATTTTCACATTGCGCGATTCACTCAGGCTAGGCAGATTTGAACCGAAATATTTAAACGAAGAATTATAAATCAAAGTCAGTGCTCAATCTCTCATGGCACAATTTGTCGAATTCTCTCTCTATGTCAAATGGAATATAAGTACATCTAAACATGTAACATAAATATAAAATATATTTTACATATCTTTTATAATTACCTTTCCTCTTAAAAATAGAGTTGGTTTCATTCGATTTTCACATAATTTGGCGTTGTTGCACCAATTTTGGCGGTAAAAGTCAATATTTCGACTTTTTTTTCATTCCCAGACTTCGATTCCCGGAATAAATAGACTTTTTCGAAAATCGGGTAAAACTAAGCTACCTGTCTCAAAACTTTATATTTTCACTTTATAATGCCGTTGGTTTTGTTCAATTTCGATAAAAATCAACGGAGATATTGCAAATTCAATCAAAAAAGTAATTTTTACGATTTTTTTCATGTTTTTTTACCCTTTTACCTCATTTTTGACTAACTTTTCCGACTTCAAGCAAAATTTCCGTAAGCTCGCGTGATTCTGCATTAAAAAACGCAAAGAATGAGCCCAAATTGAACCCTTTTTGTGAAATTTTACCGGAGATATGAATTTTTCAAAATTGGGGTGTTCGGTCACCCCGGGTTAGCATAATAGGTAAAAAAAAAATAAGGTTACCATTCTTGGATTAACTCGATTCGTCTCACGGCATCGCTTCGCGGAACGTTCCTTAATTATATATTAAAAGGCATATTATACATGCGACCATTAGCAAAACGTATTCAAAAGTACTTGATACTTGGTACTTGAAAAGGTACTTGAAGTACAGAAAAGTACTTGAAATTTTAAGTACAAGTACTTAAAGTACAAGTACTTCAAGTAGATGTCGTGTACTTGAAAATTTAAGTACAAGTACTTTAAGTACATGGCATGTACTTGAAATTTTAAGTACAAGACTTGAAGTACAGGTCAAGTACTTGAAAATTTAAGTAAAATACTTGAAATACTTTTGAAGTACTTTGTAATTCAAGTACTGTACTTCCAGTACATCGCAAGTACTGGGTACTCGAAGTACTGCCCAGCTCTGTTTAATTATTAAATAACATGTATCATGTACATGTAGTACATGATTCCTAGTATCGAAAGTTCCTAGTTCACGGATATTTTGTCCGGGGATAATAAAGCGTGTTACCTTTTTTTTTTTTTTTCAATATAATCGAAACATTAATTTCATTGATTTTATATCAGTCAATCAATAGTGGAGTTTTATTTGCATGACTTTGTCAAGTTTTTTTTTTTCACAAAATACTATAATGTAATGTATACATGTTCCTTTACTTATTTTCTAATAGTATCCTTAAAATACACATCGTATCATCACACCTTTATTTCTTAATCTTTATTTATCCCAACTCCAGCTCTTTTTATACCCCCTACCTCATTTTTTTTACAGATCTTCTCTATTTCCCTTAGTAATCACACATCCCTTTTTGTATTTTCCCACGCAGCATATTTATCATTTCTCCCTTTGATGCCCATTCATCAATTCCTTCAATTCCTCTGCATTTTTTTTCTTCCTTTCTCTGTCACTAACTCTCTACCTTTTTTTACATATCAATAAATGCTCGATCGTCTCATCTTGTTCTTTACATATCCTGGACTTGCAATCCTTCTCTCGTTTATTTTTCGCCCTTTCTATGTTGCCACATCTTAATCTTGCCCACATTTCTTTGCCTCTTCCATTTTCCCCCTCTTCGGACCAGTATTTCCAGGGTATCCTTCTCAATATTATATTTTTACACGGCATTTTACGACGATTTTTTTTATTTTTTCCTCTTAGAATTTCCCTTTTTAACTTTTCTAGCCCCTCTTTTATTCTTTTGTCTATTCTTTGCCACATCTATTCGTTTCCTTAGCATCGTCATTACGTCCTCTATTTCCATATCTTTTAGCACTTTAACTAAATTCTTCGCCCCTTTTTAACGATTCACCGTTTGTAATCGCCCTTATCTCTTCAAACAAGCAAATTTTTGGCCATCTTGTCTTCTCCATTCTTATCACCTCGCTAATGTACCTCAACGCTCTTTCTCTTATTAAATATTCCATCGTAGGCACTCCCAATTCTCTTCTCCATATATACGTTATGTTCCATCCATCCCTAGTGCCATCTTGCAATACCTACTCTGTACCCTCTCAAATATGCTTATATCGCCCATTTCCCATATTTCCACGTCATACATTGTCCCCGCTTTTGCTATCATGTCCAACAAACGGAGTCTCTCATTTCTCCCTGCCCTCCGCCAAATCCCCCACACCGTACTCTTGGTCGTTTACGTTTTTTTTTTTTTTTTCCATGGACCCAGCTCGAATTTTTTACATGTAAACCAGTATCCCAGATATCCGCATGAATTCCTTTACTATCCGAACATCCTCTCCTTTAATTTCTCATTTTTCTTCCTTTTTTATTCTTCCTCCATATCTTCGTTTTCTCAGCATTTATTTCCATCTTATTTTCATGCGCCCATCTTTCCAGGGATACTTTGAAATACTCTTTACACATTACCTTTATAATTAATCGACAATCAGTTTCACACAGATCACTTTACACGTTTTCTTTTGTCCCAAAAAATGTATTTCTTCTATTGCAATTATTCACGAGACTCCCTGTGATTCGGGGACTTTGATATGAATAACATGATGAATAAATAATTTTTTTTTTTTTTTTTTTTTTTTTTTTCATTCGTCATTCATAATTATAATTTTAAAAATCAGCTTATAATCTCAAAATTATGTCTTAAAAAAAAAAAAAAGAAAGATGTAAATTTCATGGAAAAAAATATGATTAGACGGACGACGTTATGGGAATTCGTCGAGCGGCGGAGGTGGCGGTGATCGAGGTTCGGGCTCGCGTGGCTCGGGTGGCAGGGGAGGAAATTTCGGTCGCGGACGAGGCAGCGGCGGCAGCGGACGGGGCGGTGGTGGCTCTTATCATTCGGGTTCGAGCAATTTTTCCGGCTCCGATTACAACGGTTACTCGTCCGCCAAGCCATCGGGCGGCGGCTCGAGCTACGGCTACAGCAATCAGCGCAGCACCGGAAATCAGAGCTACGGGGGCGGCGGAGATTCTTACGGAAGCGGCGGCTATCAGTATCGAGGATCGGCTTACTAGAACGGAAAAATCGATGAGAAAAAGAAGAAAAAAAAAATTTATCCTTTAACCCGTGATAAGCATAAATGTAGACTGATTGTACGAGATCGTATCCCTTAAAAAAAAAAAAAAAAAACCTCCCCTTCGTTCTAGTATCGATATGACGGTTTTTTTTTTTGTTGTTGTTTTTTTTTTAATTTTGTGATGCACTATCGTCAACTTACGATCGCAAATTTGTCGATTGCAAGAATTTGATGAAATACGAACAGAGAGATAGAGAGAGAAAGAGAGAGAGAGAGGGAAAAAAGTGACATTGAATTTGGGAATATTCGGACATTATCATAATTGGTGAACGTGCGAAGGAAAAAAAAAGACATTCAGGAGTGAATTGTTGAGATTTTTTTTTTTTTCGACAAAATTTCGCGATGCAAAGAAGAAAAAAAGAAAATTAATCTCTCTCGTGCACAATATGTTCCTATTTTCTAGATGTGATACATTATTTAATTTTTTCTTTCGTTTTGTCTGATATATTGACGTTATCAGCATTAAATTTTTTTTTTCGTTTTTTGTTTTTCTTGATTTTTTTTTTTCCCGGGCTTACGATAAATCTTGAGATTTTGGAAATATCGTTTGACGGCCCCCCCCCCCCCCCCCCCTCTCCATCATCACCACTGAGACGAATTACCGATGTATAGTCTGTGATCTCAATGACTAAATGAAATAATTAACTACTCGTTAAGTATTTGGTAGTTATGATAAGTTTATCTTGTAATTAACAAAAAAAAAAAAAAAAAAATAACGAATAAACAATTTGTGTTCTCGTTCTCTTGCAACATTAGGATTTCTCATGTTGTTCGATCGAATCGAGAGTCTTTGTGATTTTTCCCGAATCAGAGGATTTTAATTTTTTTTTTTTTTTCCAAACTAGCGAACTTCGTCGTACAGAGTCGGCGGTAGTTTCTTAATTTTTCTAATTGACTAAGAAAAATTGCGTACAGCCGGATGTTCTCAAAAAGTGAAAAATTTTCACAAACAAAAGTTACATTATTGATAATTTGCTCTGTTTCATGAATTTACAGAGAATATGGTAAAAGATTACAAATTTACATGCGAAATTTCTCGATTAATTTCAAGTAAAGGGAGGGGATTTAATGCGATTATTTAATTTTAAACATTCGCAGTTTTAGTTTTCGCTTATTTTTCCGATTTTTTTTTTAGGGAAAATTGATATCTTTTCGAAAATTAACTTTGCGCTTTTTTTGCCGCCATTTTCCATCCTGCATTGCACTTCCTGTTCAAGAATTTTATAATAGTCAAAGGTTATAATTATACATATGACTGGTATACCAAGTTTATTTTACAAATATAGAAAAAATAAAAATCTTCGCGAGGTAAGGTAAAATATTTTATCTTCATTGCAAAATCTTAATGATACAGTATTTTTAATATAAATATTCAATTTCGAGTTTTTTTTTTTCCGCGAGCTGGAACTATTTTTTCATTGCGGTGGCGCTGCGATCGCGCGTGTCTTTCGCTTTTTTTTTTTTGCCTCCGCCATTGACGCTCTGTCTCCATTGTAGCAAAGTTGTTCCAAATTGTTCGCAACAGAGAGAAGCCTCCTGGCATCTTTCGTATTTAATCTTGACGCAAACATCAGAATCATCAACAAGTACATACGGTTTTTTCTTCTCAAATATCATCGATACAGCGTTCGCAACAATGTGAGTAATTCGATTTTTATCATCGAACATCGGTCCGTGTAATTTTTTTTTTTTCGTCCCCATATATAGACGAGATATGCGCGATGACTTTCGGGCGTATACACAGAGAGGATATATTGTTTTTTTCTTTCTTTTATTTTCACATGGTACTTGGTTTTTTTTTGTCGAGACCCCGAGTAAAACATCATTTAATGGGAAATTTCAAGATCTCGTCGAGAATTAACGTTTAAAAAAAATATATATATGAGCATATTTACACGCGTTATAGTCGCATGTGACATTTGCATATGTCGGTGAACTCGTACGAATTTTGACAAGCATAATAAATGTACGAAATAATCCCGATTTTAAGATGACGCGAACTGACCGCTTCGTTAATTCGCCTAGAAATGAATTTATTCCAATAATTAGGCGATTTGAGTAATTAAAAAAAAAAAAATTTTTTATTTTTTTATTCAAAAATTTCGAGATATTTCGAACGTGAGCTCGGTAGTTTGCAGATATTAAGTTGAAAATTTTTTCGATACACCGAAGATAAGGCACGATCCATTGCTCATGGTCGTTTTTGCGAGACCGGTGGCGGAGAATAAGCGGGAACGGTAAACGCGGTGAGCGAGCATGCATGAATCAATCCTGGGGCTAGAAAATTGCGTTTTTTTTAATTAGGCTAAGCGCGGGTATTACTGCGGTTCGAAATGCGGTGCCAGCTCGACGAGCATATTTTAAAAAATCATTCAAAATTACGGACGTTTTATTGTTTTCAAATCAATATTTTACTTATTTTGAACTTAGTAAAAAAATTAACAATATTAATTAACAAATTAAAATGATAAAAATTTAAGCTCGCTAATATCTGATCTTTATTAATTACCTGCTTCACAATTAATATCACATTCGAAATAATTATTTAATAATAATTATTATTATTCCTATATCTTCTCGAAAAAACAATTAAGAACCGGGAAGTTCAAGGGCTGGGCTCATGATCTACTCGAACCCACTTGTTTTTATTTGATTTCGCTTTACTTTTGTTTCTACTTTTGACATTAACTATTATCAACAAAGTCAGGCGCTATTATATATACAGAATATTCGGCCGTGATATTAGACAACTTCATAAGACACGAGACTGATAAAAACATACGTCTTGATATTTGTATAGCTTAGAAATTGGAAATGTGCCAACCACGGTAATCGGTACGCACGATTCGAAAGGACTGCGGCGGCAAATTAAAAATGAAAATAAATTAAATTTTGATTCTACAAAATTTTTTAATTAAAAATAACTCTTATTTTAGTGATCGTAACAAAATATAAGGATATCGCAACAATAACAAAGAAAACAAGGACCTTATACAGATATCAATTTTTGACCATTACTAGCAAAAAAATGGTGAAATTTTCACTCGCAAACACCACCTTCATTTTGAAAAATCAACAATAAATTGAATAATCATGATGCACGTCATTTTGTTGATTCATTGTGTTTTCTAGACATTGAATTAACAGTCTGATTTTTTTTCAAGCCACAAATTATGAGACAAGATTAAATTCTGATAAAATAAAAAAAAAATCGCAGTAATACCCACACTTATCCTATATAGTACGATAAATAAATTTGAAGTTTCATCAGAATCTTCAATAATGTTTATCCCATCGATTCAGCAAAGTTTCGTTCGCCGATCTAGTTTTTAAGTACATTAGAATTTGAAAAGATTTAGCGCTCGAGCTTCGTTTGTCATTTTGGGGGCCTATACCCACCGTGTTAAGGTAGTACCGTCGATTATAGAATTATCGTTCAGAATTTAATAAAATTTTGCATAGCGGTAGATTATGACAATAAAAAGATTCAGTTAAATTTTTAAAAGTCTACAGAAATCGAGAAAAAAGATATTGGCATTTGTAATTTCATACATTTAGCATTGAGTCTTATGAGAAATCACAGGTTTTCATCGTATTTTTCAAAATGTACCGTCCGGATTTCAATAAAAATTGGTACAATAAGAGAAAATATTATAAGGAACATTTTAAATCCATACAAGTACAGGATTCAGACTATGTGAGAGTAGTAATTATAGGAAATAAATATCCAAAATGTACTTTTCTATCGGTTCATCATAGACGTGACGTTGCCTATTCTAAATACCGCGTGAGTCAAACATGACGGTATATACATTTGTTTAATTAATTAATTAAATTAATTAAAATTTGCCTCAATCGTAAAAAGCTTAATATAATAATAAACGAGGTACAGAATTGACCTGATTTTTTTCATGGGGTTTCCTTCGACCGCGCCATATCATTAAACTATTCTTTCATTTTTTTTTTTTTTCTCTTACATTTTTCATTGAGTTATAACAGCAGGAACGCAAAGTGTCACGAGGACTCGTGTTGAAATGAAAATTTTAAATATTCATTCTTCAAGAACGACGTAGATAAAAATTCTGAAATAATTCAGGTCGTTCGGTGCGTTAGGTACGGAATATTGAAAAAAAAAAAAATAAAATAAAAATTTTTCGGTTCATTTTTGCTCTACCCGTCGAGTCTCCTTAAAACGGAAGAAAATTCCAAGCCAAGTTAGCCGCAATTTCTCCCTCTCCCCTTGACCGAATGCGCCACGGCGATGCGTCAGTAGCGCAGTAGAAAGAGATTATGAAAAACATTTCGCGGCGGGGGGGGGCCCCTTGAGCAATGAAAAATGCAAAATGAAAATTAGCAATGAGAGTCGTGCGAAAAAAATAAAATATCAAAGATGTCTCGTCCTCCGTCCGCCGATTTGCCAAATTGTGTCGTTCGACAGGGCGTTCAGAGACCGCGATCGCAACGACAGACGCGGCGGGGGCGGGGGCGGACGAGGAGCTAACAGTAGCGGCAGCCGTTTCGGTAGCAGTCGCGACAGCGGACCGAGATTCGGTGGTGGTAGCGGCGGGCGCGAAAGCGCCCGCGACGGCGGCCCCGGCTTCGGCAATTCGTCATTTAAGACTCGTCAGCCCGGGGAGCGCCTACGAAAGCCCAGATGGGACATGAGCTCGCTGGAGACATTCAGAAAAGACTTTTACGTGCCGCATCCGAAAGTTTTGGCTCGCGATCCCCATACGAACGAGGCTTATCGCTCCGACAAGGAGATAACGGTGAAGGGCACGACGGTGCCCGGACCCGCTGTTTACTTCGACGAGGGAGGATTTCCCGATTACGTTCTCGATGAGATACGCAGACAGGGCTTCGAGGCGCCCACGGCGATACAGGCTCAGGGCTGGCCGATCGCTCTTTCGGGACGCGATATGGTCGGTATAGCTCAGACCGGCTCCGGCAAGACTCTCGCTTACATATTACCCGCAATCGTTCACATAAACAATCAGCCGCGGCTGAATCGCGGCGACGGACCGATCGCCCTTGTTCTCGCACCGACCCGTGAATTGGCCCAGCAAATCCAGCAGGTAGCCGCGGATTTTGGTGTATCTTCGCAGGTACGAAACACATGTATATTCGGCGGCGCTCCCAAAGGTCCGCAGGCTCGTGATCTCGAGCGCGGCGTCGAGATATGCATAGCAACGCCCGGGCGTTTGATCGATTTTTTGGAACGCGGCACGACGAATCTACGTCGCTGCACGTATCTCGTTCTCGACGAGGCCGATCGTATGCTCGACATGGGCTTCGAGCCGCAGATACGAAAAATCATCGAGCAAATACGTCCCGACAGGCAGACCCTCATGTGGTCGGCAACGTGGCCCAAAGAAGTGAGAAATTTGGCCGAGGAATTTCTCACGAATTACATACAGATCAATGTTGGCTCGCTTCAGCTCGCGGCAAATCATAATATTCTTCAGATCGTCGATGTATGCGAGGAGTACGAGAAGGAGGGAAAATTGATGAAATTATTGGAGGAAATATCGAACGAGCCGGAGAACAAAACGATTATATTCGTCGAGACTAAGAGAAAAGTCGATGATATCACGAGGGCGATCAATAGATGCGGCTGGCAAGCGATCGGTATTCATGGTGACAAGAGTCAGCAGGAACGCGATTACGTTCTCAATCGTTAGTATTTCGTTGATTTTTTTTACTTTTTTTTTTTTTTTTTCCCCCTCGTTACTTGGAGAAAATCAAATATTGCAGCTTTACACATTTTTTGTTTTTTGTTTTTTGTTTTTTTTTCATCGGTCAAACTTTGATTGTCGTAATAATATTTCTTGATAATCGTATTATTCAATCAATAGTGGTTATTTGCATAACTTTGTCAAGTTTTTTTTTACAAAATACTATAATGTACAATAGCATATCGCGTGTCTAATGACAAAAGGTCGTAAGCGCCATTATACGACATTTTGTCATTTTTAATGGCAAAAGGTCGTATAATTATTTTTTTTTTTTTCTCGTATTTGGAACAAGAACGCGGAATTAGGTCCAGAAACGTTGAAATTAAAAAGCCGGTCGACTAATGACAGATGGTCGTATATGCACTGGCAGATACGACTTTTTATTACGAAACGCGAAGAGAAAAAATTGCGTAGACTAATTGCAGAAGGTCGTATCCCCCAAAAATAATATTTTGATCAAGTTTTGTCAAATACTTTAGACTTTAAGTTGCGAATTACGCAAAGTTTCGCGATTTTGTCGCATCGGGGTTGAAGATTTCTGATCGAAAAATAAATTCCACTCATCCGCGGCACATACGACTTTTCGGTTGGACGTCCGAAAGTTCAAAATTTCAACGGATCTTCGCGTTTCAGGTGTTTTTGGAGCGATTCGAGAAAAAAAAAATATATATATATTCGACCTTTTGTCATTTCGCTGTGGAAGATAATGACAAAACATCGTATCTTTTTTTTTTTTTTCATTGATTTTTGGTGGATACGACCTTTCGCGCTTACGTTTTTTTCTTGCTAATTTCAATGGATCTTGGCGGTTGCTATGTTTTTTAAGCGAATGCAATAAAAAAAAAAAAATTTTATACGACCTTTTGCCACCAAAATCGTATTTTTGGCGCTTACGACTTTCCGTCATTAGACACGCGATATATTATGTTCCTTTACTTATTTTCTAACAATATCCTTAAAGTACACATCGTGTTCTCACACCTTTATTTCTTAGTCTTTATTTATCCCTCTGCTCCAACTCTTTCTCTGCCCCCCTTAATAATTTTTTTTTACAGATCTCTTCTATTTCCCTATAGCAATCACACATCCCTTTTTGTATTTTCCCACACAGCATATTTATAATTTCTCCCTTTGATGCCCATTCATCAATGCCTTCGATTCCTCTGCATTTTTTCTTCCTTTCTCTGTCACTAACTCTCTACCTTTTTTTTTTACATATTAATAAATGCTCCATCGTCTCATATTGTTCTTTACATATCCTGCACTTCCAATCGTCTCCTTTTTTTTTGCCCGCTCTTCCTATTTTGCCACATCTTAATCTTGTCCACATTTCTTTGTCCCTTCCATTTACCCTCTTCGGACCAATATTTCCAGGGCATCTTTCTCAATAATGTATCTGTACATGGCATTTTACGACGATTTTTTAATTTTTTCGTCTTACAATTTCCCTTTTTAACTTTTCTAGCCCCTCTTTTATTCTTTTGTCTATTCTTTGCCACATCTCTTCGTTCCCTCAGCATCGTTATTACGTCTTCTATTTCCATATCTTTTAGGACTTTAATTAAATTCTCCCCCCATTTTGACGGTTCACCGTTTGTAATCGCCCTAATATTTTCCAACAAGCAAATTTTTCGCCATTTTGTCTCCATCATTCTTATCACCTCTCTAATGTACCTTATCGCTCTTTCCCTTATTAAATATTTCATAGTAGGCACTCTCAATTCTCTTCTCCATGTATACATTGGTTCATTATAAGAAGAATATCAAGTATTGCCGCTTAACTTATTTTTTTTTCCATCAGCCTAACTGGTTTTCGTAATAATAATATTTCCTTTTTGATAATCATATTATTCAATCAATAGTAGAGTTTTATTTGCATAACTTTGTCAAGTTTTTTTACAAAATACTATAATGTACAACAGCATACCTTTACTTATTTTTACTTATTTCTTATTCTTTTACTTATTTTCCAATAATATCCTTAAAGTACACATCGTGTCATCACACCTTTATTTCTTAGTCTTTATTTATCCCTCTACTCCAACTCTTTCTCTACCCCCTTACTCATTTTTTTTTTTACAGACCACCTCTATTTCCCTATAGTAATCGCACATCCCATTTCTCCTTTTATTACCCATTCATCAATTCCTTTCATCCATTCCTCTGCATTTTTTCTTCCTTTCTCTGTCACTAACTCTCTACCTTTTTTTACATATCAATAAATGCTCCATCGTCTCATCTTGTTCTTTACATATCCTGGACTTGCAATCCTTCTCTCGTTTATTTTCCGCCCTTTCTATGTTGCCACATCTTAATCTTGCCCACATTTCTTTGTCTCTTCCATTTTCCCCCTCTTGGGACCAGTATTTCCAGGGTATCCTTCTCAATATTATATTTTTACACGGCATTTTACGACGATTTTTTTTATTTTTTTCTCTTAGAATTTCCCTTTTTAACTTTTCTAGCCCCTCTTTTATTCTTTTGTCTATTCTTTGCCACATCTCTTCGTTCCCTTAGCATCGTTATTACGTCTTTTATTTCCATATCTTTTAGCACTTTAATTAAATTCTTTCCCCATTTTGACGGTTCACCATTTTGGCGATCTTCCTTATCTCTTCCGACATAATCATATTATTCTTTTCGGCAATCATAATAATTCTTTTTTATGATAACAATTATTTTTTTTTTTTTTTTTTGCCGTCTTGCAGAATTTCGTGGCAGTAGATCGTCGATTCTTGTGGCAACGGACGTTGCCGCCCGAGGTTTAGGTAAGATTACAACGTAACGACGATATTGAACGTTATAAAAAAAGCGTGATGTAAGGGTCAGGCTGCGATGGTTATTTCACGATCGTGAACAGTCTATGGTATTAAAATGTGGCAACGGACGAGACGGCATGTGCCAGACTGATTGACGCTGATGCTCCATACAGATAATTCAGTCATAACGTATTTTTCCCCACTTTCACACATATATATATGTGTATATATATATATATATATATATATATATATATATATATATATAGTAGAAAATGTAATAGAAGGAAAACCTAATCAAATTGAATTCTGCATCGCGATACAATCGATTTTTACGTAACGGTGCTGTTGCGGCATGATTTTCAATTTTTTATTTTCTTTTTCTCGACATTCGCCGAGATTCGTAAAAGAAAATAAAAAATAATAATAACGAAAAAAAAAGGCTTCCGTGATAGCGTAGACGAGTATGACTCTTGTTTTTCGAGCTTTCGTTTGAGAAAAGTTGATTGAAAAATTATTAAGAAGCTACAATTTTCGGGACAATTCGAATTATTCTGAATTAAATTAAACGCAATGAAATTGTAAATTTTGAAACTCGAAAGTGAGGCATTAACGCTTCATGTAAATCATCTGAAAATGAAGCAAACAGATTAGGTGTGTGTGTGCGTGTGTGTGAATTTTTTTTTTTCCTTTTTTTTAATTAGCGAAAGGGTATTCAATCTTTCTTTCTCTCTGTCTCTCTCTCTCTCTCTCTCTCTCTCTCTCTCTCTCTCTCTCTCTTTCTGTCGATTTCTTTTTCCTCAGATCAAGACCGCAGTCTTGTCAGTCTGGTAGTAACGTGCTGTTCTATGTGTTTTCAGAGGCACATGCGACGGAGTTTTATCAATGATAAGAACTCTGGAGAGAGCTTGCTTTGGAATAAATAATTCAATTGGGGGGTGACTCCTCTGCTGGTCTCCGCCCCCGATCGCAACAAGCTAACGTTACGCTGTGCCTCGGCCCCAACACCCGTGCCACAAGAAAAAAAAAAACAAAAAAAAATACCAACACACTCTCACTCTGTACCTGCTTACGGTCCAAAGTATGGAAGCTGTCGAGAAAAAAAATTCTTTTCTTTTTGCCTTTTTTTTTTTTTTTTTTTTTTTTTTTTTTTGTCAACACCATCGATCGACCTTGTTGATCGTTGGAAAAAAAAAAAAAAAAAACAATAGAATCTCTCGAATTTGCAAAAATTAACATTTTTATTAATTATCGCGTGAGTAAATTTTTTTTATTATCAAATTATCGTCCGAAAACAAAAATTTCGGTCAAAATCATCTGTTAAACATAAATATATCGGTGAAATATTTTTTTTTTTTTCGTAAACAAAACTCGTGAATTTTCGTGTTAAAAAATTTGTTTTTTTTTTTTTTTCTCGTCATTGAACATTTTTTCATGAGATTGGGGTTCATTGGGCTTGGACGGAGAGCGCGTTGAAAGAAATATTTTTTTTTTTAAATAAAATAAAATAAAATAAAAATACGAAAGGCTGGGATCTCCGATGCTCCGACCGGCTCTGCTACTCTGCGAAGCATCGGGCCAAAAGATGACCCTGCAATTTTTTGTAAGTCCAGCAATGATCCATACTTTGGTTGCGGGTGAGAAGGGTGTGGAAAACAAAAAGAATAAAAAAAAAAAAAAGCAAAAGCTATGAATAAGAAAATCTAGCTCTTGCTGCATAAAAACAAACAAAAAAGCGCTCGAGTAAGCGAGACTTCTAATGAGAACCATCTGAGCTCTGATTCCTCTACATTCTCGAAAAAAAAAAAAAAAAAAAAAAAAAAAAAAAAAAAAATGTATTTGCATTTCCAGCCTTTGAGAAAGACAGGTAATTAAAATGGCATGCTTGTACTTTGTGGTTGACTCACTTTTGTTTGCCCGGAGCTCTGCGATATGCAAATCGTATTTGTCTCTTTTTTTTCACACTTTTTTTTTCTCTCTCTCTCTTTCTCTCTCTCTTCCAATTCCCGAACTCGTAGTTTCAATTAAAACTAAAAAAATATCCCATTTTCATATCGCAGACTCTGTTAAGAAAAAAAAAAAAAAAAATCACATTTCGTTGATGCTTGTGAAAAGAGAGAAAAAAAAAAAAAAAATCAATAATTCGCGGTTCGCAAGTCAGTGTAACCACAAAGAATCAAGTTGAATTATCTCCATTCTCGTTTCTCAATAATTATCTCCCGCAGATGTCGAGGACGTGAAATTTGTCATTAATCTGGACTATCCGTCGAATTCGGAGGACTACGTGCATCGTATAGGACGCACCGGTCGTTCGCAGCGCACCGGAACGGCGTACGCTTTCTTCACGCCCGGCAACGCGCACAAGGCCAACGATCTTATTCAGGTTCTCGAAGAGGCCAAGCAGGTCGTAAATCCGAAGCTCTACGATCTGTCGAGAAATCCGGGAGTTTACAAAAGTACGTAACGAACGATGAAAATTATATCGCGCAATTTATTCTGTTGTATTTGTGCGAAAAAAAAAAAAAAAAAAAGAAATATAAGGGCCATTCCACCAATTATCAATCAATATTTTGGCCCTAAAAATTTGATTTGCCTCACATTTTGTGCACCAAGATTGATAAATTCGCCGAGTTTCGCGGCCCGATAGGACAATAGTTCACGAGAAATCCGTTATTCAATTTTAAGGACATAATTTAAATGCGAATTCTCATCGTATCTTTAGCGCAGGGATGGGCATACTCGAATAATTTTGGTATTCGAATATTAAAATAATACCGAATACATGTCAGATGGGTATTCGTTTTTTTTTTTTCGGTAATGAATCCAATTCGATTCAGTATTCGTTCTGAGAATTAATAATTAATCTCACTGGATTCAGTATTCATTCCTAAATGAATAATGAATCCCACTGGATTCAGTATTTATTCCTAAATGAATAATGAATCCCACTGGATTCAGTATTCATTCCAACATAAGTAATGAATCCAGCTTGATTCAGTATTTATTCTGCAATTTATTCTGTTGTATTTGTGAAAAAAAAAATGAAATATAAGGGCCATTCCACCAATTATCAGCCAATATTTGGGCCCTAAAAACTTGATTTTCCTCGAATTTTTTCCTCACATTTTGCGCACCAAGATTGGTAAATTCATCGAGTTTTAAAATTTGTCCAATAGGACAATAATTCACGATAAATGCGATATCCAATTTTAAGGACATGAATTAAATGCGAATTTTCATCGTATCTTTAGCGCAGGGACGGGCATACTCGAATAATTTTGGTATTCGTATTTGTCCCGCTGGATTCAGTATTCATTCCTAAATGAATAATGAATCCCGCTGGATTCAGTACTCATTCCAAAATAAATTATGAATTCCACTGGATTCAGTATTCATTCCAACATAAATAACGAATCCAACTCGATTAAATATTTATTCCGTATTCGGATATCATTAAATTGAATAATCTGGAAAAATTAACAGAAAACATGTTTATTCTATTGAAACATTGTCTCTCGATTGCATTGTACTTACCTGAGTAACATATTACCATCATGATTGTTACGCATATGGAAAACGGAATACCAGAAAAACTCCGGGAATTTATTTTCTCCTGGAATGATCAGGAAAAAGTCAGGGAATTTAGAAAATTCTCTGGAATTTTTTCAGAATTTACTTTTTGCCAGAATTACGAAAAATGAAACCAACTTAAAAAAAAAAACTGAAAAGTATAAAAATAAATATTTTTTTATATTTTTAATATTTATATTATTCTTGGCATATACAACAAAAGTTAAGTCAGTGCCAAATGCCAAACAATGAAAATTTCAAAAACTAAAAACTAATTTACTCCGAAGCTCCAAAAGCTACGCTTCTGGATTCGATTTGTCGATACGCAACTGCACAATTATTATTGTCGATAAGTATTTATATTTATTTTTCATTTATCGGCACCGACATACAAATTTTCGTTTATAATAAAGAACAGGTTCGGTATTTGCTTTTAATGTATTTTTTTTTTTTTACTTTACAGTCCTTCAATTATTTTTTGTATTTCAGTTTTGTCTTTTTATTCTTAATTCTAATATTTAACATTTTCATGTATTTGAACTTTAAAAAAATTATGTTATCCAGTTCAATAGTATTTATTTTCCAATATGAGGATCGAATTGAGAATTCCCTCAATGTTTTTTCAATTGGGTTAAAATGTTTTGTTTTTTTTTTTTTCCCCACAAATACGATTCATTGCTATCCGTCCCGTATAGTTTAAAAAAAAAAAAAAAAATCAATTTCTCACGCGACTTGAGCTACTACAAGCAAAAAAAAAAACACCAAAAATATGTAAACTAATATTACAATTTTTCGTATCCAAGGAGGCCGATTCGGTGGACGTACGAGCGGCGGTGGCAGCGGTTCGCGCGGTTTTGGTAGCCGAGGCGGTTCCCGCGGAGGTTCCCGGGGCGGTCGCGACATGGGCGATCGTGGAAGATCCGATCGTGGCGGAGATCGCGGAAGCAAATGGGGCAACAGCGGTAGCGGTACGTTATTTTTTTATTTGTTTATTTATTAATTTTTTTTTACGAAATTTCGACAAAATATTCGTGCCCGAAACGGCTACGATTTTATAACGTAAAATAATAATAAATAAATGTCATGAATTTTAGAAAATCTCAAATTTCTAACGATTCAACTGCTTTCAATTGAACGTTTGTATTATTGTATTATTATTATTTTTTTGTTTTTTGTTTTTCAAAGGTGGAATGAGCGGTGGATACGGCGGTAGCAGCAAACCATTCCAACAGAGCAGCTACGGCGGTAGCTCCGGCACCGGAAGTAGTTACGGACAAAATGGTAATTCTTACGGAAGCGGCGGAGGTTACGGACAACGAAATGGCTATTGATACGCTATGGGATAGTAAGAGATCTATATACAGACAAATGTAAATTAATAAGAGAGGAAGAAGAAAAAACTTCCTCAGAAAGAGAGAGAGAGAGAAAGAGAGAGAAACTTTAAAAGAGAAAAATCGTTGCATTTGTCGATAAGACAGAAAAAGATGCATAAGAGCGAACGAGAGTGAAAGAAATGAAACGAAACAAAATCGTGTAAATCGCTCCGATGAAACGAGTGTTTGATGAAAAATTTATAGATTATTACATTTCTCAAACACTTGGATTAATTCGTAATATCGATTATCTTCCTTCCCCCCCCCCCCCCCCCAGAATAACTTTGCGCTCTTCGCTCCGTTTATATTATTTAAAATAACGAATCCTTGGTAACGTGCTATTTGTAGAAAAAAATCACGAAATCGCATTGAGCGAGACGATATTAAATTACTCTGATCGAGAAAAAAAAAAAAAACGTTTCACAGCCTGAGAGTTTTGTATAGTTCTCTAAAAAAAAAAAAAAAATAAAGCAAAGTATGAAGAAAGAGAAAAATTGGAAAAAAATTCAACCCTGTCTCGAGCTAGTTAAGATTTTATCGCTGCATCATCCCTTTCGTTTATTTTTCACGCATTTTTTGTATATTTTCCCTCTAAAATTCATGTTTGGGAAAAAAATATACAATCCATCAGGTTTTGAATGGTGAAAAGCTCAATCCTCTTTTGAAACAATTGTAATTTTACCAGAATTCATTATTATTTACGAGGGATTTTTCTAAATTTTTTAGATCGTCCCTTTTTGAGATATTGGAAAATTGAAGTTTTTTTTTAAACCCCGATCTTAAAAACTATTAGTCGTACAAAAAACAAAAACGTTTGAGACATAAAAGTTGCAGTTTCAAATGTATGTTTGAAAAAGAAAATTTTGTAGATTTTTTTTGAATGCAATAAAGGTCAATTTTTATGCAAAATAGGCTAAAATATTATTTTTCAACCGATACGTCAAGTTTGATTTTTCTTAAAAAATTTCAGAATTTACTCTCAAGTATGTGGAGTAACCTCATTTTTTTTTTTGGATGGTTAAGACGCCCGTTCGGTAGCTATGCTCCGTTTAATATCGATTTTTTCATAAAAACTAATTATGCCTATTACTTACCATCGAATTTTCATACAAATTGTGACATTATCCGCAATAACAGAATTGTCATATGATAAAAGGGATTGGGAGAAATTAATCAAGTATAAACAGTACTTTTTGAGGATGTTCCTCTGTTCGTTTGCGGCACGAGTCATCCGAGATGCTTATACACAGGCAGGGCTCAGCGGTGCCAAAGTCAAATCCTCACTCATCTTGGCCAGTCAATTTATATTCTCGAAATAAAAATTCGCTATTCGATGGTAAATGGCATTGATAGCGACGTATAAAAATTATAGCAATATACTCCTGTAAGTTTTTGAAATATTAACGTTTACGTTGCAAAAAAATATTCAAAATTCACGCTTTCCGAGCTTTAACTGCAAACGCTGTCCGAACTATTCAAGATAGGACAAAATTGCACGACAACAATTTTGTAGAGAATTCAATTTTCTGTAAAAAAGTCCTCGACGGCATACATGAAAAGTCAATAGCGGATGAGTGGGAGATGTCCAAAGTGGCGTGACGAGGAAGTGTGATTTTTGTGAAATCGCAGAATAGCAGACCCATTAATTGTTAAATTACATATCAGCGCGTTAACGTTGAATTAAAAATGCATAAAATCTCATACGTCAACTGGACACAGCGAGAAAGCCATTACCACCGAAAAAACTTTATTTACAACTGAATTAAAATAAAGCCACCTGCTTGAAATGGTTTTTTTTAAATTATTTTTACAACTTTGGACGCCTCCCACGCTTAAATTATTAATTTTAGATACGCGCCGTCGCGGACTTTTTTTGTAGATAATTTAGTTACCTAGAAAATGATTTATGAGCAATTTTACTCTGTTACGCATAGTTTGAGCAGCGTTTCGAGTTGAAGCACAAAAAGTGACAAATTTTCATTGTTTCTATTTTTCCCTTGCCAAATTGCAGAGAGGAATAATAATGCATATTTTATAAGTTATTATTTATGCCATTTACTGTGAAAAGACGCTAAAAAAAAACGCCAGACTTTTATTCTGAAAAAGAAGCCTAATTTGACAAGTTGAGCTCGGTAACATTGTCCGTTGCGTCTGAAATCGACAGCGTACGCCTCTTTTTTTCAGCATTTTTAAATACGTTACATTTAATTACGCAACGAAAATGCTTCTAATTAAGGTGAGTTTTTGCACACGGTTTTATTATACATTGAACTGGGTCATACAATTTTTTTAAGGTGCTGGCATTTCAAGTTCGTGAATTACAGAGCGATTGGGAACCTTTTTTTCACGCATGTGAAAAAAACAATAAAGTTTTTTAAAACATTTAATATCTCGACAACGAGGCTCCTGATCTCATTTAATCTTTGCACGCGCGTTTTGGGGGGATAAGCTGTGGATAGGCTGTAAAAATTTCAAGTCGATGACACTATATCGTTATAACAGAGAAACATCCTTAAACCCTCAAACCCCATCCCGTAACATGGCCCCCTTGCTGTGAGCACTAGCAAAAAAAAATGCCATTCTGTCGGAACGGCAAAATCTCGGCGCGCTCTGAGCGAGTCCTTTCACCAAATCCTCACAGTATGTCAATTAACCCGAGAAGAAAGTTTTTACAAAAAGTTTATTTGTATGCAATTTTTTAAAATACAAATTCAGTACAATATAATCGATTATGGATATAATATTTTTTTCAAAAACGCGATACTAAACGGAGCATAGCTACCAAACGGGCGTCTCAGCCATCTAATAAAAAAAATATGAGATCACTCTACACACTTGAGAGTATATTCTCAAATTTTTTAAGGAAAATCACGCATTGACTGAAAAATAATATTTTAGCCTATTTTGCATAAAAATGAACCTTTATAGCATTCAAAAAAAATCTACAAAATTTTGTTTTCAATCATTCATTTGAAACTGCAACTTTTATATCTTGAACTTATTTTTTTTTTTTTTAACGATTAATAGTTCAATTTATCAATATCTCAACAATGAACGATCTAAAAATTCTGAAAAAAAATTACAAAAATAATAATCACGAATTGTGATGAAATTACAACAATTCTTTTGAAGAGGGTCGAATTTTTCACCGTTCGAAACCTCATATATATTTCATATCCGAAATATATGTGCGTAAAAAACAAATATATGTACATTTAACGTATATCTTTTGCATATATATTTCACCCCTCGCGTAAATTCTCATAGGTGCGAAAAGTGCGAAATTCCATAAGACGTGTCGCGAGTTTGAAAAAAAAAAAATCAATGTCTCGGCATTTTTATAGATTTCGAGATAAGATTGTTATCGGAATGTAGTCGGATGATCGTGGAGATCATATTGTGAGGTATGTCAGAGCCTAAGATATCGGATTAGAAAAAAAAGAGCTCATTGTCCATCGTCACACGAGGCGAAGGAAGGAAAAATCACTTTTTCGATACAGCCTCGCGGGTTATCGTGCGAAGAAACTTAAGGGAGGGGGCGAGTTGTCGGATTGAAATATACTTCAACGAATTCATAAAGTTGAATTTGCGATAATTATTACTCGAATTCTCTGGAGCAGAGAGGGCCCGATAAGGGGCTCTCGAGGAGTAGGGATAACGAGAGATCTCATTGGTGGAAAAATCATTATCGAAAATCATACGACGCGTGGTCAGAGTCTCGCGAGGTCTTTTATTTCCTTTATCATCGAGACTATATCAACTTGTATTACTCATAATGATGTGCGACATCGTCTGTTGCGAAGAAAAAAATTTCATTGATCCGCGTTGTGTTTTATTTTTGCGATGACCGGCGATGGATCGATGGCTCAAAGTCAAAAAGACGCAAAATACTCGCGTATAAGAATCCTTTCGAGGCTTTATGGCATTGGCTCGTCGATAAGACGACTCTCGACGGGCAAAAAAAAAGCCACACGCTATCGAGAATCCAAAGTGACGTTACGCCCTTTTGCTCGCTAGAAGTCTCTATATCTATGCGCAGTTCGCTTATCCCCCTTGAAAATTTATGATACATGCAAACAATATATATACGTGAATTTGGAATATTTTGGCGGGTAAAATATATTTTATAAAATTCACATACGTTTCACGTAAAAAAAAAATGTTTTTCCCATACATTATTTTTGTGTGTGAAAAATATACGTGATATATATATATATATATATATTACATAATGTAAATGATTATTTTTCATTTAGATTGCGTTAATTATTTTTATTTCTTGCCGGAGAAGTGGAGAAATAATTATTTGCATTATGGAGTACAGAGGGAAAATAGTGCAACTACGAACACCGCATAGATCACTATTCTAAAATAATAAACGAATTATGGAGTAAATGAAGATAAATGCTTTTTATGAAGCAAAAAAAGGCCATCTGTGCTCATAATTCAATAGGATTTTTTCTTTTCGAAATAAATTTTTTTAACCGTTGTGTATTTTTCATCGGTATCTTGGAAAGCCCTGAATGAATTTTTTGAGAATTTCTAGAGTGGTCGATAAAAAAAAAGAACAACAGCAAGAAATTCTTCCAAAGAATGATTCATGATTCATCTGGTATTTTTTTTTTTCTTTTCAAACGCCAAAAACTATTTAAGGCAGTCGTCTGGTGTAGAGGCCTAAAAAAGGTGATTTTTTTTTATAAGGAAAGAAACAACGGACCTTCTTGAAAATTTTATTGCACTTTAACGCACATTCGAAGAGTATTAAAAAAACAATTTTATCAACTAATTATCGCAAAATGGCGGAGTATTAAATTGACCATAGAAGCGCCTCGCCGCTGGAGTCTCAAACTGGCAATATATAATTGACATATATTTTTATTGTCAATGAACTAAAAAAAACCGTGAAACCAAAAATGATCGACGATTTTTACAATTTTTTTCTTCTTTCTTCGTACAATAAAAATAGTATAAAATGACTATTTTTATGAATGTTTTTAGTTCATTTAGGATGGTTTTTGAGGTAATCCAGAGAATGAACTTTGGCTTGGGTCGATAGGTCATAAAGTTTTTTTGCTATCACGCCCGCCAGTTCGAGACTTCAGCGGCAAGGAGCTTCTATATGGTCAATTTAATACTCCGCCATTTTGCGACAATTAGTTGATAAAATTTTTTTTTTATACTCTTCAAATGTGCGTTAAAGTACAATAAAATTGTCAAGAAGGCCCGTTGTTTCTTTCCTTATAAAAAAAAAATCACCTTTTTTTAGGCCTCTACATCAGTTGATAAAAAAAAATAAAAATAAAAAAAATTAAACACTAGTTTGACCAGTATTCGATACTAAAACAACCAAAATATCAAGGAGTCATCCAGAATTGCATAAAACTACTCAAATTAATCTATTCTCGTTGCGTTGACGTCATATCCTTGTATTTTTTTTTATTTTTTTTTTTTTTTTTATCGATCATTATCGTACGTCACGACCCACGCGTCAAACTTTCCCAGTTCCTGCGCTCTGCTAGGTTGCTACGTAGCGCGTAGTTTACGCGGCGTCCGGCAGATGGACGAGCAGCCGTCGCGACGGCACGGCAAGGGGCCAGGGGGGAGGGATATTTTTTTTTTTTTTTTACTGATTAAAACTTACACGGCGCGACACTACGTGTGCGCATTGCACGCCAGTGCTTCGTCGATGATATATCCTGCGGTTCGTGGCGCGGTTACGTTGCACGATAAGAGAAAAAGACGTCCTCGGACGAGTTTACGGTGGCGATTGAAAAAAAAAATTAATTGCCTTGCGCGCGATTGGAAAAAACGAAAATTCGAAAAATTTCGAGAAATCACGTGAAAACATGACGGAGGAACGCAAGGAGGTGAGGGTGTGGTGCGACGGATGGTGAGTTTTTGAAAACAAAATTTCAATAATACATTTATATGTTACTTCTTTATATATATACAAACGAATATGACATTGACATTTTCACGTGTTTTTTCCCCTTATAACACTCTCCGACCGATGACTCGTCTTTTTTTTTCCCCCCCCGAATCATTCTGACACATGCCGGTCAATTTTTATCGAGCAGAAGCTTTTTATATCGGTCATCATCGATACATGAATTATTTAAATATTTCCGCTTCTTTGCCACGAAACAATTCGATGATTTTTTTCCTCGATATACTTATACGAGACTCGTGTTTGCCAACGTGTGAGCAAACGCAATTTTTTTTTTTTTTTTTTAATCACGGAATTGTCGATACGAATTTTTGTATAAAATTTTAAAAAATTGTCTTTTTTTTGTTTTTTTTTTTTTAACAGAACAGAGTTTTTACAATTTTTTAAATTCCGCTTTGCTTTCGTTATTTTCATTTTTTTTTTCTTATTTTATTGAATATTTTTTGATGAATAATTTTTATCCCCAACCCAGTTATATATCGGCGAATGAGATTCTTTGGTCGCGCCGAAAAGAGAGAGAAAAAAAAAAATTCTTTCCGCCCTCGTTTTCAGCTACGACATGGTACACTTTGGTCACGCCAATTCCCTGAGACAAGCCAAAGCTTTGGGCAATTATTTGGTCGTCGGAGTTCACACGGACGAGGAAATTTCCAAGCACAAAGGACCACCTGTATTTACGCAAGAAGAGAGGTAATGAATAGAAAAAAAATGTGTCTTTATCTATATATACATTCAGGTGTTTGACATTCAAAAAAATTTTCGATTTTTTTACGGGCAGACGCGAAAAAATGCTTGCTCCTGGTCTAAAAAGAAGCCTCCAAAAGAGCGAGCACCGTAGAACCAGTTTTAGGGTCTCCGAAAACGATTTATCTAAAAAAAATAAGTGAAAAATCGATTTTAGCTCCCCTTTAATATTTACTGCTTCTTTTATGTTTTACAAACAATGAATTAGGACGAAAAAATATATGACCAAAAAAAAACATCTAAAGCGCATTGTAGAGAAATGCTGACATGGAATTTCCAAAATCAGTGGCGTAAGGTGTTAGGTGCACGGTTGATTCGATTCAACCTTTCGAAGTCTCACCCTGTTCGGGCAGCACTTCCGCATCTTTTGAACGTGGGGATTTGAAAAAAAAAAAAGTAATTATGTAAAAAGTTACAGTCAATTATACGAAATTTTCCAAATTTGAGACACTATTTTGCAAAAAACTTGGTAAAAAAGACATGAAAAAATTCCCTCCATCGCATAATGAGGATTTTGATTCCGAACAAAGTGAATTGTATCGGTGCTCCCAAAATCTTACGACACAGCGCCAAAAATATAGTTTCAAGAAAAACTAATTTGATATTTTTTACCCAAACAGTTAAACAGATATTTGAGGTTTTCCAATAAAAACTATCAACTGTTTGGGTAAAAAATATCAAATTAGTTTTTCTTGAAACTATATTTTTGGCGCTGCGTCGTAAGGTTTTCGGAGCACCGATATAATTCACTTTGTTTTGAATAAAAATCGTCATTATGCGACGGAGGGAATTTTTTCATTTTTTTTTTTACCAAGTTTTTTGCAAAATAGCGCCTCAAATTTGGAAAATTTCGTATAATTGACCGTAACTTTTTACATAATTACTTTTTTTTTTTCAGATCCCCACGTTCAAAAGATGCGGCAGTGCTGCTCGAACAGGGTGAGACTTCGAAAGGTTGAATCGGACCAACCGTGCGCCTAACACCTCACGACACTGGTTTTAGAAATTCCATGTCAGCATTTCTCTACAACGCGCTTTAGATGTGCTTTTTTGGTCATAATTCATTGTTTGTAAAACACAAAAGAAGCAGTAAATATTAAAGGGGTGCTAATATCGATTTTTCCTTTATTTTTTTTAGAAAAATCGTTTTCGGAGACCCTAAAACTAGTGCTACGGTGCTCGCTCTTTCGGAGGCTTCTTTTTAGACCAGGAGCTAGCATTTTTTCGCGTCTGCCCGTAGAAAAATCGAAAATTTTTAAATGCGAAACACCCTAATACATGAGAAATTTTTCGTTCGAATAAAATTGATTCAATGGTACGAATGAATATCGTACGTTCCGCTGCGCAAAGAATTTCGAATTGAGAAGATTGCGAGAAAAATATGAAATTTTAGCAAAGTATGAGAATTCGAATTTTCCGTTTCGGCCTATCGCAGCGAATTGAAAGTATCGAAAAAAATTCGAAAAAGTATCGATGAAAAAAAAAAAAAATCTACATGTTATCCGCATTTTTATTTGAAAATTTTTATATTTCATCGATCGAGATTCGAGATTTCATAAAACTGGTCGTAAAATTGTATAAAAAAAATCTTATAGGATACAAAAAATTTACATAGAATCTCCTGTGGATAATATAAATCCTTGATCTTCGATAAATTCACTCTCTCGTTGATTGAATACGAAAAAAAAAAAAGTGTTAAACCCCCGAACGTCTTGCCATCGAATATAATTCAATGGCGGTAAGGAAGAAAATTTAGCTGAGAAAAATTTACTCCGATTCGTTGTAGCTGGAGAAAAAAAAAAGGTACAGAAGAAAAATGTACTGCGTCAAATTTTAGGATATAAACGCGATTGTTTGCACCGTTTCGTTGATTAATAGAGGGGGAAAAAAAAGAACGTAAATCGAGGCTCTCAAGATTGAGTCGAAGTTTATGAAAACCATAGAGGCAGAATCGACTATAAAAAAAAAAAAAAATTCGCTCCTTGACCCTCGATCGTTTTACACTCTCATTAATTATAAACTCGAGAGAGAGAGACCGGTCTCTCCGGCGAGCCAATGTTAATCAATATAGTCGTCTGGGAGATATAGCTCGGACTTCAGCAAAGTATTTTTCCTTCACTCAATATACACCTCTCGTTCAATATTAACGAATGGATTTTTTTTTTTTTTTCTTTCAACGCATCACACGCGATCTCTATCAAGACTTATAAATCTTTAAGATTTACCTTGGTGCAATATTTTGTTTCGTCATTTCCTCGAATCGAGTGTTTTTTTTTTCTTCTTTTTTTTCTTTTTAAATTGCACCGTAGAGACGATAAAATGGGTTTCGAGGCATAATGGACGCGTGTCATTTATCGAGCGAAAATGACTCTTATCTGAATGAAAAATTTTTTTCCTGCGAGTCACGTAATTCTTACCGGAAGACATACAGCGCGTTATTTTCTTCTTCGCTATCAATAAGGAGCAAATAAATTTTATCGGAGCGTGCAAATTTGTTTTCAGTGTCTCGTTTCGTTTCCACGAGAAAATCGTGCGAAATGTTTTTTTTTGTTTTTAATTCGAAGAGCACGAAATTGAGAATCTTGTCAGAGACCTAAATTTGTTTTGAGAGCTGGACAAAAAAAATCGATAAATTTTTCCGTACATTCGAATGGCAAGGAAATTACTGTTGTAATTTTTCCAACGGTAAAATATTCTTTTAAAAGATGCGGCAGAACTTTTTTTTTCTCTTTCGACTGTTCAACTGCAGTTAAACAAAAAAAAAGTCTGCTGAACGTTGTCACACTCGAGTTCCAATGAGGGAATACAGATTGTTTTTCTTTTTCCAAATTCAAATAATACAAGAAAGAGTCTACTCAAAATGAAAAAAATTCAACCAATTATAAACGAAGATGAGAATTTTTTTTTACAACTTTACAAATAAAGATAAATTTTTCGTAGCAAAAGCTTGTTTCAAAAATCGCACGCAATTTATTCCAAACGATTCGTACCAACATTGCATCGTTTATTTATTTTTATTTTTTCTTTTTACTGCAAATATTACGACCTTGCTGTTCCGACGAATAATAACAAGCAAAAGCATGAAACGTGATAGGACAATGGTCGAAGAAAATAATAATAAATGATTGTGAGACAATAAGGCACGTAATTTTAGACGACGATATCGACTCCGACTGCCTCGGGGAGGTATGAAAAAAAAAAAAAAAAAACGAAACGTGATCCAACCGTTTGCGAAATTAAAAATCTCAAGTCTCTCTGACTTAAAATATTTGCAATACTGAACTGATAATTCGATTTTTAATTGAACAATCTCTGACTAAAAATATTTCCAATATTGAACTGATAACTTAATTTTTGATTGAATAATCAAATTAATTTTTCATTCAATTGAATTTCCTTAATTTAATTTTCATTAAAATTTCACTTTTATTATAATTTTTATTATTCCTCTTTTTTTTTTGTTTTTTTTTTTTTTTTTTCGTTTCAAGATACAAAATGGTGCGCGAAAATAAATGAATTTCCTTAATTTAATTTTCATTAAAATTTCACTTTTATTATAATTTTTATTATTCCTCTTTTTTTTTTTTTGTTTTTTTGTGTTTTTTCGTTTCAAGATACAAAATGGTGCGCGGTATAAAATGGGTCGACGAAGTCGTCGAGGGCGCGCCATACATAACGACACTGGATACCCTCGACAAATACAAGTGTGACTTTTGTGTGCACGGCGATGATATTACAATGACCGCGGACGGCGTAGATACCTATCATCTTGTTAAAGCAGCCGGACGGTATAGGTGAGCACGTAAGACAAAAAATCTATCGAATTCACATCCTTTTTCTTATTTCACATATTTCAATTTACAATTATTATCTTCATTCCAAATTTTTTCGTTCTTATATACTTTTAGCTATATCTCTTATTTCGGAGTAAATTAGCTATTAGAAAAAAAAAAAATTGAATATTACAAATAAAAGAGAGTAGAAAAACATCTTCTCGGATTATTATTATTATTAATTGTGGGAAAAAAGAATTCTCCACGATTCAATGGATAAAAATTAAGAAAAAAAAAAAAACAATGCGTAATAATTCTCAAAAGGGCATCGCTCGCTTCGACGACATTCATTTATTATTCGTAATCAGGAGAACCAAACGATTAGAAAACAGCGTTGAGTGTATACAGGAAGTTGATAGCGAGTTCGTAAAACCATTTTTTTCTTTTTCGTTTCTATCGTACGGTAGCGAGAAAAAATATTTCCGTTGATAAAGTTTCCCCCGCAACGACCGATACGAATTTCACGAAAATTCATTTCGCGTCGAAAACAACGAAATCTTTCATATTTAGAAAAAAAAAAATTATTTAGCTATTCATTTATTTATTTATATCAGGGTATTTGAAAAACAAATTTCAATTTTTCATGCTCCCAGCCCTTGAAACTTGAGTTTTTATGGAAAAAAATATCCTCGCGAAGAGGGAGCTCTCTGTAGCTTAAGGAGGTTCTTGACCCAGAGAAAAACGGTAAGAATGATTCTAAAATTTGAGGGGAGGTTTGCGCCGGTACTAGGAATACATCGTAATTATTTCAAATTTTTTGACCGCGTGGTTGAGGAGGAAAAAAAAACATTAAATATGCCGCTTATACGTGGGCTCTTATGGGAAAAGTATTCGTAGTTATGATCGGAGATTATTTTAAGAGTGAAAAAACGGTAACATTTCCCCGCTTAAATTTTCCAAGAGGTACACATATATTTCGTTGTTTTTTTTTCCTTTAAAAATACAAATCTCAATTTTTCGATAGCTCCGACAATAATGGAATATTTTATTATAGTTGTTTGAAAATTATTCCAGATAAATCTCTCGATGGAATGAATTTTTTTTTTGAGAACAGTTATTGTTTTTTTCTATTTTAAAAATCCCGATGGAAAGATAAAACTGGCCATAGAGTTTACTCGAGAGTTCGTTATTTGGAAATATTTTTTACGTCGCTTAAAAAAAAAAAAAGCAATCGAGTTGAGCGGAAGCCGCCGCTCATTGGACGTTTCTAATTATAACAGCCAATTAACCGTCTGTGACGAACTTTTTGAAAGGAAAAATTTGAGACCACGGGGATTGTATTTCAAATAAAAAGAAACTTCAATGATTTAAAAGTTTTAAACGATATTGCTGAACGAAAAATAGTTTTGTGCGCGGAATTTAATTCATTATTAACCAAGGATAGAGATCGAGCGCTATATGTACTTTTAGTCGCGTGATTTCCACCGAAAGGCGCATGCCACGTGTAAAAAAGGCGTCTTTGGCATCAATTTTTACCGAAAATAAATAAATGACATTTGGCGTTTTCTTTTTTGCGCAAAGTCACAGCGGAAAAATTGCAAAAAGTGAATAAATTTGCTTACGTACCATCGTCCCCCGGGACCAATGATTTCCTATCTCAGCAAGAGAATAAAGAACCATGGAGTACGTATTCGAGTCGAGAAAAAAAAATTATCGCGAAAAAAAAAAAAATTTTCACCACATACGAATCGTTTATGACGATTTATAAACAATTTTTAATCGCAAAATTATTGTTACGAATAAAATCGATCCAAATTTTCATTCAGAACACGATGGTGTCGGACAAAGCTGTTCAACTTAAAATTGTTTAGAATTTTTTATAAAAAATTAGAAATTAGGAATAAAAAAAGAATTTATTTAATAAAATTTTGTTTTCTTGACTCGAAATACAATCCTCATGGTCATTTTTCCTTTCAAAAAGTTCGTCGTAGACGTTGATCGGCTGTTATAAGTAGAAATGGCCAATGAGCGGCGGCTTCCGCTTGAGCTGCAGAGCTTCCTCTTCGCGAGGATGTTTTTTTCTCTATCAAAACTCAAGTTTTGAGGGGTGGGAGCATGAAAAATCGAAAAAAAATGTTTTTTTTTACACCCTAATTTATATATATACATTAGACTGTTTCAAAATAAATCGATAATTTTTTTTTTTGCTTTACACAATCTTAAACTATACTTGGACATAAAAAAAATAATCCTCGCGAAAGAAGGGGCCGGTCCTTCAAGATTTAGAGGTATCTCATCGGACTTTTGTCTTTTTTTATTTCGTTAATGACTAATTCTTTTACAAACCGAACACCATTCTGACTGACACATTTTTTATTTGGCTGAAACTTTTTTTACGGGTTCTATGTCGAAAAAAAAAGATGCGTGTTCGAGGAATTTTTTTTTTTTTTTTTTAATAGAGGGGGTTGAAAGTTTGAGATTCTCGTGGTTTTGCTTTGGAGACTCATTTTCAAAAATTGATAACTTCGGTTATTTTTAAGCTAGAGAAAACTTTTTTTTTTTTTTTTTTTCATTTTGAAGATAAAAGAGTGAATTTTGGGAAAAAATTATTTTAAAAAATTTATAAAAAATTTCATATTGTTACAAACAATTGAAATGTGTAAATCAATTTTTAACCATGGCCCCCAAATTTTAACGATTTCTTAATACAACTATCGTATTCTACGTCAAATTTTCTATAAAAAATGTATTTTTTATTAATGGAGAAATTATGTTTACCGGTAGAGATAAATTAATTTATCTAGCGCGGCGCGTCGTATCGGCGCGCGGGTACCTCTGCACGCCTGTTTTTCTAACCCCCACATCGTTTTTCTCAATAACATTAATGATTATTCAATATTAGTCTATTTTGTCAATCGAGTACAAATTATTATTAGCAAACAGGACTTTATGATTAATTCAACAAAATAAAAACATGTTAGCAAATGAAAAAACAATTAATTACGATTTTTATTAAAAAATTTTCTTAAAAACGTTATTTATCAGTAGTTAATAATCTCCTACTGAATTGTATGAGAAAGTACATAGTAGGAAGTACCTTAAAAGGAAAGTAGGAGATTATTAATATCGATTTTTGTATTTTTTTTTTTTGTTTTTTTTTTTGCATTTATCGACGTATATATCGACCGATAATTGTTGCTGCGATCATCAAGATCGTTTTTTTTCTAGTATATTCAGTATTTATACATAAATTTGAAATATATTCATCATTTTAGGACTAGAAAAACGTTTGTTCCGTCCATGCAAATTAATTATTCACGTATTAACGAAATAAAAATGACAAAAGTCCGATGAGACACCTTTAAATCTTGAAGGACCGGCCCCTCCTTTCGCGAGGATTATTTTTTTATGTCCAAGTATAGTTTAAGATTGTGTAAAGAAAAAAAAAAATTATCGATTTATTTTGAAACAGTCTAATATACATATATATATATAAATATATATATAGAGAGGTCCAGAGAACAGCCGGAGTCTCGACCACCGATCTCGTCGGTCGAATGTTACTGATGACGCGTCAGCATTTTCGACAAGGCGACAGCGAGTACAGCGTCGATCGCGAGCCGAGCAAGAGAATGGGACAGGACAGAACGGCTCGAAGTCCCTGGACCGGATGTTCGCAATTTTTACCAACTACGCAGAAGATAATACAATTCAGCGATGGCAAAAGTCCGATGGCCGGTGACAAAATTGTTTACGTAGCCGGGGCTTTTGATCTCTTTCACGTTGGACATTTGGATTTTTTGGAAGTTGCCAAAAGAGAGGGTGACTATCTTATCGTTGGTTTGCACACCGATCCGGCTGTTAATCGTTACAAATGCGGCAATCATCCGATTATGAATCTTCACGAGAGAGTACTCAGCGTACTGGCTTGCAAGGTTCGAGAAAAATGTTTTTTACAATTTGTTTTTTTTTTTTCCCGAAAATTAACTAAAACACCCGATTTAAATTGATCAAATGAGAGAACACGAATCGAATTTATGGAATAAAAATTGTTTTTTTTTTTTTTTTCTTCATTTATTCGATGCAGTACGTGCAGTACTGGCTTGCAAGGTTCGAGAAAAATGTTTTTTACAATTTGTTTTTTTTCTTTCCCCCCCGAAAATTAACTAAAACACCCGATTTAAATTGATCAAATGAGAGAACACGAATCGAATTAATGGAATAAAAATTGTTTTTTTTTTTTTTTTTTTCTTCGTTTATTCGATGCAGTACGTGAACGAAGTCGTGATTGGCGCACCGTACGAGGTAACGAAGGATCTCATGGAGCACTTTAACGTATCGATCGTATGCCACGGTCAAACGCCGATAATGCCGTGCGACGACGGTGCCGATCCCTACGCCGAGCCAAAGAGATCGAATAAATTCAAGCTCTTGGAAAGCGGAAATGACATGACGACGGAGAAAATTGTCGAGAGAATTATTCTCCACAGGTAAGAGCGACAAAAAAAAAATAATAATACAATGATAATTCGTGCATTTTGAGGATTTTTCGCGTTTATCGCTGTGCCAAATGAAAATTAATCACGTAATTAATACTTTTTTTTATACATTATTCGTACGGAATAATGTAATTCGGAACAATTGTTGTTGTTTTTTTTTTTTAATTTATATTTATCAAAAATTCTCATCGAAATCGTTTCAATTTCAATCGAAACGTTAAAAATCCTTGAGCATGCTCTTATAGCGCTGAATTCGCGCGTCAAGTACGAAGAAAATAAAGAAATAATAATTCATAAGAACGAACTGAAAGAAAAGAAATGAAAAAAAAACAAACAAAAAAAAGCAAAAAACAAAAAAAAATTTATCGCATTATTGTGTCCCTTGTGCCCTCGTAGGTCCCAGGAGCTTTATTCAATCGTTAAGAGCTTGAAGCACACGTAGCGCATACACATTGCATCGTCCTGTGTCACTCTTCTTCTTCTTATCACGTTTTCTCTTTCTTTTTTTGTACTCGTTTCATTTATTATTCGCAATAAACGTACTTTTGTTTGTCACATTTTTCGTTTATCTGTGATTTCTCGTCGATAATATTTCTTTTATTTATTTATTTATTTTGATTTTTTTTTTCTTCTTCAACTCGACACTAAATTTTGCCTCGTCCAAGACGCGCGTTTTATTTATTTATTTATTTTTTTTTTTTCCGTACAACTTTCGTGAGACACGCGTGGGAGCTCACTCTCTCGAGGGTAATTAAGAATGTTCCTCTGTTAAATCGATAGAGCGTCATCGATTTGAAATTTTTTACAGCTTATCCACAGCTTATCCGCCCAAAACGCGTGTGCAAAGATTCAATGAGATCAGGAGCCTCGTTGTCGAGATATTGAATGTTTTAAAAAAACTTTATTTAACGTGCGCTCTTACGGCCATGCGTGAAAAAAAAAGGTTCCAATCGCTCTGTAATTCAGGAACTTGAAATGCCAGCACTTTTGAAAAATTGTATGACCCTGTTCTATATATAATAAAACCGTGTGCGAAAGATCACCTTAATTAGAAGCAAGGCTTCTTTTTCAGCATAAAAGTCTGGAGTTTTTTTTTTTAGCGTCTTTTCATAGTAAATGGCATAAATTATAACCCATAAAAGGTGCATTATTATCCCTCTCTACGATTTGGCAAGAGAAAAAAATAAACAATGAAAATTTGTCACTTTTTGTGCTTCAATTCGAAACGCTGCTGAAACTATGCGTAACGGAGTAAAATTGCTCATAAATCATTTTCTACGTAACTAAATTCTCTAAAAAAAAAAAAAGTCCGCGACGGCGCGGATCTAAAATTAATAATTTAGGCGTGGGAGGCGTCGAAAGTTGTAAAAATAATTTAAAAAAAAACCATTTCAAGAGGGTGGCTTTATTTGAATTTAGTTATAAAGTTTGTTAGGCGGTAATATAATCGATCCCCCCAAAACGCAAAGATTCAATGAGATCAGGAGTCTCGTCGTCGAGATATTAAATGTTTAAAAAAACTTTATTTAACATGCGTGAAAAAAAAGGTTCCAATCGCTCTGTAATTCACGAACTTGAAATGTCAGCACTTTTAAAAAAATTGTATGACCCTGTTCTATATATAATAAAACCGTGTGCGAAAGATCACCTTAATTAGAAGCATTTTCGTTGAGTAATTGAATGTAACGTATTTTAAAATGCTGAAAAAAAGAGGCGTACGCTGTCGATTTCAGACGCGACGGACAATGTTGCCGAGCTCAACTTGTCAAATTAGGCTTCTTTTTCAGCATAAAAGTCTGGAGTTTTTTTTTAGCGTCTTTTCACAGTAAATCGCATAAATAATAACTTATAAAATGTGCATTATTATCCCCCTCTACAATTTGGCAAGGGAAAAATAGAAACAATGAAAATTTGGCACTTTTTGTGCTTCAACTCGAAACGCTGCTCAAACTATACGTAACAGAGTAAAATTGCTCATAAATCATTTTCTAGGTAACTAAATTATCTACAAAAAAAGTCCGCGACGGCATGTATCTAAAGTTAATAATTTAAGCGTGGGAGGCGTCCAAAGTTGTAAAAATAATTTAAAAAAAACCATTTCAAGCAGGTTGCTTTATTTTAATTTGGTTATAAATAAAGTTTTTTAGGTGGTAATGGCTTTCTCGCTGTGTCCAGTTGACGTATGAGATTTTATGCATTTTTAATTCAGCGTTAACGCGCTGATATGTAATTTAACAATTAATGGGTCTGCTATTCTGCGATTTCACAAAAATCACACTTCCTCGTCACGCCACTTTGGACATCTCCCACTCATCCGCTATTGAATTTTCATGTATGCCGTCGAGGACTTTTTTATAGAAAATTTAATTCTCTACAAAATTGTTTTCGTGAAATTTTGTCCTATCTTGAATAGTTCGGACAGCGTTTGCAGTTAAAGCTCGGAAAGCGCGAATTTTGAATATTTTTTTTGCAACGTAAACGTTAATATTTCAAAAACTTACAGGAGTATATTGCTATAATTTTTATACGTCGCTATCAATGCCATTTACCATCGAATAGCGAATTTTGATTTCGAGAATATAAATTGACTGGCCAAGATGAGTGAGGATTTGACTTTAGCACCGCTGAGCCCTGCCTGTGTATAAGCATAGGGACCCCTCTCAAACGACTCGTCCCGCAAACAAACAGAGGAACATTCTTAACTAGGAAGATTCATGAAAGCCCGTAATTGCATATTTTTCACATTTTTATTTCTATCCTAGCGAGAAATATGATAGATAGATAGAGAGAGAGAGAGAGAGAGAGAGAGAGAGAGAGAGAGAGAGAGAGAGAGAGAGAGAGAGAGAGAGAGAGAGAGAGAGAGAGAGAGAGTGAGAGAAAGAGAATTATAAAAATAAATAATGCCTTGGAATATTCGTCCTGTCCCGCGCATCTCGATTTTGACGTACAAACCCTTGTTCTTATCCGTTGACAAAAGCGTTTGAAAATTTTACAGGTTGGAATTCGAGGATAGGAATATAAAGAAGGAGAAAAAAGAGCTTGCAGCTATCGAAGCCCTGACCAAGTCGCAAAAAAAAGCCGAATGAATCTTGTTGCGATATATCATATATAAATGTATATATATATATATATATATATATTGAACTTCGAGTTTTCCTGCGGAGGATTTATTCGCCTCAAGAAAAGAAAGAAAGAAAAGAAAACCAAACAATCGGCTCTCTTCGATCTGTGTAAATAACAGTAGTGTATGAAATTTTCATTATTTATTGTTCAAAGTTGAAAGAAGAAGAAGAAGAAGAAAAAAAAATTGAACAGTGCCCAAGCCAAATGATATAAGCCAGGAGTGCTTGATTTTTTCCCTCCCCCCCCCCCCCTTTTTTTTTCTCAAGCATCTCAAAGACTTTGACTCGCCAATGTGCGAGTATAAATATAATTTACGATAAAATTTTAAAAAAGTAATTATAATAATGTTAATAAGATAAATTATAAGCTCGACGAATCAATTAATTTTCAAAATTTCCATGTGAATCCGATCGACTGCTGGAAAATTGTGATTTCGTTATTCGAGACTCGGCACATTCTATCCAAATATCACACACACACACACACACACACATGCATATATTTATAAATATAAATAACAATAAAATAGTGAAATTGTACAAAAAAAAAAATAGACAAAATAATTTATGATCTCACGATGGATGTAAAATTCATTTTTTTTTTTCTACGACATATTTCGTATCGTTAGGACAAATTCGATACTCGCTCGGCAGAGATCGTGACAAAAAAAAATAGAAATATGAAAGCAGAATAGTCTTTTGATTGTCTAAAAGAATATAAAATCGATCGAGAATACTTGAGTCGACTGTCAAATCCAAAATTTAGTTTGGAAAAAAATGTGTTTTTTAATAATTTTAATGCAAATTTCAATTGAATGAAAAATTTAGAGAGAAGAAGAATGAATGAATAACGATCGAGTCACGTGTCTGCCCTGTAATTTTATAAACGAAGAGACATTTATTTCCAAAAAAAAACACAGCAAAAGAATTCTTTCGGCGATTCTCATATAAAAAAAAACAAAAACAAAATCCCATCGACCCGAATTATCGTCGAAAAATTATCCACCGGACTTCACGACATCCAATATATATTAAGGTGTTTGAAAAAAAAAAAAACAATTTGGATTTTTCATACCCCTCAAAACTTGGGTTTTGATAGAAAAAAAAAAAATCCCCGCGGAGAGGAAGCTCTGCAGCTCAAGCGGAAGCCGCCGCTCATTGGCCATTTTTAATTATAACAGCCAATTAACGTCTACGACGAACTTTTTGAAAGGAAAAATGACCATGAGAATTGTATTTCGAGTTAAGAAAACAAAATTTCATGAAAATAAATTTTTTTTTATTCCTAATTTATAATTTTTTATAAAAAATTCTAAACAATTTTAAGTTGAACAGCTTTGTCCGACACCATCGTGTTCTGAATGAAAATTCGGATCGATTTTATTCGTAACAATAATTTTGCGATTAAAAATTTTTTATAAATTGTCATAAACGATTCGTGTGTGGTGAAAATTTTTTTTTTTTCGCGATAATTTTTTTTTTCTCGACTCGAATACGTACTCCATGGTTCTTTATTCTCTTGCTGAGATAGGAAATCATTGGTCCCGGGGGACGATGGTACATGAGCAAATATATTCACTTTTTGCAATTTTTCCGCTATGACTTTGTGCAAAAAAGAAAACGCCAAATGTCATTTATTTATTTTCGGTAAAAATTGATGGCAGCGATGCCTTTTTACACGTGGGATGCGTTTTTCGATGGAAATCACGCGACTAAAAGTATATATAGCGCTTGAACTCTATCCTTGGTTAAGCTTTTCAGGACGGGAATTTTTACGTTGAAGTTGGACTTTTTTTTTTACACGATATTTGTACATAATATCGAAGAATCTGGTCACGTCAAGTACCCGAAAAATTTGGTGGTCGAAATTTCGACCAGTACCGTCCTTTAAAGGTTAATAATGAATTAACTTCCGCGCACAAAGCTACTTTTCGTTCAGCAATATCGTTTAAAACTTTTAAATCATTGAAGGTTCTTTTTATCCGAAATAGAATCCTCGTGGTATCACATTTTTTCTTCCAAAAAGTTCGTTATAGACGTTAATTGGCTGTTATAATTAGAAACGTTCAATAAGCGGCTTCGCGAGGATGTTTTTTTTTTCCCATAAAAACTCAAGTTTTGAGGGATGGAAGCATGAAAAATCCAAAAATTTTCTTTTTGAACATCCTAACATATAAAAAAAAATTCTACAACTTGTGTTTTTCTTTATGTACAAAGTGTGAAGTGTTTATATATATATATATATATATATATATATATATATATATATATATATATATATATGTATATATATATATAATTAGCGAAATCGCGAACCACCAATGTCCCCCCTCGCCCCATTTACCAAAATATCCAAGAGTGCCCCGATTTTCGGACAACTCCGGATAAAATAAATATAAATTAATTAATAAATACTAATCGTTTTAGCGTTGCAGAATTACGAGTAACGTAAATCGAAATCGTTTCAGGTCACGTCATAGCACTCTGCCATTTAGCGGACAAAGACAAATACGAGTAATAATTGAAGAAAAAAAAAAGTAAAAAGAAAAGTTGAAAAAATTGCCAAAAATTCGAGATCGACCGCGCAACACGAAAAAAAAAATGAATTTTCTCATGAAAATTTTCAATTTCTTGTGGAAAATGAGAAAATTGAATTTTTTTTTTCTCCACTCGGGCAAGTTCGATCTTGAAGTGACTTTTGCTAAAGTTATACAAATTTTCAGGAAATTTTGCGAAATTTTTTTTTTTTCTGAAAATTTGAATTAACCTTCTTTTTTTCTTTCATACTTCGATAATAATTTTCCGTTATTATTACTTTTTCGAGTGTTCTTGAGTTTTACTTTCGTTCAATATTTTTCTTCAATCCTAATGCACTATAAAAAAAAAAAAGAGTCAAATTTGACTCAAAGGATCGATCGAAGAGACGATTTTTTTCAGGATCTTCGAACGATCCTTGCTGCTTAAGAATAATAAATAAATAAATAAATAATAACGAAGTGTTCTAGAAAATGAATAAGGATAAAATCGATTGAAAAACAAAAAAGAAAAAAAAAAAAACTCTATTGAACGGTAGATCGACCGGTGTAACCGGGTGTAACCTCGCAATATTTTCTCGCTCGTTCTCTCACGAGCTCGTCGATCGTTTTGCTCTTTGGTGGGCTCGTTGACAAATTGTGCAGCCGCGAGGCGAGATAACACATGATAAAGGCCGATAATGCGAGGAGACCACCGAGACCAGTCGCAACGTAGAGAAAATTTCCACAGCTACCCTCGAGACCAGCTGCAACTTTGTCGTACAAGTCTGTAAGAAAAAAAAAAATCATACGTATATATCTTACTCTCTGGGATTTGGTTAAATCTTTCCTTTTTTTTTTTTTTAATCGAAAAATTCAGTGTTTTTCTTCAGACTATTCTTTTCGCAATTGCTATTTCATAGAGATTTTCTTTTTTAATATTTGAATAGAAAAAAGAAAAAAAAAAATCGTACTTGTCAAACTTTTCTTTTTATAATCGAGAAATTTTGTGTCTTCAAAAATCTTGGCAATTGCTATTTGATAAAGATTTTTTAAAAAAATATTTTAATAGAAAAATTATCTGGGATGATGAAAAAAAAATTTGTAAAATATTATTGAAAATTAAAAAAAAAAAAACACACATACGTATAGTATATCTTACTCTCTGGGATTTGATTCGGACCTTTCTTTCTTTTTTTTTTAATGCAGAAATTCAGTGTTTTTCTTCAGACTATTCTTTTGGCAATTGCTATTCGATAAAGATTTTTTTTTTAATATTTTAGTAGAAAAATGACCTGGGAAAATAAAAAAAAAAAAATTTGCAAAGTGTTATAGAAAATGAAAAGAAATGATAATTAGATTTTGTCATTTTTCTTCCTCATAGAGGAAGCTTTGTGATGGTGAGAAAAAAATATATATATATATAGATTCAATGCTAATGTGTTCAAAGTGTCCCAAAACGTCGGGAAATCATATTTTGAAAAAATTACCTGGCGTGTGTTAATGTGTATGTGTGCACAGGGAGGAAAAACTCTGCAGCATTCAAACTTCTGTATCTCGAAAATTACTTGAGCAATCGTGATCAAACTTTGCACACAGCTTGAGCACAAAGCCCCCTTTGTTTTTTTTTTTTTTTTGAATTTTCCTCTATAATGGGTGTCCCATTTTAAGTGATTGTCGATTTTTCCAAAAATATCTGTGATCGCTCTGGTTTTGTAAATTTTCATTTTAATAGGCTCGAAAATTTTTCCGCAAATAGATTAGGGGATAAGGATATTTCGTATCGAATTTGCTGCGCGTGAATCGTTCAAGGGATTCAGTTTTCAAAATTTTTTGAATTTTTCAACATTTTTTTTTTTTTAATAGCTCTAACTTCCCAAAATATTCGGCTATCGAGCCAAAATTTTGTGCACAAGTAGAGCAGCAAGTTGCCATTGTTTGATTTAATTTTCGTCGAAATTTCTTAATAATTTCGGGTTTTATGAAATTATGAATTTAAAAAAAAACGTCTGCTCGTTCTAACTTTCGTAAATTTGCAGCTATCGAGTCGAAACTTCGTATACGAATGGGCCAGAGGGCAAGGATGTTTGATACTGAATTTGATGAAAATCGATAATGGGATTCAGATTTTATGAAATTTTGAATTTTAAAAAAAATGTTTTTGGTCGCTCGAACTTTCGTAAATTTGCAGCTATCGAGTCGAAACTTCGTATATGAATCGGCCAGAGGGGAAAGATGTTTTATACTGAATTTAATGAAAATCGATAATGGGATTCAGATTTTATGAAATTTTGAATTTTTCAAAAAATGTTTTTGGTCGCTCGAACTTTCGTAAATTTGCAGCTATCGAGTCGAAACTTTGTATACGAATGGGCAAGAGGGCAAGGATATTTGATACGGAATTTTAGGAAAATCGATAATGGCATTCAGATTTTATGAAATTTTGAATTTTTCAAAAAATGTTTTTGGTCGCTCGAACTTTCGTAAATTTGCAGCTATCGAGTCGAAACTTCGTATATGAATCGGCCAGAGGGAAAAGATGTTTTATACTGAATTTAATGAAAATCGATAATGGGATTCAGATTTTATGAAATTTTGAATTTTTCAAAAAATGTTTTTGGTCGCTCTAATTTTCGTAAATTTGCAGCTATCGAGTCGAAACTTCGTATATGAATTGGCCAAAGGGGAAAGATGTTTTATACTGAATTTAATGAAAATCGATAATGGGATTCAGATTTTATGAAATTTTGAATTTTTCAAAAAATGTTTTTGGTCGCTCGAACTTTCGTAAATTTGCAGCTATCGAGTCGAAACTTCGTATACGAATCGGCCAGAGGGGAAAGATGTTTTATACTGAATTTAATGAAAATCGATAATGGGATTCAGATTTTATGAAATTTTGAATTTTTCAAAAAATGTTTTTGGTCACTCGAACTTTCGTAAATTTGCAGCTATCGAGTCGAAACTTCGTATATGAATTGGCCAGAGGGGAAAGATGTTTTATACTGAATTTAATGAAAATCGATAATGGGATTCAGATTTTATAAAATTTTGAATTTTTCAAAAAATGTCTTTGGTCGCTTTAACTTTCGTAAATTTGCAGCTATCGAGTCAAAACTTCGTATATGAATTGGCCAAAGGGGAAAGATGTCTTATACTGAATTTAATGAAAATCGATAATGGGATTCAGATTTTATGAAATTTTGAATTTTTCAAAAAATGTCTTTGGTCGCTTTAACTTTCGTAAATTTGCAGCTATCGAGTCGAAACTTTGTATATGAATTGGCCAAAGGGGAAAGATGTCTTATACTGAATTTAATGAAAATCGATAATGGGATTCAGATTTTATGAAATTTTGAATTTTTCAAAAAATGTCTTTGGTCGCTTTAACTTTCGTAAATTTGCAGCTATCGAGTCGAAACTTCGTATATGAATTGGCCAAAGGGGAAAGATGTCTTATACTGAATTTAATGAAAATCGATAATGGGATTCAGATTTTATGAAATTTTGAATTTTTCAAAAAATGTCTTTGGTCGCTTTAACATTCGTAAATTTGCAGCTATCGAGTCGAAACTTCGTATATGAATTGGCCAAAGGGGAAAGATGTCTTATACTGAATTTAATGAAAATCGATAATGGGATTCAGATTTTATGAAATTTTGAATTTTTCAAAAAATGTCTTTGGTCGCTTTAACTTTCGTAAATTTGCAGCTATCGAGTCGAAACTTCGTATATGAATTGGCCAAAGGGGAAAGATGTCTTATACTGAATTTAATGAAAATCGATAATGGGATTCAGATTTTATGAAATTTTGAATTTTTCAAAAAATGTTTTTGGTCGCTCGAACTTTCGTAAATTTGCAGCTATCGAGTCGAAACTTCGTATATGAATTGGCCAGAGGGGAAAGATGTTTTATACTGAATTTAATGAAAATCGATAATGGGATTCAGATTTTATGAAATTTTGAATTTTTCAAAAAATGTTTTTGGTCGCTTTAACTTTCGTAAATTTGCAGCTATCGAGTCGAAACTTCGTATATGAATTGGCCAAAGGGGAAAGATGTTTTATACTGAATTTAATGAAAATCGATAATGGGATTCAGATTTTATGAAATTTTGAATTTTTCAAAAAATGTTTTTGGTCGCTCTAATTTTCGTAAATTTGCAGCTATCGAGTCGAAACTTCGTATATGAATTGGCCAAAGGGGAAAGATGTTTTATACTGAATTTAATGAAAATCGATAATGGGATTCAGATTTTATGAAATTTTGAATTTTTCAAAAAATGTTTTTGGTCGCTCGAACTTTCGTAAATTTGCAGCTATCGAGTCGAAACTTCGTATACGAATCGGCCAGAGGGGAAAGATGTTTTATACTGAATTTAATGAAAATCGATAATGGGATTCAGATTTTATGAAATTTTGAATTTTTCAAAAAATGTTTTTGGTCACTCGAACTTTCGTAAATTTGCAGCTATCGAGTCGAAACTTCGTATATGAATTGGCCAGAGGGGAAAGATGTTTTATACTGAATTTAATGAAAATCGATAATGGGATTCAGATTTTATAAAATTTTGAATTTTTCAAAAAATGTCTTTGGTCGCTTTAACTTTCGTAAATTTGCAGCTATCGAGTCAAAACTTCGTATATGAATTGGCCAAAGGGGAAAGATGTCTTATACTGAATTTAATGAAAATCGATAATGGGATTCAGATTTTATGAAATTTTGAATTTTTCAAAAAATGTCTTTGGTCGCTTTAACTTTCGTAAATTTGCAGCTATCGAGTCGAAACTTTGTATATGAATTGGCCAAAGGGGAAAGATGTCTTATACTGAATTTAATGAAAATCGATAATGGGATTCAGATTTTATGAAATTTTGAATTTTTCAAAAAATGTCTTTGGTCGCTTTAACTTTCGTAAATTTGCAGCTATCGAGTCGAAACTTCGTATATGAATTGGCCAAAGGGGAAAGATGTCTTATACTGAATTTAATGAAAATCGATAATGGGATTCAGATTTTATGAAATTTTGAATTTTTCAAAAAATGTCTTTGGTCGCTTTAACATTCGTAAATTTGCAGCTATCGAGTCGAAACTTCGTATATGAATTGGCCAAAGGGGAAAGATGTCTTATACTGAATTTAATGAAAATCGATAATGGGATTCAGATTTTATGAAATTTTGAATTTTTCAAAAAATGTCTTTGGTCGCTTTAACTTTCGTAAATTTGCAGCTATCGAGTCGAAACTTCGTATATGAATTGGCCAAAGGGGAAAGATGTCTTATACTGAATTTAATGAAAATCGATAATGGGATTCAGATTTTATGAAATTTTGAATTTTTCAAAAAATGTTTTTGGTCGCTCGAACTTTCGTAAATTTGCAGCTATCGAGTCGAAACTTCGTATATGAATTGGCCAGAGGGGAAAGATGTTTTATACTGAATTTAATGAAAATCGATAATGGGATTCAGATTTTATGAAATTTTGAATTTTTCAAAAAATGTTTTTGGTCGCTTTAACTTTCGTAAATTTGCAGCTATCGAGTCGAAACTTCGTATATGAATTGGCCAAAGGGGAAAGATGTTTTATACTGAATTTAATGAAAATCGATAATGGGATTCAGATTTTATGAAATTTTGAATTTTTCAAAAAATGTTTTTGGTCGCTCTAACTTTCGTAAATTTGCAGCTATCGAGTCGAAACTTCGTATATGAATTGGCCACAGGGCAAAGATGTTTTATTCTGAATTTAATGAAAATCGATAATGGGATTCAGATTTTGTGAAATTTTGAATTTTTCAAAAAATGTTTTTGGTTGCTCTAACTTTCGTAAATTTGCAGCTATCGAGTCGAAACTTCGTATATGAATTGGCCAAAGTGGAAAAATGTTTTATACTGAATTTAATGAAAATCGATAATGGGATTCAGATTTTATGAAATTTTGAATTTTTCAAAAAATGTTTTTGGTCGCTCTAATTTTCGTAAATTTGCAGCTATCAGGTCGAAACTTCGTATACCAATTGACCAGAGAAAAAGGATGTTTGATACTGAATTTGGCGATAATCTATGATGGGATTCAGATTTTATGAAATTATGAATTTTTCAAAAAATGCTCCGACTCGTAAATTTCAGCCATTAGGCTGAAACTTTTTGTGCAATCGAATTTAGAAAAAAAAAGGGGGTCATATGAAAGTCCACATATATCTATTTATTTATTTATTCATCTATTGACAAATAAATATTTAATTATTATTTACCGCCTGGCATCATGACGGTGTACTCGATGTTTTCCTTGAATTTGGTAAATTGCGTCGAGTCGTTGTACGCTTTGACCAAACGTTCGGCACGAGGTAAAAAATTTTCCAATATCACGTCGTCACTTCCGGTTGTACGACGCTTTCTCTTTCCATGACCGGAAGGCTCGAAGAGATCGAGGCAAAAATCCTTGAAAATTTGAGCAAGATTATTGATCTATTCATTCAATCATTCGTTTTTATTTATTTCCCAATATAGTCACGATTGTTATTCTACTCATTATTATTATTTTTATTTGAAAATGAGGAAAATATTGATTTTTTTCAAAAATTCGAACGATTATTTCACCCGAAATAAATCGTACGTATTTAAATGAAAATTTATTCAAATTAAAACAAATTTCGATTAAAAAAAAATAAATTCAACAAAGAAACGCTTTTCTTGAAAAAAAAAAAAAAAAAGAAAAAATAACTGGATCATCAACGGATTCGCCAATTTTTTGAATCCTGAAGCGGCCATATTTGATACAGACGCTGATTTGACTCGCGGTTAAATTTAAATTTAAATTTGAATAATCAACGATGAGATCTTTTGGAAAAGCGTGAATAAACAAAGAATCCATACCGGTTGACAATCGTGAGGTTCCATGCAAGCCTTTATCTGCGAGTGTATCCACAATGTCGATCTTTCTCTCATCGAGCTGAGTAAAAATGCCTCGAAATCGAGAAAAACTTCGTTCTTCTTTTCGCGATAACGCGCCGGTTGATGCGGTATTATCGAGGCAAAGTCACGATTACGGCAGCCATCTTTGACGAGAACGACGCTACCGGAAGCGTGCGGTTGATCGGGATCCGGGCTAACCGTGACCTCGAGCAATTTTATATAACCCCAGGCGCTTTCGGCGCTAATGCGAGCGCGTAATTGTAGCTTCGTACCGATCGGTACTGCCTGATCGACAGCTTGAGAATTTGTCGTTTGATCGGTAACGTTTCCGGTTGCCTCGCGATACAGGGCAACCTCGTACTCCAAACGTCCCGGGGTTTCCTCGACGACACCCGAGACCCTCGCTCCGTGAGGACTTGAAACGATCGTTGCAATTATTTAACAATCTTTTTTTTTTTTAATTTTGTAAAGTTTTCTTATTTTTGAAAAAACCTTTTTAACTATCTCTCATCACGATCGTTGATGCGAGCTTAGAACGAAAAAATAGGGATTTTCAAGTTCCGGACGGTAATGCAGTTAGCTTCGTCGATAAACGGGATTACTGAGGTCTTTTTTTTTACGTATCGCAAGTATTTTTATCCACTTTCTTTGTTTTTATCCCCACGGTTTAATTAACATTTTGTATATTTCGATCGGTTTTGTTAAAGTTCTTTTCAAAATATTTTTCCAAATATTGCACTGATCTGATTCGTGCTGTAATTTAAGATTAAAAGGCTAACAAAGAGATTTTGTAGCTTTTTTTTCATCTATACCAGTAAAACTTTGTTTTTTTACTCGAAATTTATCATTTTTATTTATAGCTTTTGCAATAAATTACTAAAATTGAATTCTCATCAATGTTTTTTTTCCTTCCTCCTTGTTTTTTTTTTCGTATTACTCACAAAGTTCCGGCAAAGCCAGCAGCTTTATGCCTCAATAAAGTAGGCTCCGGTGGTCTGCACATTAAAATTAGTTCTTGATCGGCCAGCATAACGACACCCGGAAATGCCGGGAACCACACTCTCAGATGTATGAAGCCCTGAAGAAAAATTAGATATCGAGTTACGAATATCAAGCATTATTCGTTAATGTTTTTTTTTCTCCACATCAATTTCTTTATTATTTATTTCAGAGCTGGGCAAAGTACCAGATGGTACTTCAAGTACAAAGTACAAAGTACTGTACTTTTGAAGTACCCGTGTATTTCAAGTACCAAGTACCATAAATAATTGAAGTTTCAAGTACTTGAAGTACTCCTTTAAGTACTCGGTACTTGAAGTATTAAATATTTGAAGTACTTGAGGTATCAAGTACTTGAAATACGTCAAGTATCAAATACTTTTCAAGTTTTCAAGTATACATCTCGTAAGTTCTAGTACTTATATTTAATTTCTCACGTACTCTTTAAACCCATTTCATTTTGATTCGAGTACTTTTTGTATCGAAACATTTTTTCACATATTGTGCAATTCACTCAGGTCAGGCAGATGGGAACAGAAATATTTAAACGATAAATTAGAAATAATTTGAAAAATCGACGATTGTAATTAAGATTTATTTATCTTCAGGTTTAAAAAATAAAAAAAAAACAAAGAATATAATACACGGATTATCAAAAACGGAGTTCATAGGCGTTATACATGCAACCATTAGCAAGACGTATTGAAAAGTACTTCATACTTGGTACTTAAAAAGTACTCGAAGTACAGGAAAGTACTTGAATATTTAAGTACAGTACTCGAAATACTTTTAAAGTACTTTGTACCTCAAGTACTCTACTTCCAGTACATCGCAAGTACCGGATACTTGAGGTAATGCCCAGCTCTGATTAATTTTATAAAAGTGATCAACGATAGCGGTAAATTGATGCAATTAATGAACCGATATGATTTAATTATAAATAATTGATGGTAAATTATTATGAAGGATTTTTTTTTCATATTAACGAGACAATCACATTCCTGTTCACGAATAGATCATTTTTCACGTTTTATTTTATTTTATTTATTATTTTTATCGAAAAAAAAAAAGTAAAAAAATAAATATTTTGAAAAGATTTTTTGCCTTACGTTTCGCTTGAGAATACCGCAGCGCGTGAAATCCGTGACTTTGAGAAAATAATTGTCCTCCTGAGGATCACTGGGTTCGGGCCTTATCTGACAATTGATATCGACCAGCGGATCGGCCGATCTGTCATCGGCGAACAATGGCGAGCCGCGAAAACCAACGGGACGCTTTATCTTGGCGGTTAATAAATCCGTAGCTGTACCCGCACCGCTGCACTGAATGTCCGATACTTCGTAATCCTGAGCTACGGTCGCGACGACCTATGAGAAATTCCATTCCAGTTATAATTTGTTTTTTTTTTAATCTCAAATCCCTTTCTTCTGTGCCGATTTTTGCTTGCGGGATAAAAGAGAAATAAAGGTGAAAGAGTGCGATCAAAAATTGATTAAAAAAAAAAAAAACCTGGATATGCTCGGATGGTAATTTTACACAGAAATTAAAAATATAAAAGTACACCAAGTTTTCGAGATAACTTTTTATGGTTGTATACTATGTGTATATTTAAATTGGGCACTTTAGGAGTTTCCTTCGATAATAGTACATAATGTCTAATAACGGTTTAAGGACACGGCCTGCTGATCGTATAAGATATTCCCTGAGTTTTTCTCTCTCTTCTCGTATTTCGTGTTCACGCAGCTTACACATTTCTCTTTCTTCTTTTAACCACAAGCTTACGAATTAAATCAGACCAATGTTTATCTACAATGAGGACAAAAAAACCATTGCCTCTCGGTTAGTTTAGGAAGAAAAAAAAAAATTTGCCAATCTTATCGCAATGGTTTTGAATTAATTGAAATATAGAATTTGTGATGCTAAAGGAAAAATTAAAAAAAAATAAAAATTGACTTTCGGTTAGTTTAGGAAGAAAAAAAAAAATTTTGCCAATCTTATCGCGATGGTTTTGAGTTAATTGAAATACAGAATTTGTGATGCTGAAGGAAAATTTTAAATCTGAAATTTCTCTCTTTCTCTCCCTCTCTCCGAAAATCAGCAGCGAAGATTTTTTTTTCAACATTTAAAATAGTTTAGGGTTTGAAATTTAATAAAGATAATTATTCTTTTGCGCTAATATTATTTTACGAGGTTCATGAATTTCATGAAATCTTATATCTATGACATTGGAAAAGCTGAGCAATTTACTGAATTAAAAAAAAAGTAGCCAATTACGGCGATGGCTCTCTTATAGGAAAACCAATTAAAAAATCAAACTCTGAGAAATGAAAATTCTAAAAAAATACTCAGTTTTACAAATTCTATTATACCCCTCAAATGTAAAATAACTGCACACATTGTTCTCACCGTGAAAAATGCTGGGATGAGAATTCGCCACATGATACTCCTCACCAACATATTTAAAAAAAAAAAACAACGAAAAATACGTTTTATCAAAGCACTTTTTGTTTTTAATTTCGCCAAAAAAAAAAAAAAACTCGACGCTTTGCTTGTACAATTATGAATAAATGATACACGAGTACGTGGTGATCGAGGGGATTGTTTGAACGAAAAATCGTCTCTTATCCTGTCGGAGAAGGTGAAATTTTTTCCGCGAACGTTCCCGATTGACTGCCAGTCGTTTTCTAAGCAAAGCTCCGGAATTCACCGGAGGATTCCCCGGATGTTCAATACGGGCGATATAGCTTCCCCGGTAAGTTGTCTTCACCGAGAACCAGACAACGGGGTGGGGAAGGAAAAAAAAACCTCTGTGAACGGAGAGTTAAAGAGAAAAAGAGAGAGAGAGAGAGAGAGAGAGAGAGAGAGAGAGAAGAATAGGAAATATCTATATGGGGGAATGGGAAAAGAGGAAGAAGAAAATCCCTGCGCGAGTTCCTCGTGGAACCAAAGAAGAGCACATCGTGGCTCGGACCATCCGGAGTACTGTTAAAATGCATGCCCGGTGCCTCATCTAACAACCATCTTAAGTCTCGTCGTCTCCCCTTCCCCCCCCCCCTCTCGGGCTTGGGCAGCGGGAAGTACATTTTTGCCGAAGGAGTGACGGCCTCGAATGTGCAATACCGTGACGACGATATACATCACATGTACCGAAAAAAAATCATTTTTTTTCCCTCAAAACTTAATAATTTTTTTCCCAAAAAATTATATAGAGAACTATTGACAAAAAAAAAATCGTTCAACAATGAGAATTCAAGAGCTCCAACGAAAAATTGTTTTGTTTTAGATCGAGGAAGAAAGACATAATAACATATTGCATGATTTTTCTAGTAAAATTTCGAATAATAATCGTCTCTTTCATGATCGTTTCATCAAAGATCAGTTGCATAAATAATTATGAATGATAAAGTGCATAGCAGAAAGTAATTAACACTTACTTTTAATAAGTAAATATTCGCAACGAAGATCGTTCCAATAAATTATCCTCAAAAAATTTACCTAATTTTTCGACCCTCGGCCATGCTACATGGCGAGATAAGAAAAACCGAATATCTGACTAACAAGAACAGTCAAAATGATGATTATACTTTTATCAGTAGAGTTTTAATTATTAATTTTTTTTTTAATTAACACACCCCGACGTACATATGAAATTATTTCTTCTTTCGTGAGAAAAATATTTGATTCGAATATGGAAGTGGGATCGTGACAAACATTTTTTTTTAACACGGAATAAAAAATATACAATAGCGTGAAGGGAAAATTGTATTTTCATTGGTGAACCGCTTTAGGGCAAAGGTAACTCCATCAAGAAAAATTATAACGGTAGAAACGTTATACAATTTATATTAAAAAAAAAAAAAAAAAAAAAAAACACGTGGCTATTGCTATTCGTTGAAAATCTCTATCATTAAGTTTTCTGTTACACTCTTCTCCATTACTTTACCTCGTCTTCGTGTCTTCTCTCTCATATACAACGATTGATAAAGATGGCTTTTATTTTTTTTCTCCCCGTGTTCTTCGTATACTTCCGTTTCTACTGTACTCTGTCTCGACGGTTTAATGTCACATATATGCGCCACGCAAAACTCGGATAGTTGGTCAGTGGTATAACGGATTTGAGAAACCATGGAATTTTATCTTTTTCTTTTTTTTTTTTTTTTAATTTTCTTCGTTTCTGCCTCGAGTCTCTCGCGGACCTTTGTGCCCAGGAGAAAGAGAGCAATGAATGAATTTTCCCACAGTAAAACACGCGTCATATTCACGGTCCAGAGGGCGGTAAATTGTTCGCCAGCAGCATAAATATATACATATATATATACAATATACATACACACACAAACATTTATATATATATATATATATATATATATGTATATATATATTTATTTATTTATTTATTTAAAAGTCCAGAAGTCAGCGAAACGCGAAACTATGCAATTTTGATATGGGTTTGGGTTTGAAATGTATAACAAATGAGTTAAGCGGTTACTGACTCTTTTGATATTCGCATATGTTTTATGTACAGGCACGCGACTATCTCTGTATGCTCGTAGAAATTGTGGGTCAATGTCGTTTCTTTATTTTTTTTCGTAATTTTTTTCCAACAATTTTTATTCCCCTATCAGTGCATTCGATTGAATTCGATTAAATGATAAAGCACATATACATTTTTCACCTCCTAGGAATCTTGAACCACATTAACCGTAAATCTGCATTATACATCATTTTTTTTATATAAGATTTTGGAACGTAAGTCTATATACTTTCCTCACGTCTTATACATTTCGTCAATACATAAATTTTCGTTAAATATACAAACCGGTCTTTAAAAATTGGCTCCTTTTGTCGATCTCTCTAGATCACTGTAAAGATGTTTTTTTTGTTTCAAAATCACAAAAATGTTTTGCATACAGAGCTTGAGTTGTAAAAAAAAAAACAATTGTAATATTATCCTAAAGTGATGTTCGAGAATATACTCTTCCGTGCGATTCGTTTTTCCATCTTCATAGGCTCTTGTATTACTGTAAAGTAAATGTCAATGACTGAGCAGCATCGAATACATTTGTCACGGATGTTCGCCTCGACGCGAGCATGTATAACGCATATGCGTGTATATCAAGAGAGGAAAATAATCGACTTTATCACGACGACGACACGCGTGCTCCAAGCTGCGTGAACACGCGTTGAAAAAAAAAAAAAGTAACGAGATTGCCCTGCCGTTATTTTCCATCTTTGCGTATTTCCCCCCCACGCCTCATATATGGCTGCTCCGGACCCTCTCGAAGAACAGTACATATAGTGGCAAAGTAGTAATGGATTGTCCGGCTTGTCGTTTACATATGTTATTACATAATTCGGGGGAGCAGTCATTATCATAATTATGAAGATTTTTACGTGCAATTTAAAATTCAACGACTTCGACTATTAATTTTCAAAAATCGAATCATTTTTTATTATTAGTATATGTATGTCTCCCATATTCATTTCGCTATTTTTTATTTCAAAATTTTAACTTAAACGATCTTTGATCAGCAATTTTTTCATCAAAATTTGTTTTTGTTTTGTTTTTTTTTAGACTTTCATATTTACGCAGCAGTCTCAAAAAGCCCTGAGAAATAATTTTCCCTAAGAACAGTTAATTTGAGCCACTTTTAGCTCGGCATTGATCCTGCCATCTTGAATTATCAAATATTAGGAATGAGCATGTTTGAAAATACCTCGAAAACACTTTTTTCCGAATTTTGACATTGAAATTCATTAATATTCGTTGCATTTTTTAATGAAATCCCATTTTATCGATATACAGGTATAATGAGCAATTAAATAGTAGAATAATTTTTATAATTATTCTCAAGAGGATTTTTTTAGTGACGTAAGACACTGAGAAAGCCATTAACACACTGTAAGTTTCGATTTGACGTATATCCGCGATACGTCATTTTTTTTTCTCGAAAAAACAAGAAAAATTTTACGAATGAGACATTAGGATAATCGGTCTCGCATTATTATTATTATTATTATTATTATTACGTCGTTGCGTCTCTGAGACTTCACATTGTATCGCTATTGTCATAATAATATCAATAGAATTATAACGAGCGTACTTTCCCACCTCGATATTCTATCGCACCTTCCGGTGATCTCTCGGATTCGAAATTTTTTTTTCGTACGATCAAGTGACGTCTCGTTATTCAACGACGCATATTTATATACGAGTGTTACGTATTTTAGAGAGCGCTCCTTGGCATTGAAACTTTCGAGCATGAAACAATAATTTCTCTACGAAATGGAATCTTACGATTCTCCAAATTAGATGTGAATTGCTTCTTTATTTTACGTTCATTCGCGAAGGAAGAAATATTCAACTCGATTAATCAATTTTTTATTGCAAAAAAATCAAAGCAATCATTTGCTGTTTTTTTTTTTTGTAATCCGGCTCTTCTTGGTTTTTTTTTTTTTTCGCAAGGGACTATTTACTGTTGGAAAGAGTGGCTGAGTCGGAAATTCTCGATTCCCTCGGGCCGTGTGTCTGTGAAGCATGGAAAAGTGTTGTTGTTGTTTTTTTTTTTTTTTTAATTTTTTTACATCACTCACTCGGGCAATCAGGCTCCGTGATATAATTTCAACGAGATCTAGGCGAATCCGCCGAACGATTACATCCGTATCTCTTCTTGTTCGCTCTTTTCTTCCCTTGGAACGCGCCGAGTCGGCGGAATTTCTCTCAAAAACCCCCGAAGGGAATTTCCTCGAGCGCACGATGCACCGCGCCGCATTCGCCTTTAAAGAGTGCGCTACGCGCTATGCACCCTGCCAGATTGACGCAGACAGTCCATTATTTCTATACATGGTGCATTCCAGCCCAAATTCACCGAATCCTGGTCTCAATATTTTTTAAAAAATTTTTATTTATGTTTAATTGCTAGTTGAAAGTGCATTTTTTAATTTATTTTTCCCCATCCACTTTTTCGATGTTCTCGTAATGATGGATATTCGGGAAAAAGGATATCAGAAAAAAAATTCTACCAGTTGTTATTTATAAGAGACTCCGTTGACTGATTTATCGATTTTTAATGAATTTTATAATTTAATAAAATCCATTATTCGCACTTGCTCAATTATTTTCCTGTCATAAAAACAATCTTTATATATCAAATAACTGATCAGCAATATTTTCTTTTTGAAAATCTAAAAATTCTCGCAGTGCATTTGCTTACGTTGCACTGCAATTGGAAAGAAAAAATTGAAAAAAAAAAAAAACATCTTCATGATCCTGTCGATTTGGTCTCGAATACGTCGTATTTTGACTTCTAGGAAATAAAATAGCGTAACTAACATGACTCTGGGTGAAAAATCGTTAAAATTACGCCCTTTTGTTCGTTGAAAATCGATCCACATATCCATGGTATACGTATATGTACGGTACGTATAATGAACACGAGAACGCCCGAGCCAGCCAAGAGATTAACGATATAATTGTCCGTTATATAGCGAGTGTACTTTTCGCACTCGGTCTTTTTTTCTCTCTCTCTCTCTCTCTCTCTCTCTTTTCTCGAGCCTCGCTTTTGTCACGGGCCATGGCCGCGGTTAACAACTTTTCCTACCGCCATATATCCCTATTATACGTACGAAGAAAAAACCCCCGCGTGATATAATACAGTTGGGGAAACATGGCTGCAGGAGCGAAAATCAATGCCCGAAGAAATGTTCTTTCGTCCTCTCTTTCCATCATTCTCTCGCTTCTCTACTTCTTTTTTTTCTTTCTTCTTTTCCTCTCTCATTTATTATTTATAGCATGTGTGCATGATTTTCGAGCTTACGGACTCTCGCTCTCGTTAGCAAAATCATAATTATGCCAGGACTTAAAGCGAGTTCGTATTTACAAATCTATCAATATACCGTCGCCTCGTACAATATAATTGATGATTACATTAGGTCGAAGATATTGAGCAGTGAGCATCGAGTCTCCTTCATTCAATTTAAAATGACGGGGGGGTTTTTTTTTCTGTCCACGATTTTCTTTATTTTGGATTTCAATTGAGTGGACAATCTCCGGAAATTAAATATGAGCGTCACGTCATATTTATCGATACGTAAATACATTTTTTTTGCCAAATGAATTTTTTTCTTTTTATTGCTTGCAATAATTTGTCTTTAATTTACCTTTTTGTTCATCGAATTATGATTTATTTATTTTCAAGCTTACAGGCACACGATACTCGAAACAAAAGATCACCGGAATTTTATTAACGTCGCAATTAATTTTACGATTTTCTATAATTGCGAGTATTAAATTGAAAAAAAGTGCTGATTCGTAATTCAGGCCAGCGCATATATGCTCTCGAATGGGAGAGTGATGAGAAGAAATTGCGCCTCTTGCGCTTTCTCATTCCCCAATTTATCGTTTAATCCTCTCGCGTATATAATATATAGAGTGCAGATCAGTCTGGCACAGGATCAGGATTTTTTTTTTTCAATTTTTTAAGAGCTGGGAATATTTTGGGTTACTCGTATGGGCGATGCCCCGGTGAGTAAGGTGGCCTAAATTTTAATCGGCCAACTCGTCAATATGCGTATACATATTTTCGTCTCTATATATATATATATATATATATATATATATATTTACGTATCAAAGTGTCGTCGGGAAATAAACGAGCGAGAGATATAAGACGAGCGATAATCCCTCAAAAATAAAAAAATAAAATTAAAGAATAATGAGGGCACTGGCCAGCTGAGGAACGAGACCACGATCGTTCTCGTTATTCCATATTGCATATTCATGAATTGCTCCGAAACACTTCCTACCCGCTTAACAACAGTTCTTTCTACGATTTAATCGTTGACGCACTTTTCGCTTAACATAGAGCCCATTAATTAATACCACGTGTATGGCTCAGGGTAATTCATATATTATCAAAATTTCGAACAAAAATTTAATCGATTTCCCGTTGAAATATAAATTTGATGAATTTGCTGAAGACAAAAAGTACTCACTTTTCCCGTTTAATTTATTTGTAAAACTTTTTTTACAAATTGCCTTATCGTTATCTCCGGGACAAAAGTTAGTTGGCGAAAAGAAGAAAAAAAAAAAAAAGAGTTGTCGAGCCTATATCAGTTATATAGGTTCACGAGTAATTAGAGGCGCTAATTCGAAAAATTGCCTCGAGTCATTAAGTCGATCGCTCCAGCGCGTGCCAACTATCACAGACTATATATTATAGACTCGGATGAGGCGTTGTAGGATATAAAAAGGAACAAAAATCAAGAATTGATAAGCATCGTATACCGCAGAGATGATTTTAATAATTCTGCCGACGAGCGAGACTCGATAAATGAGATATTTTTTTTCTATTAACGAATATTTTTCAAAAATAACTATATCCTTTAGTGAGACAAACAATACACTAAATTCTCCTGTGCACACGGTCATGAGAAGTGAAATTTTATTTATCCATTTATTTATTAATTATTGTCTAAAAATAATTTCTGAACGAATCAAAACAGATCTGTGAGCCTCGGCCTTTTTATTTATTACTTTTGTCCTCCCCCCCCTTATAGTTGCATTAAAATTTGTAGTTAAATGAATATATACCTTAACTCTGACGTTTCGACTAATTGCAAAGCCTTTTTTTTTTACCATATCGTTAAGCCTCGGAAAAAATTCGCTTGAAAAGAAAAAAAAATTCTCGCGGATAGTTATTCTTTATTATCGGTATTAAAGATTAATATCCCTTGGGCTTGTGGGATCCCTGACGAGCCTTTTGTGGCTTCGGAGTACAGTTTATGAGGCACGCGATCGTCCAGCCATGTCTCACTTCCTAGACCTGACCAGCGCACGAGCATAATGTATAACACGTGGTATAATCAAGTGCACGTGTGAGTTAAAGTTCGCACGAGCCACGAGGCGAGAATAAGAGACTCGACGCTTCGAGATGTTGAGGAGGAAAAGAAAATAATTATTAAAAAAAAAAAAAAAAATTCCATAACGTAAATATATATTTGTACATATCCGGAGGAATATCCGCCATAATATGGAAAATATTGCAAGAAACTTCTCTCGAGTGTACGGGGCTTTTTTTTACATTAAAAAAAAGGAAAATAAAAACCCTCTCCGTTACGTCCAGCCAAGTCTGAAGCTTCTAGCATAAAATTATTATTATTAAAATAAGTCTGACCGTTTATTACACATAGAGCACTTCGATGAATTATATGATGCATCGGAGTGATTCACCGAGTCGAGCATGACCGAGCCGAATGAACTTTTGTCAAAAGTACTTTTTTTTTACGGTAATTTCCATACGCTATACGTTAATTATGTTAATTACAAATACATAGACTTATAACAGGCAGTTAATTCATCATAATTCTCAACAGACCTACCTGATCGATTTTCCGAGATGAGCAACGGTCTTTTTTTCCTTTTTTTTTTTTTTTCACGTACCAAAGTGTTCGATAAGCAATAAAAATGAATTTTATACGAAGAGACGAAGAGATGCAATTATCGGAGAAAGGGTATGTGTGTGAATTTTGAAGTCGATACGGCAAAAAAATAAATTACGGCAAAAAATAAATTGCGAAACAAATTACCCAGGACTGGGTCAACGTTTGACTACGTTGTATACGAATTGATCGATCGTTGAATGGATCTGAAAAAAAAACATACGTGATCTTTGTCCCCGCATTCTACTGCCACGAAAACCCTTTGACCCGAATTTTTACGGATCGAATCCACGACAGTTCAATATAAACGATTACGGTTGTTCCATTCGTGTGTTTTCCCTGCTCTCTTGCTCTTTAGCGTTATCGGTATATCCTGAGACGGGCTAATGGCCATGGCAATCGAAGTCAAGAGAGAAAGAGCGAGAGAGAGAGAGAGAGAGAGAGAGCGAGAGAGCAAGATAGAATCTCTTTGAGAAGGAAAAGGAAAAAGAAAAAAGAAGAAATATCGAGGATACGAGACGATGTTTTATGCTAAGTACCCGATCGTCGCCCAAATCACGAAACGCTGGTACTTAATAATGGACACGCTCGCGATGTCATCAGCTCGCGTCGTCAATGGTTTCTTTTTTTTTTCTCTCTCTCTCTCTTTTTCTTTCGATCTTTAACAATATGAGGTGAGAAACATCGTCGCGGTTGGTCGCGTATATCCCTTCTACATGCATCGATATATTTTTTTTTCCTTTTTTTTTTTTCTCTTTACCACCATCGACAATATAACGACAATAATGAGAATTCGTGTGAGATCCTTTAAAAGCCGAACGCTTGCATCGCTGACGTTTCAGTCGAGAGTCGTAAATCGTCGAGAAATATATTTTGAGAAAGAAAATAAATAAACAAACAAGGCATGTGCCGAATAATCGTGTCTCGTCGTTGTTCGATGATGAAAATTTCGAGAGATCCCGATTTTTCCCGGTTGATACAGGTTCGCGATAATTTTGTGTCCAAAGTTGATTTTTTTTTTTTTGTTAATTTAAACTTTTTTAAAATTATTTTTGATTAAATGGCGTGGGCTTGGATGAAGTTAAATTTATGCTTTTTTGAAATAATAACAATATCAATAATGAATGGTGGAGTTGGTAGGGAATTTGGACCGCAACTTTAATTACGGTTTATTCTCGCTGGTAGAAGTTGACTATAAATCGATGGTCCATTTCATCCAGCGAGATTATGACGAAGCTCAGAATTTTTTTTCACGCGTAGAGAAGACGAGATTTCCCGGAAAAACTTTTTGATCGGACCTAAAGGTCTCACAGATTGCATATAGTCGCAGATAGCGGGTTGTCTTGAAGGAAACGTGTCAAAGTAATTAGTAATTGTCACTTTTGACGAATCCCCGCGGAACTTCGCGAGCTTTTTTTTCTCATTTCGATAATTGTCGTTTCTGAGTGTGAGCCGGAGGCAGAAATCGATTGCTCATTCCGGGAAAAAAAAGATAAAAATTAAATGGTGTCAAGGTGCGAGCAGCAGTGATAGACAATAAAAGTTTCCAGAATCGATCGCGACTAACCCCTCAGGGACAATCACCTCCCGAGTCGTCGAAATTTTCTCGCCCTCGCGGTCCATATAATATTCGCCCCAAATTTCTCCAAAACGAACGAAAATACAGAAAATTTCATAAATTTAGATATCGTTAATTGTCCTCGCGCTATCAACTTCCATGGACTCGGCGAAATTCGAAGAAATTCCATCACCGACCTACGAGTCTCTCGTGTCTCATCAGGATAAGAGCAGTGACCAGGTACTGATAAATTTTCCTCAACGAAGAAACTCGTCGAAAACCCCGAGGCATCTTTATCTACCGGCCGAGGAGCAGGAGGAGCAAAATTTTTTTCTTCCCGAAGTTATCGACAATCGCGTGAGACTATCGACTTCCGGTTTTCGTCCTGCGCTCTCAGGAACCTCATCATCGTTGTCGATAATATCATCACCGGAAGCGGAAATTCGTGTACCATTCTCAACGAGCGAGAGGCCATTTCGTAATTTGCTTCGTCAAAATTTTCCGCGCCCAAAGAGCTCGCGCTTGGCAGGATTTACCGGAATTTCCGGAACATCGCAGCTCGATCCGGCGACCAAGGAGTTTGCCGCTTTTGATGTTCAAGTGAGCGCGATGTCGTGTCAAAATTTCGGCGATGAACTCTTCTTTCGTGCCTCGCTGAGGCCATCGAGGGCGCTCGATCGTCCCATGATCGACGGTGCTGCTGCCGGTGATGATTGTCGAATAGAAAGGATCAACGACGAATACAGGATCAATTTTTTCAATGAATTATTCTGGAATTGCGGCATAAGCGATTGTTCAAATGATCGCGAGCGTTATTACTGTCTGAATTTACGTTTTCCGGCGATAAACGGTCTGAGACTCAAGGAAGATCGAAAAATTACGTTGAGATGCAAGACCCAGGATAAAACGGCGTCGCACACGAGGCGACTTAACGTCAAAACGTTGGATACGTGAGTGATACCGAAAATTAGACTATAACCATAATTTGTATATAGAGTTTGATCGTCCGAAGAAAACAAAAGAAATCCACAGAATTCTCGTTAACGTGAAAGAAATATTTTTACGCAGATCAGGCAGAAACGCGCCGAGAATAGAGACGGGCGGTTATAAAAATATCTTCGAGACGGAAGTTGGATTGTACCGGAAGACATTTGGCTCGGGTCATTTGTTCGACGCGAAGATACAGCCCGGAGGAACGGTTATACTTGGCGAGGAAGTATTGTTGAGGGCTTTGGTGAGAGAAGGCGACGGTATGTTAAATTTTCCCCAGAGACGATTCACGAAGATTTCAGGAAGTTGTTGCTATTTTTAATTTTTTAAACATATTCCACTATCTTATTTGGAGTCATTCCAGCCAAAAAAGTAGGCTCATAACGCAATCTTCCACAGAATTGATTTAGCTTTTGGTAAAGTTTCATACACGTCCCCTGAGTGTAAATTCCAGTTGCCGGGACGCGATTGAGCTTCAGCCGCCATCTTGGAAAACAAACTTCATCAAATATCTCGTGATATCTCATCGTACGAAAAAAAAAAGTGAATACCTTTTTTGTAGATAATGAAATTCTCGACAACTTTTATTGAAAACTTTTTCCTATATAGTGCATGGTTTTTTATTTATAGCATGGAAAACTTTTCCAAACATCACCATTTTTGCTGTTACATCAACCGTTAAATATATATTTAGCAATAACCATGTTTAGAAAAGTTTGCCACGCTATAAATCGAAAACCACGCACTTTACAGAAAAAAGATTTAAACAAAAGTTGCAGAAAATGTTATTATCTATAAAAAAATTATTTACTATTTTTGTCGCACGATGCACGGTTCACGAGATATTTGATGAAACGTATTTCCTAAGATGGTGGCCAAAGCTTAACCCCCAACCAACTTGTACTTACATTCAGGGGATACCCGCTTGAACCTTTTCCAAAAGCAAAATCAATTCTGCAGAAGATTGCAGAAAAAAGTGGCTAGAACACGATTGGACTATAATTCAAATATCGATCCACCATCTTGAATATTTTTTCATTTAATTGATAAATCCCATCCTACGATCAATTGCATGCTCGTGCGATATTGCCAAATATGATTAATTTGAAATAGGGATAAATTGAGGCGATATTATATTGACACAGGCTGGCGATACTCAAGGATCAGCGACGTGACCGTACATTACGTGGAAAAGGCACGCCGTACGAAGATCATGAACAGCCTGTGGATATTGGACGCTAATGGCTGCCTGAATCCGGAAGTACGAGAGATATGCTCGAGGGAACAGTACAGAGTCTCGCCGCTGGAGAATTATCTCATGTTCGAGGCTTTTATGTTTGACAATATGAAGGTAACCGACGAGATGGTGATGAACGTCAGGATAACGGGCTGCTTGGACGGTTCCGATTGCGCCTTGAATTGTCCAGCTGGACATTCTCGGAGAGTACGAAGCATCGGGAAAAATTTGCAAAATGACACGATCGATTGGTCAAACGATATAACTTTTAGGGTCGTAATTGCTGATGACTCGCCGACGAGTATCTCCCAAAAATCACTCGACACTCATCTCGTATTGCCTTACATATTGTCGGTCATTGTTCTTGTTACTATAGTTGCTATGCTGGCTACCATCAAGATTTACAAACGACAGAGAATCCCGAAAATTTAACACCAAAATGGTAAAATTTACCGTGTAAATTTATATATATATATATATTAGGGTGGTTCAAAATAACCCGACTCCCGAATTTTTTTCGGGAAACCCTCTAAAAAGCTTCAGGCTGATGAAAAAAGATATTTCTCACTGGCTGGGCGAAAATGAATAAGATTTAGAGGTCGCGCAAACGCGTTTTCTGCCTAAATTAGTCATTTTTTTCGTTTTTGCGTTTTTATTTAGAAAAAAAAGGTTTTAATTGGAAACAGTTTGAACCAAGGGCTGCCGATTTTTTTCACAATCAAATATACTATAGAGACATGGGGAAAAATTCCAAAACCGTTACCGAAACCATCGATGATGAGATAAAAAATCTTTCGCGTCATTTTTTTGTTAAAATCACTTTTTTTTCGAAAAATTCCAGCTGGCATGATTTTCACGAGATTCAACTTATGCCAGTCTAGATTTCTTCATCAAGTGCTACAGTTTCATACAAAAAATCACGAAACAATAGGATACTTGATTCGCGAATTCATACGACCTCAAACTCATCCACCTTTTTATCTTAAAAAATCATAAAAATCCGCATTTAAAGTTAATTTTTCTTGGTCATTCATTTAATAACATTCTTTACAGTCACCACAGCTTGATTGACAAACGCAGAGTCCATGTACCGAAAAAATACAATCCAGAGACAGGGATAAAAGAGGCAAGATGTATGTAGGTGTAGGTAAATTTAACTGTCAATTCACGGATGAAACAAACTGAACGTGATTCTTCAGCAAATATAGTATTATATAGTTAAGAAGAACATGAATATATTACATAATATATATCATAAATACTTCACGTTTCATTGTATGTTCCCAGTGAGGAATTTGTTGCCTTCTTTGTCAACGTGGTAATCAGTTTGCGATGACGATGTATGACCTGAAGCAAATATTGCTTTTGTTCCTCGTCGTCCGTATGTAAGGAATTGTATTCTTGCATCAGTGCAACGCCTTGTTCAGCAACATCGTTGACAACTCTCAATCCGTGGCAAATTCTTTTGGCATCCAAAAAAGTGGAATCAACTCCCCACAGTAATGGATCAATTACTATGGGGAGTTAAATTCGACTTTTTTTGGATGCAAAAAGAATTTGTCAGGGATTGAGTATTGTCAACGATGTTGCTGAACGAGGAGCTGCACTGATGGAAGAATACAATTCCTTGCATACGCGCAATGAGGAACAAAAGCAATATTTGCTTCAGGTCATACATCGTCATCGCAAACCGATTACCACTTCGACAAAGAAGGCAATAAATTCCTCGCTGGAAGTATGAAGCATTTATGATATAATATATTGTGTAATATATTCATATTCTTCTTAACTATAAAATACTATACTTTCTGAATAATCACATTCAGTTTGTTTCATCCTTGAATTGACAGTTACATTTACCTACACCTACATACATCTTTCCTCTTTTATCCCTGTCTCTGGATTGTACTTTTTCGGTACATGGACTCTGCGTTTGGCAATCAAGCTGTGGTGACTGTAAAGAATGTTATTAAATGAATGACCAAGAAAAATTAACTTTAAATGCGGATTTTTATGATTTTCGGAAATAAAAAGGTGGATGAGTTTGAGGTCGTATGAATTCGCGAATCAAGTATCCTATTGTTTCGTGATTTTTTGTATGAAACTATAGCACTTGATGAAAAAATCTAGACTGGCACAAGTTGAATCTCGTAAAAAATAATGCCAGCTGGAATTTTTCGAAAATAAAGTGATTTTAACAAAAAAATGACGCGAAAGATTTTTTATCTCATCATCGATGGGTTCGGTAACGGTTTTGGAATTTTTTCCCATGTCTCTATAGTGTATTTGATTGTGAAAAAAATCGGCAGCCCTTGATTCGAATTGTTTCCAATTGAAACCTTTTTTTTCTAAATAAAAACGCAAAAACGAAATAAAAGACCAATTTAGGCAGAAAACGCGTTTGCGCGACCTCTAAATCTTATTCATTTTCGCCCAGCCAGTGGGAAATATCTTTTTCTATCATCCTGAAGCTTTTCAGAGGGTTTCCCGAAAAATATTCGGGGGTCGGGTTATTTTGAACCACCCTAATATATATATATATATATGTATATCGCTCTCGTATAAAAAGAAAAGTTGTTTTTTACGCCCTCATACTTATAGTTATTGATGACCCAATTGATTGATTAAGGAAAATATATAATATATCGACACAGGACCCTTGAAAAAAATATGAAAAAATTAATTATCCGTTCTGTCAGCGTGCGGGCAAAAAAAAAATAAGTTGGTTCACTAAAATAGTTGTAAAATTGCTTACCGAGGGGAGTTGTGAATTCGCTATTTTGGGCAACCCTTTTCGACCCTGCTTTTCGGTGTTTTTCAAAGTGCCCTATGAAAAATTGAAATATCGGGATGAACCAAACGGCATTTTCGTGGTGAGTTGTCGTGACATGCAAATTTTTCTGCGTGCAATCAAGAGAAGATTTTTTGTCAAAAAAATTATGTAAAAACCCCAAAAAAAAAAAGACCAAACCATTTTTTGCCTTTCCTCTGATTCGTCAAAATACGAAGCACCTGCGATAATCTCTTGGTAAATATGAGAAACGAGCAACATTTAATTTTTCAATCGTATCTGGACATTGAAATTTTTTTTTTTTTTTCAACCGAATAAACCTTTTCTTCGATCCATTTTCGTATATCACAAAAACTGAGAGAAGAATTAATTTAATTTTAACGAATCGAAACTTGATTATCTCCAAATAAATGTTGACATATTATTGCCAAATTTTTATTGTACAAAAGCTAAATAAAATTCAATGATAATTGAAAATCCTTATTGTCCTCAATTAAAATTCGATTTGATACATCCAAATGGAGATTTATTGCTGTTAAAAATGTAAAAAAAAAAAAAATTCAAAGAAAATTTCAAATCATCGAAATGCAATTGACAAATTTGATTTTGCCCATATCCGATAGGATTCAATACTGAAAGATAATTTAAAATAATTAAAATAAATTAATATATATATATATATATATTAGTGTAAAGAGAACAAAATTAAATTGCCATACTACACAAAGCTGTGAATTATATTACGAAAATAATCCTGATTGGTAAATTAATCAAAATAAACGTTGACAAAAAGAAAGAAAACAAAAGCAAACATTGTCATCAAAGTGTTATCGTCCAACCGTTCATTTCCGAGCAAAGTTTCAGGCCAATTGCGAAAAGTGCACTCGATGCAATAGTGCTCGTAACGAACGTATCTCTCCAGAGTTGATTGGCCAAACAGGCGTAATGACAATTGCACAAATCCCCGAAATACGACAAACCCTTGTTAACGATATACTCATCGTATCTTTCCTGTTGCACGGGATTCTTGAATTTTCGCACTCTCTCGTCGATTCCACGACAATGACGATCGCAATTATCGCGATTATCGTTCGACCAATCGTCGTTCTTTTCCTCCCTCGAATCTTCCATCGATCCTGCACTTTTTAGTATCTTTCGCGTTATTCTCGAAGGTCCAGCCACGGCGTCATTAGCCCTAATCGCTCCTTTTACCGATCGATTCAATTTTTTCTCTCCCCTAACTTCCGGATTTCGATCTATCTCGACATTTTTCAATTTTTTCTCTCCCCCAACTTCCGGCTGTCGATCTATATCGAAATTTTTCAATTTTTTCTCTCCCCTAACTTCCGGCTGTCGATCTGTATCGAAATTTTTCAATTTTTTCTCTCCCCTAACTTCCGGCTGTCGATCTGTATCGAAATTTTTCAATTTTTTCTCTCCCCTAACTTCCGGCTGTCGATCTATATCGAAATTTTTCAATTTTTTCTCTCCCCTAACTTCCGGCTGTCGATCTATATCGAAATTTTTCAATTTTTTCTCTCCCCTAACTTGCGGCTGTCCTCTCAAATTTTCTTCATCGTTTCTTCCCACATCCGGATATTCCTGTCTCTTCGGCTGATCATCTCGACCGGTACGATGAATTTTCCTCTCCGAAGCTAATTTACGATCGACGCTGGGACTTTTTTCCGGATATCCTCGACCCAATGTGTCCTTCGATTCTCGTTTTTTTCTTATTTCGCCTCTCGGAGGACTCGCGATCTCTTCCTCAATTAACTTCTTTTGCCGATCGCTTCTCGTTTGACTCGACCTACTCTCGTTATTATCGCGTTTTCGTTCATTCTCATAACTTTTGCCCAAATTTTCATGCTTCTCTCTTCTTCTTCTCTCTCTGTCATGATGCTCAAAAGTCTCGTGACTCTTTTTCGGATTTTTTCTTCTCTCCGGACTCGTCGAGACCGAAAAATAATTACTACTGCTGCTACTTTCGTTGCTTCTCTTTCTGACCAATGGATCGTCGATTTTATGTATTCCCGAGGGTCCCGCAGCCTCTACGATACTCTTGGACGACGGTAATTTTCTCTTGTCGAATTTTTCACGAGCTAAATTGTCATAAATTATCCGTTTGAAAGTTCATCAAGGCAATATGCATCGAAGAAAAAGGGTTTTTTTCTTTTCTTCGCAAAATTTTGATCGTTTTTGATTTTACGAAAATATTGACAATTAAATTCAGTGAATGTAACACGTGGTTAAGAATTTTTTTTTTTTGATTTTTTGTCTTTTCGATCGGTTATAATTATGCAAAGTTTAACGGAATTTTGAATTTAGTTTATTTTTTTATTATTTTAATCGAAAATGCAATATGCAGCGAAAAAAAAGAGATTGTAAATGTGTTTTTTTCTTCGGTGAATTTTGGCCGTTTGTATTTTACGAAAATATTTACAATTAAATTCAGTGAATGAAGAATTGCAGTGAAAAATAATTTCCGTAGATTCTTTTCCCTTTTGATTGGTTATAATTATGCAAAGTTTAATGGAATATTGAATTTTTCAATTTTTTATTATTTCAATCGAAAATCGTAAATTTCGTTTTATTTTTTTTTCATTATTTTAATCGAAAATCATGAGGAAGGAATGTTAAAATTTTATTTTCATGCTTTTACTAATTATAATTTGATTTTTAAAAGTTTTTTTTTTCACTCACCTTCGAGGGCTTTCTGCTGTTCTCTGACTTTAGGACAACGCTTGTCACACCCATGGCGCATTTGGGCATTATCTCTTTGATCATCCGAGCAATCGACAATCGCAAATTTTTATTTCACAAATTTCGCGACACGACGACATTGAGTTTTTCATGAAAAATTCTCGAGACATCGATATATTCGACCATTTCTACATATCGCGCTAAAAAAAAAAAAAAATTCCGTCCAAAATCATCGATTTGTTTCTTATTCGTTACTATTTTTTTTTTTTTTTTTCGAAAATATTTTACCTCGTCCAATTTCGAAGAAAATTTCGTTGACATTTGACGTTTATTTTGACAATGTAATATCGCCTGAACATCGCTGGGAATTAATCGCGAAAACAAAAGTCATATTATATTCCATCTTTACCGATGGAATATATACGAAAAATAAAAAAATCAATAATTCGCAAAAGAATTGGAAAACAAGAAGTAATCCACGATGGCGAAAAATGTATCATCTTCATCGTTTTTTAATTCTTCGAACGATCAATCAGGCGTAAATATAAATCAAGATTTTACGTGTTTTTGCGAAAGCGATGGTTTCGAAAAGAAAAACTCATCCGAAAGATCATACGATGAATCAGAAGTAAAGGAGAATGGAAAATTGAAGAAATCATTGTGGGAGACGATTCTGGAAGAGTCGAAGGAGCTCGAAGCTACGTACGAGGAGTGGCTGCGAGAAAATAATGGAATCACGACGAAAAATCACGATGATTCCACCGTCGATTATCTCGAGAGAGAAATATTTCCAATTTTATTGATAGCGATGGAAAAAACGTTGAATCAGGCACGCCGTCTCAATGTTCTACAGGTGCAAAAATGTCGTTTCAACGGTTTGGATACATTGGCGGAGTATCTTTGGAACGAAAATCCAAGATGGCCAATGAGAAATAATAATGAGTGGCTCGATGTTTACGATATTCCACAATTCAAGCTTTCCCTGAGGCTGCGGTCAGTCAATTTTCGTCCGCTAAAGTCATATCGATGAATATCAGTGAACGAAGAGATTGTTTTTTTTTTTTCCATATTTTTACAGCCCTCGACCGATATTTCCGAAATCTTGGCTCTGGTCGACCGAGGATGCTGCTTCTCGCATACAGCGTTACGTTCGCGGATGGCTTGTACGAAAACGCGAGGATGTACAAGAAATGCGACAATTCTGGAAGGTACGTCACTATTTTTTTCTTCCTTTCTTCCTTTTTTTTTCTCGATATTCGAGCTCAAATTTATACGATTACATTCAGGCAATCAGAGACGAGAAGGAGAGCCTTGATATCTCCGATGACTCCGCCAAGTCGAGGACTCTGCGTATGTGCGAGCGTTACAAGCTTCTGGCGAAGAAGCGCGAAAGACCTTTTTGATGGGCAGAAACAGCCTCGAGTTACCGAGAGCTTTAAAAATGGTATATGGTCAGCCAATTTTCGGTTGCGGTTCAAAATTTTTCACTCTACAGGGATTCTCGAGAATCTTATAAGATTTTTTTGATCGAGACCTTCCGCCGCCGATTGCCATTGAACTCAATTTTCTTTTGAGCTACAAAAAACCAAGCTCCCTCCCTTCAAGATCGAGACTCAATTTTGGGCTTTGTTTTTTTTTTTTTCAATTTTCTATTTAACCTGCCCAAAATTGCAAGTCTTTGCATGGATAATTTCTTTTCTCCTCACAATAAAAAGAGCCAAACTACCAATTTTTTCATGCATAAAAAAAAAAATGCGTTGCTTTATGGGAAATAAAATAAAACTCGGAAAATGTATACTTTCTATCGATATATGTATTATTTTTTCTGGAAAAAAAAAAAAAACAACAACTGTACAGAGAGATATTCGTATCATTAAATCTATATGGGTTTGACATTGGCATAGAGACTGGGACTAGCGGGCGTTCCGAGACCCATGGTAAACCGTTGCGTCGGAGTTTCTCCCTCTTCCGCGGGTCGATAAGTTTTGTTGCCGTAAAGATTGTAATGTATCGGCAATTGAGGCTCCTCGTCGATGCCTCTGGCTCTCAATTTTCTGGCCAAGATTTCTCTGAGAAGAGGCGGAAATTCCATTGTACGAGGCATTATCACTTCCTGTACTTTTTCGACGGGACGATATTTGTATTCCTGATCTTTTGGTACGAGCAAATAATCGGCTTTGTAACTAGTCGAGTCAATTTGCACGAGTTTCTCGTCCTTGCGACCGCGAAAGACTCTCTCCGCGAGTACCATTACTTTACGAGGATCCTGGGAAATTATTTGTTTTGTTTTTTTTTTTTTTCCCCAAAATAATAAAAATACTCTTTCGTTATTATTGCCTTTTTTTATATTCGAGTACTCACTTCGTTGGGCATCGCAGCGACTTTGAGCACTTTGAAGTACGTAGGCTCGGGATAACGCTGAAACATATTTCTCAAGATAATTCTACCGACACCGAAATTCTTCAGATTACCGAGAATTTCCCACAATGGTTTGCCCTTGAAAGTGGTTCTGCGACCGATTAGCTTGATTGGCATTATTCCGTTTTGTTCGTCGCTGAAGGATGAATGATGATATATTTGAGAATTGCGATAGAAAGAAAAAAACTTAATTGTTGAGAGAGGTTATGGGTTCACTGTAGCTGCGTATGTTATTTTAGGTTACGTTAACATTTTGTTCTTCGATCTTTTCGATAGTCGAACTATCGAGATTCGATATTTCGATAATCGATTGCATTACATTGTAAAAAAAAAATGTGTATAGCCACATTGAAAATTTATTCGCAATAATGCCGCTAGATGACGGAGTAATCATATTCTCCTATAACGCGCTTAGCCTAATTCAAACGTTTGGTGGTCAATCGTTTATTTTTTTAAAATTGATTAATTAAAATTTTGACGTAAAGTTGAACGGACATTTTTCAGCCTGCTTTAGGCTGAAATTGTAATTAATCCATTAAAAAAAAAAAAAAAAACGATTGACCACCAAACGGTAAAAAAAAGAGTTATAAAGGCAAAGTTGTCCAGTGTGATGCCATGATCAGACAGCGAGCATTTTTATACAATCACAATCAAAATAATGAAAATTATTGTTGGTATTGTTATTAATATAGTATTATCGTTGTTATTCTCGTTTTTGGTTCTTCACAAACAACGATAAAATATAATATTTCATTTGAGGATAAAAATATTTTTGTTTCCATTGGGTTTGTTGGTGCGATGCATCCTGAATAAATGTAGACGTGTTAAAATTCATAATTCGTTTATTCGTATTTGAAAAGAGGTCTTATAAAAGAGATAATATTGCAAAGAAAATGCATTACTGGTCGCTCCGAATCCACGCAAGTGGTTCGAATCTTAACAGAGAAAGGCACACGTTTACACACCCTATTTATGTCCAAATCGTTAGCAAAAAAAATGAGATAACGTGCAATTCACAACTGCATCGTTGAAAATTGAATAAAAATCGTTCGCTATCAAATAGATTATTACATTACAGACACACAAACACACACACATAATTTATATACATCGAGAAATAAGTTATCCCTTAAAGTCTAGAGAGCGTTTCTCGGGCTTTGCTGATCTAAATTTACGTAATTTTCCATACAGATCAAGAATTCTGCTAAAAATTGTTCAATAAATAATAAAACAATCAATTTTAGCAAATGCGATATCTCGAGAGGCTTTTTTCTTAAACGATTCCTAAAATTCTCGGCTGTTTACCGATATTTCGTGTAATTTTTCTCTTTTCCCTCCTCGCGTTTTCCTTCAATACCGATCGACAATTTGACGAATCCAGTCGAGATAGTAGGAAACACGTGAATAAACACCGGGTACACCCGATTGGCCGCAGCCAATACCCCACGAAACGACGCCGGTAAGTTGCCACTTTCCGTGACGCTCGCACACCATCGGACCACCACCGTCACCCTTGCAAGCGTCCTTTCCTTCCTCACCACCGGCGCACACGAAACCCGGATGAAGATTGAAGCTTGGCCCAAGTCTCGTACGGCGCATCTGATGCTCGCACAACTGATTGCTGACCACTGGCACGTCCACCTCTTTCAGAATGTTCTGATACTTGCCAAAATCACCGAAAGCATCTTTGCCCCATCCGGTGGTCCAGCATCTGTTTGTCAAACGAACAATTCAGTGTTATAGATCAGTAGTGTAGCAGGAAGAACAAAATTCCAAAAAGTTTTAACGTAAAGAGTCGTTCGTAGTGGTGCACGTGCGAAGAACTAATGAGACTAACGATCGCGGTTATAAGCAAAAGTTTACGTACCTAACGCCACTAAAGTCATCGTGCTTATCCGGCAAACATGCGGGACTTATGTGAGGATTCTTCTCAAAATCAATCTCATGATCGAGCTTCAGTATCGCGATGTCGTTGTAAAGTGTACCCGCGTAAAATTCCGGATGTACGTGAACGCTAACGATATCACGCTCGATGTAGGGAAAGAATTCGACATCGTGATTGACGTCCCACTCGCCGAGACGGGCGCGCAAGTCACGTCCAGCATGTGTCTTTACGCAGTGAGCAGCCGTCATTATGTGCCTCGGAGATATGAGCGTACCGCCGCAAACGTAAACGCTCTCGGATGGATCTTTCTTCAGAATGGCCACTTGCCACGGATACTCGCCTGCGATACAACGATGAAAACCAATGAAACATTGCAACCAGTGTGAAGCAGTTTGATTATTTCGAGAATGGATTTAGGTGTAATTTCTCTCAAGTCCCAAATCGAAGACAAAAGGAAGATTCTCACCGAATTCAGAGTCTCCGTCTATATAGACCGGGGTCTTGATCCTTCCATTGATTCCTTGAGTATTCCTCACTCCGCATTGTCCGGGCCTAGGACGTCCTTGCTGATGTCCGTTATTGCCCGGATGCACTTGATTCCTGCGGCAACATACGTGCCTCGGTCCGCATACCGGTGGTCTTCCGTATTGCCTCTGCGTAAAACGAAAGGAAAACATTTTTCAAATAAAATTGCTCCTTCGCCGAACGAAACACTACGGGAAATCCCAAAAATGCTATCTACACCATGACCACACAGGCTGGGTTTTGGAGCGTAAGAGAAAAGAAAAACCATTAACTCTGAAACTGTACAGTGGTCAGTGTAAACTGGAGTTTAGCGGTGAAAGTATTGCGATAGGATTGATGATAGCGGGTCATTAGTCGTTGACGGTATTCGGATTGGTGTGAGAGGCATGTAGTAGCGGATGTATAGAAATCTTCGGGCGATCGTTAATAGAAGTAGAAAGTACTTTAGTATTCAGTTGGGGAAATGTAAGATGCGACTCATTCAGGAAAAAGTAATGGAAAAAAGGAATTGATAGAGGTGGAAATATTTAGGTAAAATGATCAGCGAATGTTTCACTATGATTCCAAGCGTGCTCAACCGAGTCAAGCCAAATTACAAGCCCTCAAAGAATTTGCGAATCTCATAACAATCAAAATGATAACCAGTGAGTGCTCGGGTATAGTATAATAGAGTCGGGTAGTCAGATGAATGATACTCCTTTTTTATATGTTCGTTCGTCCGTACTGAGTCCTTGAACATGAGCCGCAACGCTTTATGGTGCGAACTTTTTCTCGGTTCTCATCCAAATCGACAAATAACTCTGGAATCTCAACGGTCAGGGCTGTTCTTACCCGCTCGCGATGAGTCTTTTCCACCTGTTCCACGATATCACGTTTCCTTCTGTCGCGAAAAGCTACTTTTCCACCGGAATTTCGATAATTCGCGTCTTCACGCTGTGCATTGTCATTAAAACCATTTTGTAATCTCGCATCACGCGTAGAATCCGTGATATTCGTGCGTGCATGTCTATAGTAACCATCTTCGTAGTCAGCGAAATCACCGCCGTTGGAATCGTAGTCATCACCATCCCGGTAATACCCCGAGTATCCTCCACCACCGTAATGCTGATTATGATTATTGTAATGACCGTAATTCGGCTGTTGATGGTATTGATGATTGTGCTGATGATTGTGATAATGATGCTGAGGTTTCTCGTGATAATTCGACCAGCTTGGATATTGCGGTCCAGTAGGATAGTAATGATTTGGCTTATCGACATATATCGGTTTCTCGTAGATCGCTGGTCCAGACGGATAATAATTCGGCGCGTAATGGCCACCAGGATAAGATCCACCGTAATTTGGTCCGTAATGCCCACCGGGAGAACCACCCAAAAACATTTCCTTCTTTTGAGCCAATATGTTGCCCAATTTGTTGACCAAACCCTGATTAGGTGTAACGTGGAGATTGACGAATGGCTTTATCACTTTTTCGCCGTAATCGTCCTTTGTAACTTGGAGAGCGACCAATGGATTAACAGAGACGAGGCCAAGATTGAGCCCTTGTCCGCCTGCACCATAACCCGGATATGGATTTACCAGTGAATTATCGCCGTACGGATTGATCGGATAATTACCACCACCGTTCTGCGGTAGACCGAAACTCACTCCCCAGGTTGGCTTCAAGTTCAATTTCGAAGTGTCAACGTCACCCACGAGCAAACGCTGCAACGAGAGAGTCAGAGCATTCGTTCACGCATTACAGACGAGATCTATAAGCATCCATGTCTTTTTTTTCATCGTGTTAGCACGGATGTATTGGTTACATGAATGTTTTATTTTTCAATTTTATTTTCTTTTTTAAAGTCTTTTAAAATGAATGATAAAACGTTAGAATGATGTACACGAAAGCTAACACGATGAAGACCCTGGACCTCACAGAAATCGAACACTCTACGTGGCGAATCTGCTGACTAGTTATCTGTACGATCTGTCGACGCATCCATTTTTGAGACCGCAGAAATTTCGTTGTCGTTTGTTCTGTCGTTCAACGTGATTGCAGTACAAAATAAAAAGAGCGTATAGTAGGAAATATTTACATTTGAGACGTCTGAAGGGTTGTGATAAATCATAAGGCGGATGAGAAGTAAGAGAAAGAGTAGAAAGAAACTTATTGAAAGCAACCCGATGTATTCAGGTGATTTTGATTACGCTGCTTGCAAGGAAATTAGGGTTTACCAGAGTCCTTTGACCGGAGGTCCGGGATCGTCGGGGCTGATAGCGTGTATTAGTTAGTGCGATTCGCGTTAGATTAAGTATGCAACATTTATCAACCGTTATTAGTGGGAAATGTGATTAGGGGATATGTGGGTATACACACACGTACTCAAACATGTACTTACGCCTTGAGCTTCAGCTTTCTTATCCGTGGCCTCGACGACGTGTTTTACATCACGCTTGGTCCTCCTCGACTTATCTTCCACTTTCTCATTAACCAAATCTGCCGAGTTCTTCATTTCCGTTTTGCTCTTGTCATTAGATGCTTTTTCAACCTGTTCCCTCGTATGTTGCGCTTGCTCAGTCTCATTCACCCCTTTGGGAACCCTGATGGTGCTCATCGTTCCATTGGAATCCGTTAGTACGACTTCTTCGACGCTCTCAGCCTCGATATTTTTGCCAAGATTGCGGGGATCTATCGCCAAGTATAGATCATCCTTGCGGCCAGCTTGATCGATTCCGGCGCACTGGTCGTAAGGCACGCAGACACAATCTTCATAGCTCGTAGAGGAATAACCATTTTCAAAGCCATTAGTAGAACCGAGTCCTCCATTTGATCCAAAGCCATTGCTCGATCCGAGTCCTCCATTTGGCCCAAAGCCATTGCTCGATCCGAGTCCTCCATTTAATCCAAAGCCATTGCTCGATCCAACCCCTCCATTGGATACAAAGTTATTGCTCGATCCATGCCCAAAACCACTGCTGCTGCTTGTAGAATCGAATCCATGGGTAGGCGAGTTGAAATCGTTGTTGCCCGAACCGAAACCCGTGTTTAAAACGCTATTGGCACCTCCAAAACCGGAATTCAAAACTTTACCGGATTCGGCGTTATTTGAGAATCCTTTGGAGTTGAATATCGAATCACGTTTGGATTTATCGTAACTGGAAAAACGATTCGCATAACTCGAGCTTGATTGTAGAGGATCCAGACTGTTGCCGGTCGACGGAGATTTGATCTTGAATGCTTTCTTGTAGTCCTCGAAGTCGTTGTAATTATTGCCGTAAGTACCGGACGAACCGTAGCCATAAGAGTTGAGTAGACCATTGCTCGCGATAGGTCCAGGATTAATTATCGGTCCGGCAAGTCCAGGAGTACCAACGATGACACCCGGTGTCTTCGTGTCGGTCTCACCGTGATGAAAGTGATGATGAACGTGTTGCTGAACCCCCGTGGCGCTAGGCTGTTGCACTATGACCTGTTTCTTCTCGATGAACTTGTCCTCAAAGTCGTATTCACCGTCCAGACCGGCCTCGTACACCGGTCTTGTACCATGTCCTATCGATGGCTTCTTGTAGCCTGGATAGGGTCCGGAGAATGAAGACTGAGGTCCCGAGAATGAAGATGGCGGCCCGGAGAAGGAAGACGTAGGTCTGGAAAAGTGTCCCGACTGACCGGAGTAGATTGGTCCCGGTGGGCCAGAATAAATAGGTCCAGGAGGTCCTGAACCAAAGCCCGGTGGAAGGGGAACCGGTTTTGCCGGACCGTAAGGCCTTTTAATTGCGATAGCTGGCAATGGACGGCCAACAGGTCTAATCGTCACGGGCTGTGCGTAAATTATCTCCTGAGGGTGAATGTCACGATGGGGTGAATAGTATGGTCGTCTTCCTTCGTTATCTTCACACTGGAAAAGGGCAAATGATTCTTTGAGATAACAGATTTTTTCGTAAATAATGAGCAGCACACACTAATTAAATATTTATTTTCGTTGATTCAAATATTCGCAGTTAATGATAGACCGTTTTTATTCACTCACGTTCATCAAACCCAATGCGCAAAGCTTATCCCTGATGTAAGCCCGAGCTATCGTGTCATTTCCAATTTGCAGAGCATTCTTGACCTCCGGATCAGCGTACAATTCGTCGTATCCTTCGAGATTACGTCCCTGCCGGTTAGACACGAGAATATCATCGATCACAGTGTCAACCTGGAATTTAGATTATTGGAATAGGATTTCTTTTTAAATTATTGCTCTCTGTATTCATCAACGAAATTTCCAAATAGTTGTTGATAATTTTTCATTAACTTACCGTCTGCTGTGTGTACTGATCGAGTACTTGGGCAACTCCGCTGGATTCCGATTGAACATTCGGTGTGTATTGTTCCTGCTGTTTTTCCTGATCCTGGCTTATCACATCCGAAGCGGTAAAGGACAGGGGATGAAAACTGTCTTGCTGGCTACTCGCTGAAGCGATGGGTTCTTGCCAGGACCAATTTTTCGTCTCCGCGGAAGAGGCTGAAGCCGATGAATCAGCTTGGGACGAGGTCGTATGATAGGTGACCTGTGTAGCGAGACACTGGGCCATAAGCCCCACTAGGAGGATGTACCACATTTTTATCCTGCAAATAAATATATTTTTTTTTCATAGAAATTTCAATAAAGTTGTTGTTTTGTTTTGATTTTTTTTTCTATAACCTAACTCGAACATTATTGAACGGAGGATCGTGAGCAAAAAATAAAGTAATTTATTTCCGAGGTCAATGCTTTGCGAAGCGCAATAAATTTACTATTGAAATCGTAGCTATCGCTGATTTCACGTTTACCGGTTAAACGATTGTGAAATAAAATTGCGTGGGCTTCGATCGGTTCTGGGATTTTTCAAACGGGTGAGATTTACAAACTCGAAAATGTCGTTGCGAAAGTCTTTTACTCTCGTTTCATACACGTGTAGGTGGCTCTTTGTGAGTTTTTTTACTGTGAACACATGAAGCGTGTCTTTATTTGCGTTTTACCACTTCTCGTGTTCGCAAATTGTCTCCGGAAATGAAACTTTCCATCTCGCGAGCAAACTTTCTTTTCGTATTTTTTGGCTGTGATCTCGTCTCAATGAAATTAAAAACAGAAAAATTCTTCCACAATATCAAATCAATTGCAAAAGCAACTGCGAACGAAGATAATGACTCAAAAATCATTTGAGAAACAAATTTTTCATCAAACTCAATTTAACAATAATAAAAAATATATTAGATTATCTAAAACGATGGCAATGAAATAAACCGTATTTTATTCTTGTTTCCACAATAACAGCTAGTTAGGATAAAAAATCTATTGGCTAATTTATGATGTTCTAAAACATTCTTGGCTTTCCATCGGTGTCTTCGAAAGACTGCTTTGAAATTTCACCAAGTACACACAAAAGAGTTGTGATTACTTCGTACACGAGAAAGTGCATCTCACTTTTCTCCGAGTATAATCTGCCATAACTCGGTTTCAATGCCAATTCAACTCGTGAATTCGATAAATGTGAAGGAACAACAAGAACAAAAAGTATGAAAAAAAAAAAAATATCAATGATGTGAATCATTTATCGTCACGTTGTGACGATCGAATTAATTTGACTGGGCTATTACATATACTCGCTCGTGAAATTGAATATTCCTAATGTATACCTATCCGGAGAGCGCGAAAGAAAAAAAGAGAAAAAGACGACGATCGCGGTAGACCAACGAAAGTGAGAGGAAGTTGGGTGAAAGTCGTTTGACCGGTGATGCCTCGAATATAATGGTATATAGTGCCATAGAGACGCGGCTTCGTCTCTTATTTATTCCTTTACACTCGGTTGGGTTTACATACACGACTATATTTGTACATATCTACGTCATCCTTGAATTTTTTTTTTCCACGTTATTTTGGTTCGGTGAAAGCAGTTACGCAACGTTAGTTTCGGGACCGCGACCAATCCAAACGTGAAAAGGAAAAAAAAAACATTAAATCTTCTCATCAAAGGGGACCCATGGATTTGAATCGTGAAAAATTGAAAAGTCCAGAAAGCAGGTATATTTAAAAACATTCCAGCTGAATTCATTGATCATACTCAACGACCATTCATTAATTTAATCGAGAGAATATTTTTTACTGCTTGATTTAATGCATAATTGCATTAGGGAGACGAACAAAAAGTAAAATCATGCCGCCTTGAACGGAGAATTTAATTAAAACTTGAAACATTGAAAAATTGGACGATTAAAGAATGTGGAAAACGAGAAATGAAAAAAATGACAATGTTTGTAATTGAAAATTCGATTTTCTAAGTCATTGATTCAGCTAATTATTAAATTCTATTTAGTAAATTAATTAGCTGATTGTTCAATTTAGGTTATCTATCGTAAAATTGCGTTAGGATGTCGAGGTCGTCTCGGGACGATCAGTAGGTAAAAAAAAAGGATTGAAGCCTGCCACTATCTACTTACACAATTGTACAAGAGTGTCTTGTGAATTTCTTTTTTTTTTTTAAAGAATCCTCGAAATTATATGGGTCAGAAGAGTATGCTATTGAGATAATTGCGGGGTATCATAATGATCGTGAATTAACACACAATACAGCCCGGTGAATGACAAATCGCGATCGGGATCCTCGTGCCCAGCTAAAAGTAGAGAAAGTCACGATGTTGTCAGACCGAAAAATCACGATATGCAAATCGTATGGGCAACTCGTGGATTTCGACACGACTTGTTTTAAATTCTTTGATTTAATCATAATTTATGAGTGTAATTAATTCGACGCTCAAACAATAATATCAAATACATCGAATCAAAAATTTATAAAAATGTATAGAAATATTCATTTGCAATTCTTGAATCGAAAAACAAAAATACTTGCAAGAAACAATTATGGAAGAAAATTGTTATTTCGAAACGAAAAATTGTTCAAAATGATTTTATGTTCGCGTAAATAATAATTTCAAAACGATATATAAAAAATTGTCAGAAGATTTATATTTTTAAATGCTTGTCTTATTTTGAAAAAAAAAAAAAATGCATCTTTTCTGAAAATCGTTTGAATGTGGATCTGAATATTTGTTGCCATGATCGCTGAAGCATTTTCAACAATAACTCGATCAGAATTTCCCAGATGATTTTTTACGTAAGTTAAAAATGAGCGTGGAGCCTTCCTTCAATGAAAATATTTATTGTCGATTATTTTAAAAATTGCAAATGCAATCTTGAGTGCTCGAGTTTGTTCGTCTACCTACCTCTCACGTTCAATCACTCTCACGACACACTGAGTTTCCTCGCCAACGTACGAAAGTCTTTATATAGCCTGCCTCGCTCTCTCTCTCTCGCTCTCTCTCTCTTTATCGTCTTTCAACCCAAACACTTTCTCCTTGTGGTGTCTTCCACAGTCGAGGAACGCTCTCGTATGAACTCTGAGCTTTTACCGGTGATCACGAATACTTATATACATGGTCTGTGATCTGGGGGATGCTGGGGGAATCTCCCGAGGAGAGTCCCAACCGATACCCCACCCCGAGGCGTCGGGGTTGTTTCGTGATTCATTGACTAACCGGACCTTTCGTCAAATTCTATCGCAGAAGATATGCTTCGATTCACTTGCTTCTCCGTCGCAACTTTGACGTACAAGCCTATGAACTATTCGCAGGATAAATCGGGCACTGAGACAACATATAATTGTCTTAAAAATACATTATGGTTGTTCGATGATTGCCCTGAATTTTTTTCGGCGAGGTAACAATTTTAAAGTAAACTTAATTAGATTGTCGTTGTATCGACAATAACATTTTTTTTCACGCTACAATTTTCGTCTGCTGTACATTTTTTCTCATCCCGTACTCGATTATTATTACGACTAACGAAAACAAAAAAAAAAAAGCAATTTTTCATTGGACATTGAGATTCCTACGAATTCGACTTTATTGCCATTAAAAGAAATAAGTTATCGATTAAAAATTTAATTCTCAATGTCTGAGATACGTATGCAATAATAAAAAAAAAAAATATGAATACGAGAACATTTTTACATGATAATAAATAATAATGAATAAATTTCATTTTTCCATTGATAATTGTTTTTCTCTAATTAGCAAAATCCTTGCTAAGCAGCGAAATTCTATTTATTCGTGTTTAAAAATTTACGAAAGGGCACAAAATTTTTTTATTGTGTTGGGCATGGTGGTAACATTGTGGATCATTGCCATAAGTGACGCGGTTCACTGTTACGTCGCGAAATCCGGTTTTACAGGTAGAGAGTATCCAACTCGATACGGAAAATCCAACGTCGTGTCCCATTCGTGGAGTGCATTATTTATTTTAAAACACGCTCTCCAACGAGTAGGTCAGAAATGGGTGGTTTTTTTTTTTTTTTTTTTTTTTCATTACAGAAGAAATTTCTCACGTGCTAGCTTAGAGGTAAGAACTCGATCAGGCTCTAATTATTAATGGACGGTTTTTCCATTATTTGAGAGAGAAAATTATTCAAACACGAAAATCACTCAACGAAATTGCTCAAGAAGTTTGAAGTAATTACAAAAAATAAATACGAAGGTACACGAAATATCAGTTAATGATATTCAGTAGCAATATATCAATATATATTTTTTTTTGTTTTTTCGTCAACCATCGGAACTGTGGATCATTTCGGACGATTCGTAGCAATTAATATCCTTCTCGGTAATTTGATTTAGCATAGAGGCTCGAAATTTCGACACAGCAAACTCGGTGCCTGAAAACGAGTTCCCGAAGGCTGCGCTGCCGATCCCTGTAATCTCTTCTCGGATCCGGATGAGTTGCGAAATCGTGAATGTCGAATTATCGCACGCGATATAACCAAAATAGTCATCGCTTTTCATAATATTAAATTATTTATTTATGCCGAGTCCGACACGAGAGAAAATGGAAAGAAAAAAAAAACGTGAAGCAAGATAGATTATCTTTTGCGTCGGAGAGCTTTCCATCGCGGGGCTAGGGTGACTGAACCAGTGAATGAACACCTACCAGTGAATGAACAGGCTTAGTATTTTAATTAAACGGCAGAGATATGATTCTATTATTATGAAGAATTTTGTATTCATAATGAAGTGAAAATTCTGAGAAAACATCTAGTAGTGATATTATTTGACGCTGTGAAAGATTTGCGATGCTATGGATTTTTTTTCGTACTTGGGGCGCATATTCATAAGAGACAGCCATGTTGTTATAACCATCTGACTGTGCATCGAATACCAGAATATTCCATATCACCTCGATAAATCTTTTTAAAAGATATGCAATAATTTTTTCAACGTTACACATTGCTAAGCTTCAATTATATTAATGAATTTTTGGTCAAAAACCCAATATTGTTTGCGATATATGGCCGTTTATTCACTGGTCCAGCTTTTTAACCTATTTCCAGTGATTGAACGAGCGTTGAAAAGGCTTTTCATAACCTCAAAACGCACGAGTATGCGTACGCATCTCTGGTTCCATTGTACGTTCATTCACTGGAAAGATAAGAGTTCATTCATTGGAATTTTTGTTCATTCACTGGGAAATTGGTAATTTCGTTCATTATAATTTTTTTTTACAAAATCCTTGCGAACAGGGCACTTCGAATATTTTTTTTTATATTCTGTGAACATTGTTCTATAAGATCTAATTAGCTCATAAAGAAATTCGTAATAAGTTAAATTATACAACTTTATCGAAATAGAAAAAAGGCTTATGCGTTCATTCACTGGTTCAGCCACCCTATACGAAAAATAGATCGTACTCTCGTGAGAGTAAGGAGTGAATGAATCGACGTATCGCGTTGTCTTTTTTTTTTTTCTCCTTATGCAATGGGGATTTTTCATCAATGGAATAGTTGCTCAATGGTCAGTAGCTGAAGATCCTGTTTAGCGTCTTCTCAGCAGTGATCAATTACATAGACGATAGAATTTCGTTGAAAAAAATATCACGAAAAAAAAAAGTGTAAACTAAAAATCGGTTCAGCATAAATGTCGTAAGAAATTACTCAGACTCGTACGATGGTATATACTAACTGCTTCGATAAATATGCAAAATTTCCTATCCGACAATTCGTTGTCGTTTATCGAAAATAAAAAAAATATTGACCAAATTTATAATATAAGAATGGTTGAAGTAAAAATCCGGTCATAAAAAAAATTGATAATTTCAATGTGCTCAATCGAATGTTGAATAATTTTTAATGATTTATTGAAAATATTAACGCTACTTTTTTCCTTACATTAATAATTTTTCAAATATTTCTTTTTTTTTTAAATCATATTTTATGCACTTTTATGTACAAGATGCTGTTTCAATCATTACGAAAAAAAAAAAAAAATATATCAACGACTTTCATGGCAATAAAGAGGATGCTGGGAGACTCTGGTAAAGAAAAATCCAGGTGTTCGTGACCATTAAATTTCAATCCCATCCGAGGCTGAAAGAGTCCGTATGCTTTTTTTTTACCAGTCATAGTGTCGTTCTCGAAGAAAAGAAAAATATCACGTGGTCGCGCGACCATGCAGTCGGAGAATTCGAGTTGAATGACCCATTTGAGGGCCTTTACGTATTATCTATACTCAACGAAATGAGCCTTCCTCGAGGATTTTTCACGCTCTTGCTGTCGAGAGCTCGTCACAGGTACAAGAAAATGGTGAATCATCGAGAGGAAGCAAAAAAGATCGAGTGTAAAAAAAAAAATTCTGTTTCAAACGACTCTCGACGGTTCTTCATAATTCCCCCTCTCTCTTTGCGCCATTCATCTTTTTATTACACTTGACTCTCGCGTGTAATTGCTCTGTAAAGTATCTTATTAGTCAATATTTCATCTTCTTCGTTGTCGTGGGTGATTACAAGGCCCTATCTAATTATGCCAAGCTCTCTGCCAAGTAAAACAGATTTGGGAGAAAGATAAAGCGAACGATTGCCCAATTTTCCATTTAATCACAGTGTATCTTGATGTATACTTTGAGTAATGTCGACTTTACGAGAACCGGAAACGGCCAGGACACATTTTTTTTTTTCAGTCAACTTCTCAGCTTACATCCTGTCTCTCTCTCTCTCTCTCTCTCTCTCTCTCTCTCTCTCTCGTATGTGTTTCCTTTCTCAGAGGATTCTCTCTACGAGCGTATGACGTCTGTCGAACATAAGAGAGCACTTTCTTTCTCGAGATCTTTCCTCACCACGGGTATACAACCTTGACACACTGAATGGCATCATCAAAACATCGAGACGTCACAAAAGTTGATATCAATCTCGCTCCTGTTGTTATGACTAAAAAATCCGTGCCGCGATGATTTTGAGACTTTTTTTTTTCGTTCATGAAAATATCGTAAAAAGAAATATTCGTATTTGGCTCTCGTTGGATGAAATTTAATTAGGAAAAATTAAAAATCCGTACGAATGAGTGCGATAGACGAGACATTAATATTATTTAAAAAGTATAGAGCAGTACATCAGTCATCATCGATTAAAAATTAATCAATGATAATTCAATGATCGATGCATCGATCATTTGGAATTTTTTTCCATGTTTTACGCAAACGCTCTGTAGAATTATTTCAAAAATTTTAGCAACACCGATCATATTATTTTTCCGTATTAAAATTGAGAAGTCACCACCGAGTGAATAAAGCTCGACCCATTATGGAGACTGCTACATAATTGTCAATTAAAATTAATAATAATAATGCTGAACAAAATTATCGAATAATGATAATTATTTTTAATAAGCAAAGATAAACAATTTTTATGAGCTAAAAATAAATGCATATCGTCTTTTTTTCACGGTTAAAAGAACAATCGGGATCTGTAAGAAAGGATCCGGCTCGTTTAGGTGCACTAACCCGTAGCGTTCTGAGGTTTTGGTATCCGGGAGAAAGTCTTTTCGTGGATGCTCTCAGTTGAACCGTGTGGCGTTTAATAACCAAGAAGTGACGAAGCGTACGACTTCCGTCTCCGATGCATCGTCTGTGCATTCGCGACTTTACCCCATTGCACTCTTAGTACGCATGTAGTACGTGCAGCAGGGTATTCGATTTTTCACTTAATTTTTGAGAATTCGTATCTACAAAACTGCTAATCGCAGATTGCCTCAGGTCTTTTTTTTTTTTAAATATCAAATCAAATAATTCGAAAAAAATATTGATTTTCGAAAAAAATGCATCGAACGATTTTGAAAAACTCCAAAATCTCGTAAAATTTCTAATATTATTTGTTGAAATGAAAAAAAAAATTTCTCGTTGAAAAAATTTCCCTATCCTGGTGGACGTTTTACGAGCTCGTTTATCTCTTTTTATCTGTCACATTTTTGTGACCAGTCAAATTAAAAAATAAAACATGAAGAGTGTATTTTTATTATTCATGTATATTGATTATCGTTATTTAGAATCTCGTACAAGGAATTTCTTGAAAGTCCTTGCGACGATAATAAACGTCTTATGGGTGAATGACTGCGGTCTTTTGATCGATGCGTCGGTTACAGAAGTCGGTGTTGCACAATGGGGGTTTTTCCCCGCGGTCGTGTGTCGTAACCTGGGAATTTCGTGCTTTGTGCGGCCGTGGTAAGAGGCACAGGGCGCTGTCTTGACCCAATTCAGCGAGAGAGACGAGTTATTCAAACTCGCAGTCGCGACGATGAGAGATTGAAACTACGAAAACTACAAAAACTAAATTTGAAACGATACAAAAAGAGATTAATTTTTTAACTCAATGGGCATTTTTTTCAAATTTTGACGATATTCGTCATGACCTCATTGGCAATTCGAATCATTATTTCATCCATCGAACAACGGCTAGTTCATTGTTTTGTTTTGAAAAATAAAAATAAGTAAAACAATATCTCGATAAATTGAACGAATTTAAGAGGAACAGGCAAAATTTCATCTTGCACGAAATTTCGCACAAGAAAATTTCGATCGACGCATCGCGGTCACTCGGTAATCCCTCTTTTCATTCGATTGTTAGCTCGTCGTTACGTAATGCTGGCCAAGTTTCGGAACGTTTTTGTACCTCGCAACGTTGATCAATGAGCGAAGACGTCTTTGTTTACGCGATTCAAGTATGTGACAAAAGTATTAAACGACGACGGGCACGCTTGACGTGAAAGTTCACGGATGATACTACACTTTCCCTCTCATCGTGACTAAGACTTCTGCCTATATTTACCGATCACGTATTTGAAGACGACGCAGCAGTTTTTTTTTTTTTTCATTTTTTTTTTTTTTTTCAACGGACCCATGTGTGATATTCACGAACATTTTGTCTGTGCAATAATTTCCTTTTCTACTAGACATGTGTAAAAAAAAAATGTTTCCTCGATGCGATTTAACGATGGTTCTTGAATTTTATCTGTTATTCTCAATGTATCTGGGGTACGCCTACGCGATCGTGTATCAAAATGGCAAGACAAGTCTAACGAAGACATTTTTTTTATTTATTTTTTTCTCAGAAGCAAGATTTCATCATTCGACTTCTCGGTCGTCGAATTCATCTCGAAATATTCGTTGTACGTGAGACCGAAATTCACACCGATACTTGGAAATTATTGCCAATAGATTGTCAAAATAAAATTTAAGAAAACAATTGAAATAATCAACGAATCATTGAAATAGAAAAAATTATAAATCTTCTAACGATTTTCAGAGAAATTGATAAAATGGTACATTGTGTACCAATGAGGTATAAAGTGACACTTTTCAGGCCGAGTACTGAAAACATCGTGCGAGGCCTTAAAAGGCTCACCTCAGCTGTGTACACGATGCTTTATACAATGTTTTCCATGTTTTCCGAGCTTTCAGGGCATGTAGACGAGGAGTAAAAAGTAGTACTTTTAAAGTCTTTTTTTTAAGTCTTAAAAAAAAAGACTTTCAAGTCCTGAGACTTAAAAGTAGTACTTTAAGTCCTAGGACTTGAGAGTAGAAAAAAGTAAAGTAGTACTTTTAAGTCCTAAGACTTAAAAGTGCTACTTATAAGTCTTACTTTCTACTTTCTTAAAAGTACTACTTCACTCTAAAAGTACTACTTAAAAGTACTACAATTTAAAAGTGCTACTTCACTCTAAAAGTACTACTTTACTCCTCGTCTATAGGCTCTAAAAGCGAGGAAAACATAGCGCAGTGTTGTATAAAAATATTGTTAATCGCTTTGACAATTTGCAGAGACGATTTTTTGTTTGTACAGGATGAATATATTGAAAAATCTCATAGTTTTTTTTATCTTTTTATTTTGTTCCTTTTTTTGAATGCGGATGATACGATTTTTTGGCGATACATGAGAATGTAAGAGAGATTGATGAATACCGTGTGTCGTTGAGTGAAAAGCTTACATTGATCACTGTCGATAAAGTTCCGTTATTGTCTGATGATAACTCTCTTGTGAGTTTTTGTGTGGATGAGGAGAGAGAGAGAGAGAGAGAAAAAAACGGTGTTATCGATCGGCGGCCGATAATTTCTTTTCAGTCGGTAAAACAGCGAGAGATCTCCAAGACTGTGACGGGGATTTTTTGCTCGATCAGTAAACGATGTTGTATCCGTGCTGCTCGATCGAGTAGCTGGCAGGAGCTGCCGCTAGAAGTGGCGCCGAATACGCATACGCGTACGGTGCGATCTAATTTTTTTTTTTACAAACGATAATTAGCCTTATTTATTTATTTATTTATTTATCAAATAACATCGCTATGGATTCGAATAATTGAAAAAAAAAATACAATAATTTTTTCAGTCAAGTCGATTAAGCTCTCCTGAAATTTTCTCAGTGATCGTAGACGCTTTGTTTTTCAAACAGAAGAAAATTTTATGAATTTTCAAGAAACCTTTGTGAGCTCTATAAGCCTATCGAAGGTCCAATCGCAAAATTCTAAATGACTTTATCTTACTTTTTTTATGCGCAAGACTTAAAAATTTTACTGCAAGTTTTCGGTTATTGATCATTTTTTTAATAAAAAATAATTTCAATCTCGAAACTGACGTGACATAGTTCGTTTTATCAACTCACGTGAGGCAATGCTGGTGCTGAATATGCGACGTGAGAAATTGGAGCTATGAATGGACTCGCGATTGGCGTGGCGATTGGTGTCAATTTGGCAGTGGACGCTGGAGTTTTTAAAGCTGATATCAGAGCGAGAGGTTTTGGTGCTGGTTTTGGTTCTGGAGCCGGTGCACCTGCCACGATAGCCACGAGAGCTGCCAATAAAATCTGCAAAGAACGATTTTAAAACGAGATAATTTAGAATTTTGACACAATACTAATGAAAACTATAGAGTGTAAAAAATAATTCTCAACACTGTGCTACGGTTACACTCCATGAAGAAAATTAACAATAGAATTAGAGGGACAAAGACAAATCTAATTATCATATGTCATTTAACAATTATTATTCATCTGAATTGAATTTAAAATATATATATATATATCAAATAGATTCAATATCGTTATACTTTCATTTATTTATAAGTTGTTCAAAACTAATTACTCACGTATCGAAACATGATGGAATTCGTGTATATAGGAGACGTTGCGAAATTTTTTTGCGTGAAATACAAGGATGCGACGAGCAGTTTTGTTTTCGTTATTCTGAGCTAGGAAGCTCCCGATCCTCTCGTACTTATAGAGGCCACGGAGGATCCTCCTCATCGTAAAAACTCGACTCGTCCTGTATATATATGTATGAATGCACACAATGGGACGTGGTTTTGTCTATGTCTGTGTGTGTGTGTGTGTGTGTTTGAATGTGTGTGGATGGGAGCACAGCACCTATATAAACATACCGGTTGCATCGGAGGGGCTGATGCACTCTCAGGATGCAGTCGGTCGCAGGGCCGCATCTAAGAAACTTCTAAGCTTGTATCTTAAATCTGTAAATGTTTGTTCATTTGCAAACTTGTCTCGCCACTGATTATTATCAACAGGATCAAAGCATCTTAATTGACAAATTCTACAAACGTAATCACCGCGATTGACTTTTTATGGGATTCCATGAAATATCGTTTGAAATTCTTGAGGAATTTAAATGGAAAACTTTTTTCAGGAATTGAAATTTGAAAATAAATGAGCAGAGTGAGCTAATTTTTGTGCAGATATTTATTTATTTTTTTATAAATCTCAGTTAATATTTAAAAAATGACTCCATTATTATTGTTCGTATCGTTGCAGTATTTGTCCGGTAGTGCATTGTGAAAAATTTTCCACTTCAATTTTTACGTACAGAAATTGTTACGTTAGAAAATTAATTTATTATTCATTATTCATTATTACACTGATCTTCGTAAAATCTTTATCGATCGTAAATGATGAGCTCGAAGTTGAGCGAACAATGACCTGTCTTTTCTTTTCTTGGCCACACGTCGAATTCCTGTCTATTAGCGTGGGCTCACTCTGTCGTGGAATCCCTACGTGCGATTCCCTGCATACGCGGACATCGCATACTATACGTATATATAGAAGTCCATCGTCCTACGCTCAGCTTCGTTCCCAAAGTATAACTATGTTGCACAGATTTGCTACTTAGCACAGGGATAATGGGGATAAGACAAGAGGGTATATGGTAGACGACGATATTCGAGCTCGAAGTAGATACGGTCAACCGAGGTCAGACGAAATTTTGAGACGATTTTTTGCTTTCCATTCATCCATATAGGATAAACCGACCAGCGAATGGACTAATCAACGAACCATTAAGTTCACTTAACTCGTAAGATAAAGCTATAATTAGAAAATATTTTCTGCACTATTGTAGCCGGGACAACATAATATATTATAGACGAATAATTAGAAAAAAAAAAATCGAGGCGATTGTATTTCAGATGTCCATAAAGATTTCATAATTATTTGAATAAAATATTTAACGTTAACCATTACTGCTTTACTTTCTCACCGATATATGAGAGGATAAATATGACACCAGTGAATATTAACGTAATTAATTCCAGTGCATTTTTGCAGTTTCATTGGAATATCCTGTAACAAACTAGAAAAATTTCTTCTCGAGTCAAAACTTCATACACTGAACCGTATTATCTATATTAACGTGATCTACGATAGCTCCTTTTGATTTTTTTTTGTTTCGCATAATTTATCGTAAGCAATTTCCTTGCACCTCGATCGAAGTTAACTTTGTTAAAAATCTAAATTACAATAATTCTTGTAGTCCAATGGTGTCATCACAGTTGGTTGATATTTTGAATCTTTTTTTATCAAAGTATTTTTTTTTGTGCACATTCACCTTACTCTATATGTGCCTATATTTTTTGTTTGATACAAAAAAAAAAAGTTTTAAAAAATGATTACCAAATCGTTTGCTGTTTAATGATAGCCCGTTGAGTATCCGGTCTATGAATTCTTTTCTACACTCGCTCACCTGTCTGACCAAATATATTGCGTAAAAGATATAAATGAAATGAATACCAGTGGGCCCTTTGACAGGGGCCTTACGAGATCACGGCTGATCGTTATCTTGCATTTTATTTTAATTTCTGCATCGTCATGGCACAAATAACTTTCTAGCTTCGATAGTATGACAGGGCCCATAAATCAAAAATATTTTTCGTGCAATGACGAGAGAAGGCCCTTAACTACGTATATATAGTGTTTATATAGTCCATGTTGATCCCTGACATATATATTTCCAATCAATGGCCACACCTATACGTAAAAAATCAGATCCTTTCGGTATCGCGCTACTTCATTTTCACTTATAAAAGTGTTTGTTTTCTTTTTTTTTTTTTTAGTTGCGTTATTTTTATTCATTCGAAATCACATAACGTTCGAATAAAAAATGCCCTTGTCCGTTTCACGATCGTAATCCGTCAACCGATCAGCGTGTTTATGCAATCCCTTTTTTTTTTCGCCATCCTTTTTGTTCGTCTCCTAGATCTGAAAATCAAGCTTGACCATCAAGCTGACCTTCGCTGATGAATCATTTTTTTTTTCATGCAAGAAAATGTGTCGTGCAAAATCTTTTAAATATCTATATATTTCGTAGCAATAATAAGGTCCATGAAAAGTTATTATTGCATATTTTTTTTAATTCTAAAAAAAATGCCAAACGGTTACTTTCCTATGACTTTCACAACAATTTTTTGTATCCATTTACAGTTTTATAGAATAAATTTATAACAAACAAATGGCACGGCATGTTTGTTTGTTGAACTCAACGATTTCATAAAATTTGACAAATCTTTGTTACCGATATAAATTGCTCAATGATGGGAAATTTTTTTTTTTTTAAATATAATATTGCAGACAGTTTGTGGGAGGTCCGAGATTTGCCATGACAATGACGGTGAAAGGAAATTAAAGCTGCGTTGCGGAACAGAGTCCGTGAACTTGGTAACGCTTGATATACGAGTGATTCTCTGTCTCTTTCTCTCTCTCTCTTTCTCTCTCTCTCTCTCTCTCTCTCTCTCTCTCTGCGAGATCTCCTGTGGTCCGTATAGAGCTTTCACACAGCACGATATCAAACAGTCAAAAGCTTCATCATACTTTAACGCTTGTCAATCGATTTATCATCCACAGCCACGAGTGTTGTTAAGCGTTATTACGTAATCAATTTTAGCTTCGTTAATCATTAAATTGTGTACATGATCAATGAAACACTCATACAGTGCATGAATAATTTGTACTATCATAATTTATTCAATTTTCTTCGAATAAAATATAAACTGTATCATTAAACGATAAGTTGGTCAATTTTAAACAATATTGTCACGTCAGGCTTGAACAAATAAAGAAAAATTAAACAAATGAATTTTATGATTAAAATCCATTAAATTTAAATCGTATCAATGCAACACTCAATTGTATTAGCAATTACCTGAATTTGGTAAAACATGATAAAACGAATGTTGCAACGACAAAAAATCGTTTATTTTTTTTTTCATATCTGCATATTTCCCTTTAAATTACTTCGAATTTTAATTATAATTATAATTCAAGATAATAATTTATAATAAGATAATAAGATAATATATAATAAGATAATAAGTTATAATAAGATGACAAGTTATAATTTTAATTCAAGATACCCTGCGATTAATTGTACACCCAAAATAATGCATCACTTAAAATTCAGTAAAACTTAATTCTAAGCAAATAAAAAAAAAAAAAAAAAAGAGCTGAATAAACTATTATTACAGAAGACGAGAAATTCTGGAAGGTTTGTGCGTTAGAGCATCGTAGGTTGCAGGAACAGAAGGATCGTTGTGCAGCGATTTTTGTCGAGACCGAGACCACGAGGGTTCGTTAACCCATACCACGGTGAAGACCTTGGATTCTCTCTCGTGACGTCCACGAGCTGCTCCTTATGGCTCGCGAGAAAACGAGCTCGCGATCCACCCGGGCATAGATCCAGATCGAGAGATCGAGAGAAAAAGGTACCAACCAATGGACGGAAAGAAAGAGAGAGAGAGAGAGAGAGAGAGAGAGAGAGAGAGAGAGAGCCACAGAGCCCGCAGGAGTTGTGTGTAGATTGCAGATAACCAACAACACTATTTACTTGTACTATATCGTGTGTATACAGGGTACTGCAAACATTAAAGTTACCACTGGATTTATTATTAAAATGAAATCTGTGATAATTTTCGTCTGCAATGAAAAATTCTTTATAAACAATTATCAACGATTTTATTGCAAAATGATTTTCAATTAACATTATTCGTTCTTAATTAATAAGCGTGAAATAAATTAACACGAATATTTGCTCAAATATTAAACAGAAATATCGAATAAATCATATTTATCTCGATATTTATAATAAAATATGCAATTGGAAAAATAATTAAAATTTTTTTTTTTTTTGCTATGTTTTACATTTAAAATATTGCTTTCTCACAGAGGAAGCTTTGTTTTCGTGGAAAAAAAAAAGTAAAATTCGAGATTTTTTATTTAATCGTAACAATGACAAATTTTGGCAAATCCTGTAAAATCGGTATTATACACATACGCACACACACACACACACACACACACGAGAGATTAAACGACGGATCGTTGGGATCCTGTAGCTCCCCCATCGTTTTGCCATGCTGCTGTGCCAAGGGGAAAGAAATAACAAGAGAAAAAAAACATCCAAGAACGAGACAGAAAGAGAAACCTGAAGAGACTCAAGGAGGAAGAAGCACGAGAAGCGAGAATGCTCAAGGAGCAGAAAGAGAATGCCACGCACAGCACCTTGAATCTTCCAAGTTTTCCCTTTGTATATATATATACTATATAGCGGAGACTTTTAGCTCCACGTGAAGATGGAGTCGTAAAAATCCAGAGGAAAAAAGAGAGTCCTTCGATTCAAGGCTCCCTGAAGTAAAGCACTCTCTGACAATGACCATGAAATTGTTCAACATTCCAAGAAAGTTCTTTTCTCTCTCTCTCTCTCTCTCTCTCTCTTTCCGTTCCTCCATTCATTGATTTAATTGTTTCCTTGTCTATGGTCAATTTTTAATCATGTCCCTTTTCCTCTATCCCCAAGTTTACGAGAAAAATAAAATAAAAGCAAATTCAATGGTACATTCAGAAATTTCGCTTCAATTAAAGATTGAAGATACGAAAAAAATAATCATGAATTTATTAAGGTAGTTCTATCGTGGTAACTAATCCATAAGATTAAAATTTTTTTTTTTTATATCTTCAATTTTAATATATTTATTCATTTCGCGAAACGCCAATGCCCCTTATCGACCTAATTACGGAGAAATTGATACTTGAAAATGCCAGTTCCTCAAGGCAAATTTGCTTCGGCATATTCGCGATGCTCACGAAGCGATACGCTAACTGGTGGTAAGTTTTAGAACCTTTTATAGTAGGGCGTCGGTGAATAAAATGTTTGATAGTGTGAATAAAATGTTTAATAGTGTGACAAAAAAACCCTCTTTTCAGACCACGTGACAGGCTGCGATCAGCGCCGCCAACGGTCCTGAGCATCGCGAATAGAAGAACCGATTTCCGGTCACTTTAAAACGATATATCTTATCGAAAATCCAAAAGATTCTTACAAAAAACGAGACTTAGATTCATTAAACACGTAAAAATCTAACGGGCCTAAAAAAAAATATGATTGTCGACCAATTTTTTAAGCTATACTGATTTTAATACGAGCATCCGGGTAGTGATACACAACTTATGGCATAATGTCGTGACGGTGAAAAAATGTGGCAACGCGATATCGAAACGAAAGCGGTATTTGACAAGTCGAACAACATAACCTCTCCGCGTCAACGTCAATAGAGCGGGCGAGAGAGTGAGAGGGCACGAGAATGAAAAGAGAAAGAAAACGCAACGTTGCCACACGTAAATATCATACGAGATCTAGTAATACTTGAGTCGTTGCAATTACTATTTTACTAGTTACATAATTATTTATAATAAACCGTTGATTAATTGTATTCACCGGGGTAAGCTTATTTAATATTTATTAATTTTAACCCATATATCCAATATTTTTAGGAATCATCATTTAGACATTTATAGCTAATTGACTAGTCTGCAGCGATAGAACTACCTTAACCATATTCTCAGTGAATCTCAGTGGCTTCAAGCAAAGTTCAAACAGTCGAGAATATTACGATGTTTGTTGGGTTAGAAAATATTTTTCGTCAAAATGTTTGGCAACGAAATAGTTTTGCTACTCTGGCGAATCTTGCTAGCTGGGTCTAATGCACGAGTGAATTATGAAAATTCATCGGAGTGCATTCGATAGAAAATGGCCCGTCGAAAAAGGAAAAAGATGACTGAAGAAAGAAGAGAAAGATGGTTATAAAGATTATCAAGAGTTGGAGTGGTAAGAATCGAGGGAACAAGGGTGTGCCTGACCATACCACAAAAATAAGGAATAGGGCAGGTTCTCGACTCGGCCTTCTTCATATAAACACACACACACACACTTACACATATACATATATATACGGCGGCAAGTCGTCTGGGAGTACCAAGCCACACCAGTCGACTTCTTCTTAAATCTTCTTCGTTTCTCTTCTTCTCATTTTATCTTCGTTATATACGCTCGTCGTTATTGCCAGCAGCTCCGAGCCGCAGTGACGTAGGGTACAAGTTGAGATTTTCTCGTTTTTCGCATTGAGGTACCTTCGCGATTGCTCGCGCACAGAGATTCCTTCGACCACCTGTGGCTGATCTCGCTTTCTATCCTTCCTGCTCCTCTGAACGTTGAAAAATATTCTCAGACGCACGATCAAATGCGAATCCTGCGACTTTGCGCAAGGTGAGTGTACGCGTGTGTGCATGAAGAGAGATCTGTCAGAATATTGCGCAGCTTGGTAACAACGGTAATTTTGATAAAGTGCTTGCGATATGAGAATTTCTATATTTTTTTTTTCTACGTCGTTCTTACGAATTTTATTTTTATTTCCCAACTCGCGGCTCATTTGCCTCCGTTGATACGGCAATTTAACGTACGAATTTTCTCTAAGGATACGACGAGAAGGTTCGAGATGCGATTACGTGAGATTCTCGATGCAAATAATGATTTTTTTATCTCGATCGCGTTTCATCTCTCTCTGTAACTTCTTGACTTTTGCTGCTTAGAAATCATTAGCGCATGTTGAAGAAAAAAATATATTAATCGACGTATGAGTAAAACTTCATTGGTCAATTGCACGTGAAGGGTTTGGGTCGAATTAAATTTACGAATAAACAAACAAAAACTTCCGTTCTCCTTGATGGCATGAAAAAATTTTTATTAAAAAAAAAAAAAAGACGATTCCAAAAACATGATATATTGTGTTGACGGTGATGTTTCGTTTTCGTTAGATCTAAGCAGATATACAGTAAAGGGCTCTCACAGACACGCGATGAAATTCGATTAAAATGAATATTCAACGAAACAATCCTGAGCCTCTTCGTGAAACGAAGACTGCTCGAGCATTGAAGTTTGAGCAACAAAACAATGATGATGATGATGATTATACGTAACGAAACGGAAAAATGGCGATAAATATTATCTTGTGCCAAACTACGCGTTGTCGTACTATACATGAACATGAAGGGAACGTTTTTCGGGTCCTCGTACTACATTGCATCACGATACAGTCTCGTCTCGAAAAATTCCCATTTTTTCCTCCGAAACGAAGTGTCATCGATAAATTGCACATTTACCAGATTTTCAATCGATTCGGAATTTTTCAATTTTTCGAGATCCGATTGTGGGTCTCATCCGTTGACAATGTCGTGAAATTTTACGCATATTTAATCGCGATGCAGTCTGATCTCGTAAAAATTACAAACACTTGGTTGCCGTTGAATCGCTACTCTATCGACAAAAAGCAAATCATTTTTCAAATTAATTAATTAATTCACCAACCGATGAATCAATGAATCAATTCATCAATTTTTTCAACCATGCTTTCGGTTGTTTTTTTTTTGCAATTTTCGAGATCACACCGCGGGGTGCCTTGGTCTATTTGCGAGATCGTGAAATTTTACAAATACGCGTAAGTCGGTGCAATGTAGGCGGTATGATGAGCGATCGCTGGTCCACCGTGATGTACGACGCTGTGCCCGTAACTCGAGACAGTTTTTTCGGCAACGAGTGCAGTCGCGGGTGCGACATAAGACGCGTAGAACAAGGGTGCAGGCTCAGCGATCGCTGCAGCAGCGACGAGAGGCGCGGACGCGTGAACGATCGAATTGCCATGAGACTCGATGGTTTTCTCGTGAACGGCCGATGCCGCTGGCAATGATGAGTATGCGATCGGAGCTTCGGCGATAATCGGCGATGAGACGAAAGATGCTGCCGGTGCAGGAGCAACGAGTGGAGCACTCGCGTGAATCACCGAATTACCGTGAGACTCGATCGTCTTCTCGCCGATGAGCGAAGCGACGATCTCGGAAGGTTTCGCAGCCGCGACCGCAACGAGGATCGAGAGTAACATCTGAAAAATGAGAGAAAACAAAAGTTAAACATGAAACTTTTGAGAATCTCAAAGTTTTTTAAATTTTGAAATGAAATTTTGTTTCGTTTTTTCGTTTTTTCCAATTCTTTTTCATAAAATCGCGCAAGAAATTTCTCTGGCCAACCGCTACGAGGTGTATCGAGCGAGAGTTTTTATTTATTTACAAAATTGTCAATTTTGGTTTTAGGCAGAAGATGAATAAACATTCATAGATCACATCGTGAATTATTAAGTTTTCCTTAATTAATTTTTAGAATTTCTTATTCACTTTCAGAGAACGTAAATATTGATTTGAACATCACCGTATAACTTTTTTTTCTCATAGCTCTGACAACTCGTTGTTCATATCAACGATACGGAGAAATTAATAATTGTCGATTAAACAAAAGGTTGCCTTTTGTCAAAAATAAGAAAAAAGTTTCTTTCAACCAATGTCACCGAAGATTCAATCAAATAAACAATTTTATTTTTCTCCGTCTACTTTGCCTATTCCACGAGTTACAGTTGACTTGTTAAAGCAAAAAAAAAAAAAAAAAAAATTAATATCGAATACGAAATATGTTTTTACTGACCAGCTTGAACATGATTGATTTTGTTGGGTTGTTGTCTTGTGCGTTCTGGAGAACCTTCGACTGATATCTGCGTCTGGAAGGTGCAATCCTGAGGTTTATATAGGCTGGTCGTTGACGATGGTGCTCTCTACTCACGATATAGCTACTGTTTCTATGTGGGTATTAGTGGATACTATAAATACCATAACAACTATATAGTATATATACGCATATGGAAAGGGACCTTCGGGTGTATGAACCGCGAGTTCAAGCGGTATATCTGGATCCCGTGATTCCGTTCAGTGTGAATTTTCCTCCAGGCATTTACAATCACACACGGACAAATTCATACATAGATGTACATCCATAATAGGCTTATACATATGAATATTTACATATAAAAATATTCCGGTAATTATACACATCGCGAATTCCACCCTAATGAGACCTCAAGTCGATTCTCATCCTCTCTTATTCGATCTATGAGGGGGTTTTTTTTTTTTTTATAGATTATCTACATTATGAGCAAAGGGATTCAGTTTTCATAAGTTTTTCTTTCTCCAATCGCTATTTAAAAATATTTTTCAAAACCATACTTTCGATAAAACGTAAAATTAACCGTAAATACAAAATCTGGAAAAATATCTCAAGAACCTTTCATCGGACAAAGAAAAAAAAAAAAAAAAAAAGTGTCTTTCGAAGTTGGAATAACGGTATGAAAAAAATCATGGACACGATCTCAAAGGGTGATGGAGTCAAGACTTTTGTAGGTCCAGTTAGCGCGTGGGATGCTCTGTATAACGATATATACGCGTGTAATACTATTTTGGTATATCGTCCCCTAATAACGATATACATGGGATATGTTTGCACGGGTTTTATGTCCGAACAATAACGAACAGCGACCGTGAACGAGGGATCCAGAGGTCCGGTTGTCGAGAGCAAGGCCTTCTCATGCTACACGCGGGGTAAACGACACGCTCATAAGTAGTATATTGACGTCAATACGCATCGCGAAGCATCCAGACTATACGAGTATAGTATATCAACGTTGAGAGTGTCATGAGTACATCGATTCCCCCTCGGGACCGGTATGGTAATTCAATTTAATTACAATTTTGCTCGATTTCTGTCTAAACGATATTTCGAAGTCTCGCTACATATATATATATATATATATAAATATATATATTAAAATTTACGAGTCGATCGGACCTGGGACAAATTGTCAAACCGCGCCCACCATAAATTATATGCTGTAAATCGTATTTTTTTTTGTGCAAGGTGAGCAGAGTTGAAAAATTAAAGCTTTTTTTTCTTCTCCCAAGGATACATGATAATATCGTTTGCAGACGATAAAAATATTTAAATTGAATGTAAATATATACTTTTTTGTTTTTCAAACAGCGATGATGATTTCGGATTGATTTGGATGACAGTTTAATACTGACAGTTTTCGATCAAATTGATTTTATAATGAAATATTCTCACTGTTTATAAAAATATTGTGCGAATAAAGAGTGATATTAATGAATGAAAGAAAACTAATTCTAGATGAAAAATCTAGCCCCACGATTATAAAAAAAAAAAAAGATCAAAATTTTTATAATTTTATCTTATTTTATACTATTTAATAATTTTTTTTACTCGCTGGGCGACCTTGACGATTTCCCTAGCCTAGGGCAGTCGCACGTTTTACCATATGGTGTAATACTTTCACGCGTTCGTGAAGGTACGCGAGAAACGAGAAGGTAAAAAAAAACAGAGATGAAAAAAGAGGGAGAGAGGGAGGCTCTAATACACTAGACAGAGTCTTCGGTGAATTAGACATGAAGTTAACGTGACTGGCATGATGAATTCTCGTTACACCGACGAGGCTTCGAATGCATAACGTATTATATATATATATGTATGTATTACAGACGTCTCTGCATGGGGTTCACGCTAAAATGGTGCGTGACTCGAGTGACGAAAACTCAAAGAGTTATGGAGACTATCTCTCTCTCTCTCTCTCTCTCTCTCTCTCTCTCTCTCTCTCTCTCTCTCGTAGCGTAGTGAGTGGTAAAATAACATTACAGGGATAAAAGAGGAACTCCTTGCGCCAGCTCTCGCTTGACCAACAGCTCCCCCCATCTCATTGCATAATATAAAAAGTTCGATTTACTTCCCCTACTCCTAAAATCTCTTTTTTCACTGTCATGTATTTAAATGACAATGATAAAGAGGCTTGCGAAAGAAAAATTAATCAATGCCGATGGGGCAAAAAAAAACCACTTACTCAACGATACAAATGAATAAATAATATTCGGAGCTTCGCATATTTATATTCAATCCTACCAACCGTGAATTCATTGATGCAGCCCGAAGCTTTCTCTCCTCAAATAAACAAACACCCGAAGATTTTTTTCATCAAACGCAAACTCGAGTGTCCTCGATTACTGCTTTTTTTTTGTCATCCAGGACTCGAAAGGATCGATTCGATGCAGAATTCAGATTTAATTACAAATTCAGCTCAAAATAATAATTAAAAAAATTAAATAAGCGCAATTACGATGGAAAATAAGTGTGGCAACTCCCACGCAAGCATCGAGTAATTAACCAAATTTTCATCTTCATACCCGATGGAAACCCACCATCTCGCGAGTCTCTCTATAAATTCGTAATAGGCAGAAAATCGTGCGGGTAGATCGAGGACTTGGAAAACAAAAAAAAAAGAAAATTGCAAGATACAAGAAAAAAATTTCCGGTAAAAATAATTTTTTATTGATCATCCAAAGAAATTAACAAATTTCCTGCCAGAATGGAACGTTCTTTTCGTCTCTACCGATATTCTCTCGAAATGTATTTATGAATCAAGGATGCTGTGGATCCCAGAGGCACATCGGCAGTATCGTCAAATTTATCGTCAATTTTCTTCGGGCTCCAGGAGTTTCCGTTGACGCCAAATTGCGCATTTTTTTTCTTCTTCTCGCTTGCTGCTTTGCACTTGCCACGATGAGAAACGACGAGGAACCCTTTTAATGAACAGCGACGAGCGGCGCGTGAGCTGCATAAGCCAGTGGAGCCGCGGCGTATCCGTGAGTGATAACGGCAGCGGGTTGATGATGAGCAATGGCAGGCGCATAAGCGACCGCAGGTGCAGCAGCGATAACAGGAGCTGCAGCGACGAGCGGACTCTTGTACGAGACTTTGTATGTATTTGCGTAGCTCGTTGCTACCGGTACGCTGTGAGCTACAGCGACCGCTGGTGCAGCGGCGACGAGAGGAGCCGCGTGAAGCGTCGCCGGGGCAGCGAGATATCCCGGCTTCGGTGCGGCTGCCACGCAACCGATCAGAACGAATAGTGCGACGTACTTGTACATGATGAGGGGTAGTTTTTCTTTCTTCCTTGCGCTGAGTCTGCTGATTCGAGATTGAACTGCGGAGTTCGAATGATGCTCAGGTGTCTCTCGTACGCCCCTTTTATTCGAGCCAGAGATGAACGCACACAGATTCACGCGTTTATATATATACGTGTACTCGCGAGCGTGGATATAAAGAGGAATAAAGGAGCCGGAGTGTAGTGGGACTCTGGTATGGTAGGGGAGAATATGTATAGTCACGGTGAACTTGTCGGGAAACCTCGTTACACGACCCTCTCGAACTTTTATATACGCATATATACATATACATATATGGGGTGGGGATATAAGACGCGCCTAGCAACGTGAAGACGAAGGTTCGTACTTCCTGTCCAGCTCACGGTTTCTGGCTCGCATATACTTATATAGGTAATAGCAGGTTATCGTAGCTAGGGCGCAAATGTAAATCTCTTCGTACGTATATGAAAGTTAGCAACAGGTTGCTTCAACGAAACCATCGACCGCAGAGGGAATGAAATATTAATTTGTCATTGTTGAGGAACAATAAGTGTGCACCAGACAAGTCCAACCTACGAAATTTCAATTGAAAAGTTAAATTTTTCGCCAAATTATTTGAATAGATACAAATTCGGATATATCGACTTAAAAATACTAGCGTTGTATGCAGTCAAGACATGGGGATCATTAATTAATTGATTAAAACTAATTAATCAATTATTAATAATTAATTATTAGAAATTAATTAATTAAATCTCAATGGGTGCAGTGGATGTTGGAGAAACATAAATATTCGGCAGAATCATATTTTATAACAGTTGTAATTATCTTTTTCATAATCGTTTTTCGATGTTCCAGCATAACAGTGATTGTTAAAAAGTATTTCATACGAAAATGTACATTTTCCATTGTTTTTTTTTTTGTTGCCTTCAGCAATTCAAAATCAGCAGGCGTACATTTTTGTGATAATCCTTTTGTCAGAAGGTGCATGCAAGTGGGATGACTTTTTGCCGAGGTTCCAGACGAACGAGACGACGGTTCTCCCCCTTTATTTTCATACCCTCGTTATATTGTGCACCGCATATACGTATATATACTGTCTTGTTTCACTTCGTACTCTCGTTCGTTTGCCCGAGCACTGCCAAGGTTTCATGATAAATATATATATATACATATATATATATATGTATACAATATATGTGTAATATTGTACACACCCGTTTCTCAAGCCTTCACCTCTTTCGACTTTAACGCCTGCGATCTTCTTTCTTTTGCCCCTTTTTTTCTTTCGTCGATCTTAATGTTTTTTTTTCTCCCTATCTCATGTCGCAAAGTATATGTACGCAATGAGAGAGCTAGAGAGTGTGTATGTGCGTGTGTTTAAAAATCATTTTTAAAAGTAAGGAAACTTTTATCTAGAAGTTAGGTTGTATCTTAGATGATCGTAGATTGTATCTATGCCTATTTTTTCAAAATTTCGACTTTTGATTTTTGAATTTTTAAAATGAAAGCAAGGCCTCTTTGTGTGACAGGTGAACGAAAAGTTGGAGGTGCGTTTGTAACGCAAATTATTCACGACGCCTCGGGATATTGTGGCATTACAACTACAAGAGGGCATTGCCAAGGTCTTTCTTCAGGCATTTGCAGTTCCGTGTATAGAATACATCGCGTGTTTGTATAAAATATATATTATATTCTATACGAACGTATCATGGTGTTCCTGACCCTCGCGATCGAATATATGTATATATATTTCGAATAAATATTCATTTATGACGTACTGTCTCATGGGAAACTATGGTTTGGTCAAAATGTGTCTACAAAGATTATATATATATATATATATACATACACACTGAATATGTAGACGACATTACGGATAAAAATGATCCAGGAAGCGATGTTAAAGATTACTATCGAAATATTAGCATCCATCAAAAGGCCTAAAAACCGCTACAGAACATGAATTGCGACCTTCGAATATCATTAAAAGTGATTAGCATATTTTTACAGTTCACATAGTGAAATTCTACCGGGATCTCTTACTGCGTATTTAAAAAAAAAAAATCCATCACCTTCTAATCTAATAATTCTGTTTATACAATTTTTTTCAAAACGTAAATACCCAACTAACATCACCTTTATCTAACTTTATACTATTTTATATGATTTTATACTCTATGTAATTTATATTCGAGTTTCAAAGAATTGATCGATAATATTAATTCAATGGTGGCTTTTTGTTATTCACAAACAAAACAAAAAAAAAAAAATTGTAAAAAAAATATATTAAAAAGCAAGCACAATGGAAAACAGGCTTTAGATTCGTTGGAGAATCAAGGCTAATATCTCTATGAAAAAGCGTATCATATTGCAGTTGGATGAGCGAGCAGCAGAGCAAATAAGTCGTGGGGAGCTGCTCATGCAGCGTGGGCGGAATTCAGACCCCAATGTTATTATGCAATAACTCGAGGATCCGTCATGTAACAGTGATCGAGAGAGGCAAAATGTACAATGAATCTCGAGATTTTGCGATGTTCTCCATTCCGGGACATATTGTCAGTGGAATTAAATCGATCTATCGTAAAATAGATCGAAACAATCGAGTGCAAAACGGTTGCTTTGAGTTCTTCGTCAGTGATGTCCGGCTGATAGTTACGGATGTTTTATGATCAGGCCATATCTTTCGGTAAAAAAATCATAATATTAAAAAAAAAAAAAATCGCAGTCTATACTTCAATCCATCGATGTGGAAATTTTTAGCTCGATAGCTCGTCATTTATGGACGTTGGAGCAAAAACATACTTGCAAGAAAAACAATTTCATAAAATCGTAAACACTACGAATTTTTGCCACTTCGAAAATTAAGTTTCCTCGCACGATATCCATGTCTCCACAGAGTGTTGTCCGGATAGTTGAAAATATGTTTGAGCTAGAACAGTTTGAATTGCAAGAAGAAGATCGATCTGGGCTTGCAAGTAGATAAAGCAAGTTCTTGGTCAGACACGATTGAATTTGATCTTTTCCAAGCATTTACAAATAGAACCGATTCATGAATCATTTACAACGTATAGTTTTCTAATGAAAAATCACCTGGTTTATGGTGCGAGTTCGTTTATGCACCAATTCGTTGAAATTTCATAAGATTATTCGAACTCGGGGCATGGTTCGAGTCTCTACACAAAAATGGGCTCACGATTCAGTTACATCGACGCAATGGGCTATCAAGTTCTCCGAAGAAAAAATGCCGTTATACGATACAGTTTCCAGAGATATACACGATTCATTATCTCTCCAATTATAAATCAGTTATTGGCCACGAATAATACTGAAATACGCGTTATGCATTCCTAGACTGCAATTAGTTGCACAATGATAAATCCCTGTGCATCATTTTTCCGCAAGACACGATATCTATGCCAAATATAACACGACATCCCCTTGTCTCGGGTAATCCTTCCAGCATGTGTTCATTGCGATCGGTGCAATAGCCTGCATAATTCGGTTAGATGACTTTCCTAATTATAGTTTAGTTTACGGATATATGGAAATACACACAGTGGCGCGCATGCAAGCCATGCTAAGTGCAACGTGACAATTCATGATCAATTACCCATTCCAGCTCATCTCTCAAAGTTTCTGTATGTATAATACAAATAGGGACATATATTTATACAATATATTTACCAAATGCATTATAATTACATAATAGGGCAGGCATCTATTTTGAAATTTTAATGACTTGGCGCTTCGTGAGACGCCCTCATCGGTTTGTCCGAGCGTTATGCGATCACCAAGAGAATCCCAAAGTAAAATGACCCGAGCGTGTATAACGCATTCACGTAATCGGAGAGCTCTCGCTGTTTCGTTAATGTAGGCCATCGAATTACCGTCCGTACGGTGCACGGGGCAACAGTTGAAGTACGCATGAAGACAGAGAGAACATGCGAAAAGTCTATACATACTGCATACACCCACGCATTGCAGCAGCAACAAAAAAATGTCTCAATTCGCGAAAGTACGGGAATAAAATTCTTGCACTATAGCCTCGAATTGTCATAATAGATCCAGACCACGTTCTGCTCACTGGCATACGTCGTCGAGTAATCTGGTGTAGGATTTTTTTTTCGTTAGAGAAAAAAAATGGTTTACGGTGTACAAAATAGAAGAAAAAAATGTTTATTGTACATTTACAATAACTCGATGCTCGAGGACTGTTTTCGGAATTCCTCCCCTACCCTGTCTCCTCCTTATAGCCAAGATCTGACTCTGCTGCAAGCGCGCACAAACGTATATGAATTACCTATTTTGGAAATTTTTTGTTTTTTTTTTTTTTCGACGATTGGTCAATGGGAGGCGGGTCAACGAAATCAACATTTTACGTCGACGAAACGTGCTCGTGGACTCTCGAGGCAAATCCTTGGCCATGTCGATGAATCTAATAATACGAAATATATAATAATAATAATAATAATCATGATCTTTCAAGTAATGATAATTTTCGAATGAAGCTGTAACTGCCAGACCTAATAGCGTATGTAAAATTGTATCAGCAGTGAGAAAGAGAGAGAGAAGAGAGAGAGAGAGAGAGAGAGAGAGAGAGAGAGAGAGAGAGAGAGAGAGAGAGAGCGAAAGACAAGAGGGAACGAGACATATATAGATATAGAGGAAGGAATAAACAGAGAGAAAAAACAACGCTCTAAAGAGAGAAAACTTTTTAAATGCACGCCCTCCTTTCTACGATGGTATTGAATGTTCCCCGGCTGCAAGACTGTTTCTTTCGTTCCTCGTTGGTTATACCGAGTCTCCGGGTAATGTGGCGGGGCTAGAGGTGCCCGAATTCGAGCGAAGAAGGGATTGAAAAAAGAAAGAAAAAAAAAAAGAAGAAAAATAAATAGATATACGAAGTGTCTCGTGTGTAAGTCCAGGTGAATGGTATAAATATCGTTGAATCGTTGGTTCAAAGCATCAGTCGATCGGCAACAGTCTCGAGCAACCGTTGAATCTTCAATTCATTTTTCCGTCTTATTCTAACGAGAAAAAAAAAATCCAATCAACATGTACAAATTCGTACTACTCGCACTCGTTGGATGCGCAATGGCCGCACCTGCGCCTAAGCCCGGTTATCTCGCGGCAGCACCAGCAGCATATCACGTTGCCGCTGCTCCCGTTGCCGTTGCTCACAGCGTTCCCGTAGCAACGAGCTACGCTAATACCTACAAGCTTTCGTACAAAAGCCCGGCACTCGTTGCCGCTGCTCCTGCCGCCGCTTACACGACCTACGCAGCGCATGCAGCTCCGGTTGCCTATGCCGCGCATGCCGCGCCGATTGCCTATGCAGCGCATGCCGCTCCAGTTGCCTATGCCGCGCATGCCGCGCCGGTTGCCTATGCCGCGCACGCTGCGCCAGTTGCCTATGCAGCTCACGCATCGCCTCTCGCATACGCCAGCTACATTCATTAAGGGGGAAATAAGCGAAGCTGCGACGATTCTCTCACCGATTTGTCCATCACATCATTCATATACTTTTGTCGACGCTCAATGAAATTTTTGTGAATAAAAAAAAAACAAAAACAAATAAATCTTTTCCATCCGAAACAATGTTGTCGTTCGTTCTGTTTTTTTTTTTTTAATCCCTCTATTACGATAAGTAGCAATAAGCTGTCCTGCAGTTTCTTTTTAAAAACCTATGAATAGTGCAATAATTAATTTTTTTTATGACTTATGAGGAAGGTTTCGATTGGATTAGAAGTGAAAAATTGAGGAAAAATAGTCGTTTTGTATGAAGAATAATCAATGGAAGGAAAGAACATTCCGGCAACCGGTAAAATTGTTACGTTGATTTGCACAGGTATATAATTGAATACATTTAGTTAGTTCTTTTTGTCAGAATTGTGATTAGGTAAAACAGAAAATAAAATTTCATGCAATGAACATTTTCAGAAATTATTCATTTTAATTCGAGGATCATCTGAGGAAGCTTCCACAGACGAATGGTTGAAGGAAAATATTTCCTTCCTTAAAATTTACTCATGTTGGATACTGCTGTCCTGCAGTTTCTTTTTAAAAACCTGAAGGGTGCAATAATTAATTTTTTGTATGACTTATGAAGAAGGTTTCAAGTGAAAAATTGAGGAAATATTAGTCGTTTTTTATGAAGAATAATCAATAGAAAGAAAAAATATCCCCGGCAACCGGTGAAATTGTTACGTTGATTTGCACAGGTATAATTGAATAAATCTAGTTAGTTATTTTTGTCAGAATTGTGATCAGGTAAAAGAGAAAATAAAATTTCATGCAATGAACATTTTCAAAAATAATTAATTTTGATTCGAGGATCATTTGAGGAAGCTTCCACAGACGAATGGTTAAAGGAAAATATTTTCTTCCTTAAAATGTACTCATGTTGGATACTTGTCATTCTTTGTTTGAATCGCGTATACGTTTCAGGATTTTGATATCTTTTTTTTTTATTGAATCGTAAATATCGGGTATCATCCCAACATTTTTTTATTGTCCAGGCCTGTATGGCGTATTATTTGTGATCTTATTTGATGTCCGAACAGAAATAGCCAAACTTCTGCTAACGCTGTTATTGGTAGCTGCATATTTCGATGGACCACCTTTTTATCGATCATTGTATTTTATTCCAATTTCACTACCTCGTGATATCTCCAGCCTAAAAAGAAATTTTTCCGAGGAATGAGGTACGTTACTCTATGCCGCCGTTTCAACAACTTAGCTCAAGTTACTTGAAAAAAAAATGTATTCCTTTAAATGCGTATTTTATCTGAGACGCATTTTTTTTTTTAATCGCTTATTTCACTCCTTATGGTCATACCCTAATTTATTGAAACTGCACGCTTTGAAGAAATGAGAAGTAACGACAAGGAAAAAATGTATTTTGAGAACATAAATGCAATACATCATTTTTTTAAATCCTTGCACAACCGAAACTGCACTCCCACGAATTGACTCTCATCACGAAACTTTCATTAAATTCATGCTCGATCTTTTTTTTCTCTCCCTAAAATCGCTTTGCTCTCAAATTTCCTCCGCATCGTCCGAGGAAGAGGGATTACGCGTCTGACCTTTTTTTTTTTATCGCGTAACAAGATACTGAGTAATTTTTGGGGCCACTCGAGAGTATATGCTGTCGCACCTAAAATTGCCTCGTTTGAAAATGAGCCGTTGTAACACACGGTGGAACGGTTTCTTTTGTCAATTTAAAATTCGTCTCGGTCATTATTCTTGCGCGGTATGAAATAACCAACAATAGTTGATACTGTTTATTACATATACTTCGTCATGATGAGTTTCTCACCTGTAGCAAAAAGACGTAAGATTCTGTGGAGAGTATAGGGTTTCGGTGTATGCATTCTCTCTTTATCTCTCGTGTTTTATAATTTTTTTTTTTATTATTCTCAATTTCACTCGACCTCAGAAACGCCGAGACTTCGGACAGTACTCTTATGCGACGAGGTTATCCGCATTAAAGGTACAACGAAGATAAAATAAAGGAATCAAAAACAGAGCAAAACAAAAAAAAAACATTATTCTGGATCAACAAGGAGGGCGGTGCCGCCCTGGCTGTTTAACGAGATCCAAGGCTAGCCACTCTGTACGAAATACTCGTCGCCACAGAATTACTCATTTATATATATATATATATATATATATATATATATATATACAAACATATATATATGCTATGTAATTGTGGATATTGTTTCGACAAGATACAAAAAGAAAAGAGGGCCATTCAGGAGGGTCGAGCTCATCTCGTTAAGGACGAAGAATAACATACAGATATATGGGCAATTCCATGTAAATTAGACAAAATAGCCTGCAACGAATTATCTTGTATGATAAACAAAAAAGAATTTCATTTATCGTTTGCCTTGCTAGATGAAAATTTAATAAATACAAAATTTACCGAAATATTTTACCGTATGATTAATCTTTGCATAGAATAATTTATGCGGTTATTAACTCGTTGGCTAATTCAAGTGGCCTCTTTCGCTGCGGGGGCACTGTCACTTTCGATCGACTAAATTCTGGATGTTTACGACGTATCAATTTTTACAAGGACTCATAGCTTCGTCTAGTCCAATCAAATTCGTTTCATCGGCCTGCCTATAATTCGAGCAAAATCAGCCACGGTGAATTGACGTGGCATTTACATGTTCGGATTTCGAGGATATACAAAAAAGTTGTGGCTGTGTAAAAAAAAAACAAGCTGATGTGAGCGTTCCGGAATTAATAAAAAAATTTTTTTTGAGCACTTGCTGTTGTGACGGCTCGTGATCAATGATATCGCATGAATGGGCCTTTTAAATGTGACAGACAGCAAAGCTTGCTCTAATCTGATAAAAAATAACTTTACTAATAATAATAATAATAATAACAATAATAAAAATAATAAAAATGACAACAAATAATTCTTATCCAAAATCATTCCTATCTCCTCTGAGCTTTTCTCTAACAATTATCTAAAACTTTTTTGCCAAATTTTTCAAGGTATATAGATGTATGTCCACTATACCGATGAGTATCCAGAAACGTTAAATTTAACGATAAGTAATCTCGTACGTAGGAGGATGCAGGCACAAAGATTACGGAGTAAAAGTCTGAATTGTGATGTAAATGCCGATACAGGAATAGTTTATAGCATAGGCGTGAGGGATTAAAAAAAAATGAATCAAGTAGCAAGGATAAGCCTACTGAGATCGCTGAATTCGCGACCGTAACGCGTTTTTGCCTCCGACATTATCCGCAAGGAGGCAAAAAAGAGGGAGTGGAGAAACATATAATATGAGACAATTTCACTATATAAAGAGCTGAAATATCAAACTTCGAGTATCATTCGCGTTTGCGACGAAACTCACAAGTTAACCGAAAAAATAATTGCCTAACCAGTCATGTACAAGCTCGTAGTTCTCGCTGCTCTCGTGGCCGTTGCATTCGCCGAGCCGGGTTATCTCGCTGCATCGACATATGGACTTCCGGTTGCAACTAGCTACGCCAATACCTACAGGTACTTTTTCATTTAGATTTTAAGAAAACAAAAAAACCGTCGTCGAAGTTAAAACTTTTCATAATTTAATAGTACGTGCGATAAAAAAAAAAAAAAAATCGTCCTCTTCGAGACACCAGGAAATATTTGTTGCATCTTTGTAAAAGATTACTTTGTATTTAAAAAATATTAAATCAGCTAAAAATAGCGAGAAAAATCGAAGGGGGTTTTTACAGACCCGCAAAAAGAATTTTTTTTCTTCCCGTATCGTGAAAAAACACGAATACTTAAATTTCAGGGGCTTTGATCCTCGCGAGATGTTCGTTAGACTTGCATTTTTCGATCAAAGTGACTGTAATAATAATTCGTTGGATTGATGAAATAATCAAAGTGGGCTTAACGATGATATCGTTGATTACAGTGCTCCCGTAGTCAAGGCTGCACCACTGGCATACGCATCAGCTCCGTACTACAGTGCACATCCAGATGCATTCACCTACAGCTCATCTCCGGCTCTTTACAACGCTCCACCCTATCCTTACATCTCGGGAGCTTACATTCACTGATCGAATTCGATATATACATATGCGATTAACGCGAACTGACTCGGAATAATGAGCAGAATTTTTTAAAAATTTATATTAAAATTATATGAATTCGAAATACATGAATAAATAAATAAACGTCAGTATACAAGTCTGTGAACTTTTTGCACATGGAATGCTTTATATTCCCAATGTCCGAGGTCTCGTTCAACGTATAGATGAGAACTCGGAATTTCGATCACAGATAATTGCAAGGGGAGATATGGGAGGCACTGAAAGGACCAATGAAAAAAAAATTGAAAGCGTAGGACGTTTTAGATGAGTTAGCGCGCAGTCCAGAAAACAAATTTCAAGCCCCTCGAATATTACGATAAAAAATCGAAATAATAAACAATATCTCATCTAGCAAATTAGATCGGTAAATATAAAAAATAAACTATGAAAATAGAACTGTCATGCAACTGCAGATATGGAATCTCGAAACTTTGTTATAAAACACGACACCTCCTACATTACTCAACTATTTATATTAACTGGCATATACACACTCACACAGATGCACACAGAGTAAACGAATAAAAACGACAAATTAAGTGGAAAGAGAGTTTATTTAATCCAACACGCATATCGACGATACGTCGAATAAATAATAAAATCGTAAAATGGCGAAAATGTTGATTAATCCTTTGTTATTCTTATCGAGTATCTAATGTACAAGAGTAACGGGAGCAGAGACGACGTGGGTTTTCACGAGAGGAGCGACTTTGTAATGATTGGCGTAGCCGGTGATCGGTACACCGTGAATTGCGGTGATCGGTGCAGCATGAACGAGCCTTGCATGAGCTACGGTGATCGGTGAGTGCGCAACGAGAGGCGTCGTTTTGACGATCGTCGAGGATGGATGAGCCACGACCTGATGGGTCGTCTTGACGATCGGATGTGCCGCGACCAGGGGCGCTGCGACAATCGGATGCGACGAAGCGACAACGGGAGTCGCGTGTACCAACTGATGACTCGGCGCGGCGGCAATCACGGGAATTGCTTTTACCACCGGTGCTCTGTATGTGTTCGAGTAGCTCGAGGATACGTGAACCGGATGTGCAACTGCGACCGCGGGTGCAGACGCCACTACCGGTACTACGAGACCTCCCGGAGCACCGGAAACCGATGCTACGAGAGCGACAAAGCTCATTACGACGAACTTGTACATTTTCAAAAAAAGGATGCTTTCTTTTTCGCAAATAATCAAAAAGAGTTTTATTCTTATCAATGGCGATTTATCGTCGTTTCTATATTATCGAGTTCTCGGGACGAATGTGCGAAAACGAATGATGCTGTTACACATAGCTTCGAAGGTTTATATATCCCTCAGTTGACCCTCGAAAGAGGACTCTTGGTTATCATATATCATGCACACTTTTGGTAGTGGTATTTATACATATATATATATTTATCATGCATGCATATATTTCATCGATCCTTCGCGCTTGTGTGTCTCGAGGTTGAATGGCGCCTTATTGGCCCGAGGGCTCGAGATTTCGAGGCTCTGGATCACTCGACTTGTACTTCTCCTCTTTCGCCATATTTGACGTTCCGCGATGTTGTTTGTGCGGGAATGAAAAATCGTACGATCTCGGAGCAGGTAACTCAGGGCTTGCTTTGTCGACCCTGGTTAGTGACACTTTTCTTTGATGACATTGGTTTCGATGATCGATGGGTTCGAACCACGGAATATACAAATGTTTTAATCTGAATTTAGTTTATGGACGATAATACGGAAGTTTAAAGTCGTGATATTGCAAGCTTTTCGTGAAAGCTTCTTGAATTATATAAATTTCTCCTTGAAGCTCGCGCATACAAAATATTTTCGCTCTTTGGGTCATAAAAATCGTTTCTTTAGTTTGGTTTTCTTCGAAATAGTTTTCTCAACAAATTATCAAGATTTGCTACCAGCAATTGCATCGGAGCTTGATTTTCAAGAAGTTTCAGACAATTCGATCGTCTTCTTAATCAGTTTGGACTCTCGTGCTTCTATGTTTAAAATCAAAATGTTGAATTACATTTTAAAATTCATTTTCCGAAAATTTTCTCTACCTCGAAACGTGAACGTTGCTTGATGCTTAAAGAAAACTCATTGATTCTGAAAAACGAAATATTCGAAGTCATATAATTATGCAATTGAAATAAAAAGTTTGGGTTTTTAAAAAATATTTCATCAATGATTTGTTTCGTTATGAACGATCACTATATTGATTCTACAAATTAGCATTATCGTTTATTTCGTTAATTGCCGTAATTACTTATTCTCTTAATTATCGAGCGATAAAAGTAGTTGAAACCAAGTTTTGACTTTTCTGCCGATAAATTAAAAGCAGTCTTGAGGGTATACATCGAGACCTTGGTTATTATTGCGACCTTCGGTATACGAGCGGAGAATCACGTAACCAAAAGGGGCGTCTCGAGGTAGAGTTTACTCGTACCTATTCTGTATTATATATATATATATCATAAGTCACCAGAAATTCTTGCTTTTATGTAACAGTTTAGTTGACACTTTATTATTACAATATTGATAATTATAATTTTTCCAAAATTGTTTATATTTAATTGCCTACTATATATAATTGTAATGATTTTTTTTGTTGAAATTTATTCACCTCTTTCAATGTACATTATACTCAAGTGCAGCAGTCGATTTTTCATGAATTATTTTATGTATGAATTATTGAAAGTTGATAAGAAGACCAGTGGTAAAAGGACTGCTGCAGTCACTACATCGATTAATTCTCGATCGGCGGCATCGAATCTGTCTGAGGGCTCCCCCCCCCCCCCTTTCGGCCGACTCTTTAAGAATTTTTAATGGATTTCTTCCTCTCGTATGAACACCGCGTGCGAGCTTAGCTCCTTCGTTTTCGTTCCACTTTCATTATGGCAATAACCGCTCTTGCGTGTATTATGCTTCCAAAAAAATTGCACAATACATGCACGAAAATCGACGTATTATACTCCTTTAAAGTTTGTTTTTTTTTTTCAATCTCGCCTGATCGCATAACTCGTTCGGGAATTCAAGAGGGCCATGACGCAGTAGGGCGGGAAAATAGATAGTAGAAACTTCCATTGTTGGTAAGACACAGGGATGTGCGTCATTCGTACGAAATTCACGAGAAAGAGGATATTATACGACGAAATTATTGTAAATAATAATGATAATATCAAAATTTATCCTATTTTTTGCTTTGACACTTTATGTGTCATTAACTTTTTTCGTACATCGCCGCTGAGTGCGAGAAAATGATAAATTTGTCAATAATTTGCGAGACAATATTTAATATTGTATCAGTACCATTGATCGAAATCGTTGAGTGAATAAATTTAATGTCTCCTCTTTGTCGAGCTCCGAGTGAAATTTAATGCAAAAAGAATACAAAATTATCCCTCAAACACCGATACTCGAGACGATTTATCGCTGACAATCAAATCTTGCACAATCTATGTTGCGCAATCAAACAGTGGATAAAACCATCGCTGGTCAGACACACCGTTAGCATGAATATATTTTATGAAAAAAATAAAATAAAAATGCGAATGATCGATTACGCGCGAGTTCATCAATTCCCGCGAGGGGATCAATTGTACCGGTGAGCTTGTCTCGCACAACTATACACATAATAATTTGATATACTTGGACAAGCACAAATGTCGATGACTCGCGATGTTACATCGTGCGATAAAACGAGAATAATAGAAACGATTTATTTTTCTCTTGGCGAATGAAGAAGAGGTGGTGTAACGAGGGAGAGATTCATTTTCGAGATAAATTACGATGGGAGAGCCTCACCTCAGCCTTGATCCACTCACAGAGGTCTCATGTATCTCGCGTGAGTTTCGATCTCGTCTGTGTTTTATTTTTTTTTTTTTTTATTTTTACAGTGAGCTCCGAGACAAGCACCGGATACTGACACTTTGTCTGTATACGTATAAGATGCTTGGACTACGTAATATATACACATCATTAAAATGTATATGTATAGACGCTCTTCACTTTCGTCAGACCGATGACCGGGAGAAATCGACAAACTGGGCCTTACAGGCCCTTATCTCGTAATATAGATACACTATATATACGTATCTGCATTACATACCGCATATGAATATAATTTTTCAATTGAATTGAAAAAATAAAGTTTCACGTTCAATGTCCAATTACCGTTTTTCATCGTTATCGAAAACTTTTTTTATAACAATCAAAAACGTAATTCATTGTCAAATTTATTTCAACGATTTAAGAGAATTCATTAGCGGAAAATTATAATTATTGATATTTCATTTTGCACAATTTTTTTTAAAAAGAATTATCACAAAATCGGAGATAATAAAAATTATAGAATGAAAAACAAAAAAAATTAGTCGCAGTCAATTTATCAACTGACGATGATAAAATGATAATAATTAAATGACGTTTTTTTTTTCGAAAAAAAAAAAGAATGTGGCAATGAACAAGGAAACTGGATGGTAAATGATAAATCTCTCCGTGTACTCGAATAAATTGCAAACTTTATTTATTTATTTTTATCGTTAACGTAGGTAAAAATTTGTGACTGTGGATTTGGGGATGATATAAATTGTACATATTGCTACGGTGGTATTTACATTTGCATTGTATGTTCCGAAGCTTCGTGATGCGGCAATAATTGGTTGTTTTTTTTTTTTGCGGTAAATTTCCATGATCCATGCAGATCTATATTGATTCGTAGATCGCGATTTGTTTTTTTCTTGTCGTCATTGGCAGTGTTGAATCTCGCTGTTTATGTACACACACACACACACACACAGACACACGTCGGTTTTACGAGACAGGATATCAATGAAGATATCCACCGTAACCATAACCATGATCATAGCCAGAGTGTCCAAGTCCACCGTAGCCCGAACCGTATCCAAGACCGTGGCTGTAACCGAGCGAGGAGGGTGCGTATCCGTAACCGTGGCCGTAACTCAAAGAGGGTGCCGAATAAGCGACCGCAGGCGAAGCGTAAGCGAGCTTCGTTACGGCAGGTGCAATTGCAACTTTGGTAATTGCCGGGGCGGCATAAGCGACCTAGAAAACAAAAACAAACAAAATATTCAAATCCATCGAAATTAAACAAATTGACGAATATATTTTTGGTAATGATTTCTTTTTCCTGTGAGCAGTTTCTCAAATTTCGAAAAAAAAAATGATAATAATGATTTTCAACAAATTTTGGAAATTCGTTTATACCTTGTAGGTGTTGGCATAGCTGGTGGCTGGAGGAGAGTGAATATATTGAACGGGTGGCAAGTGTCCCACTACGGTCGTCGAATGACCAAGGTCTCCGTATCCGTATCCGCCATATCCACCGTATCCACTGGCGTATCTACTGGCATATCCACCGTAACCTCCGTAACCTCCGTAACCTCCGTAACTGCCGATTGCACCTGCGGAGGCGCAGGCCACCGAGGCGAGAACAAGGATCTGAAAAAAATTATTTTTTATCAAACGTTTAAATAATTTAAATAATTATACATAGATGCGTCTATAAACGGCCATCATGAGACTCGACAACGGCACGAGTAAATCTTTCGTATATACACATTTTTGTATTTCATTTTCCTTTCGCTTTATACGAAGTTGTTGAAATAAAAATTTCTCACTATTGTAATGAAAAAGAATTGTACTGACGAACGCTGCTGAATTCCCACCCGAAGAAAATAGATATTTTCTTCTTCGTCATACATGTACAATGCTCTTTTTTTGAATTTAATACGACTTTGACATTTTTTTCACTTCAATATTATTTTTAAAAATCGTTCGCTGCGGTAGAAAAAAAAAAAAATATTTTGCTAGTGACTCAATAACGCTTTTCACAAGACGACTGCACTTTAATTTTTCCAGGACATATCGAAATGGACTTTTCGATTTTGTCTATACTCGAAAATTTTTCTCCGTAATCAAATCAGCTACAATCGTGAATTAAAAAAAAAAATAACAGCGCTAGTGATTGAATAAACTGATTCACGCTTTGTATCCTCTCCATCGTTATCTTTCATGATAAATCCAAATCTACTCTTTAAATTTTTTCAACAATTTAAAAATTTAACTATCGCTTCACGATCGTAAAAAAAAATCATTATTGTCACAATCGTGATTCGAAAAAAAAAAAAATTCTTCCAACGACTGCACGTCATCCATAATCTTTTCTTACCCCATTATTTTTCATTGCTACGAATTCGCACAATTCACATCTGTCTTCGGAGATTTCGAAAAAAAAAAAATAAATAAATAAAATTCTTAATCCTCGTACTCACCATAAGCTTGAACATGTCGAGATTGGGAGTGTTTGCGCTACGAGTAGTGGCAGTACAGTAGACTAACTTGACGATAGACCAAGGGTCTCTTTATATACAAAACGTTTCCACGGATATAACGTTAGTCATAGAAAAAAATGAGTGCGGAAAAAGCATGTAAACACGAGATGGATGAAGTGAAATAGAGAATGGTCGAAGTGGCGGGGTATGAAGGATGTGGGAAAGGAAAAAAAAAAAAACCCCCCGTAACGCGACGAGATGAATTCGTACGCTATTGCGAGGTTCTTCGTATACGATACGAAACAGCTTGTATATTTATACAATAATATACATAGCATAAAAATATCCATATCGACAGTCAAGAAGGAAAAGGGCTTAATTTTTATTACTTTGCGTATCAAATTGTGAGAGTTACGCCTTTATTTAATAGCTGTCAATATAAATATATATTCATTATTATTATTGTTATTATTATTATTATTATTATTATTATTATTTATTTCACATGGACATACGTTTACGCGATGTCTGCGTACATATATAGATATGAGAAGAAGGGGCTCGACATGAAAATATGTATATGATGGAAGTTTGATCGCTGGAGCCGACGGCGTTTAATCGCTGTCAAGGATACCTCAAGGTACGCATTTATAGCCGGTATCGATTGCGCATAGATCGCGATCGATTTTTACAGGTATAACCGACTATCATCGGCGCGCGACGTTATATCTTATGGGAGAAGAGAGAAACGCGAAGAGGCTTTCGCGTCAATGGTGCACGACGACACGAAGGACGAACCTATTATCGGCTGTAAAATGAGTATAAAATATTTCTGTATATACGTAAATGTGTGTATGTGTGTGTTCAAGATACGCCGGTACACCGAGTAGTATAATTCGTCGTGAGAAAAAAAAAAGATCATGTAAAGCCACGGAGGTGTACCTTGAGACAACGAGTGAATCGTTTGTCGGTAGATCGCGGAGTTGTTGGTGGTAATACACGCTCGCAAATATATATATATAGATATAATTGTGCACTGAGCTAGGCATAAGATTTCTTGATCTCACTCTCTCTCTCTCTCTCTTTCTTTCTCTCTTTCTCTCTCTCTCTCTCTCTCTCTTGATACAATGCTCCGTCGAGCGTGAACATACGCTACGAGGAGACCCACACGAGACCTCGCCATACAGGTGAGGAGGGAGACACCTGTGACGACGAAACACGCACGCAGAGAATTCGAAGTGAGAGAAAAAAAAAATAAAAAGGAGTAAAATAGCTATCGAAAGTAGAAAAGGCGAATTTTCGATCAGACACGATATTTATGGTGCTTTTTTTTTTATTAATTTGATTTTGTATTTATCAATAATATCGAAAAATAGCGAATTATACGAACTCTATGCAAACGAGATGAATTTTAATTAAATTTTATTGAATGTAAATTTTTTTTTTATTTTCGCGAAAAAAAAACCATGTTTTTGATGTTTTCAAATGGAATTTTTGCGTTTCAAGAAGCAAGCACAGCAGATTTGTGATCAGTGTTAAAAAATATAGCCTTTTATGGTCCCGAATTTCTGCGAAAATTGAATGGATTCACTAAAATCGCTGTAACTTTGCTTTACGAAGGAGTTAAAGCTCCATTCAGTGCCTATTCATTTTTTAACCATTCCAGCTTTGAAACGCCGCTCGGTTCATCGAGCTACGATTTTTTTTTTTTTCAATTTTTAACAAATTTTCAAAGCCGGACCATCGATTTTTGCCAATTTTTCCATAACACCCGTATGGACTCAAGTTAACTGATTTTCAAAGTACTCTTTGTGGTACGAAAAATTGAGATCTCGGCGGGATAAATCAAATGGCATTCTCTAAGGTTGCTCCTGGGCTTTTCGAAACATCCCCGATGAGCCTGAATCCACTAGTCTAGAGCAAAGTTGTGGGGATTTGAAATTTTTTTTTTCGTCTTTTGCCATATTTTCAGGCTCTGGGAGATTTGAAATTTTTCGCCGATACGAGAACGTCAAAAAACCAACTGAATATTTCAAGTCAACAAAAGTATATTATATATTATATTTATTTATAATAATATATTTCCATATACGTGAATACCTGCTTGTATAATAATAATTTTTATAATCGTTCTCGTAACATATAACATACTTATATGAATTGGCAGAAAATATTATTTATCATTAATTCCGGTGTGAGAAAAATCTATGATTATTCATCCTCTGAATACTGCACTATTTCAAGCACTCCCGTGAGGTCTTTTCATTCTTAACCTTACCTAATAAGGACAACAGGATTCCTCGATCGACTCACCGCTCGTCTATAAGCTCCTTCTTACATCCTACGTAGTAACGTGAAAACAAGATGTATTATTATCATATTGAGGACTGGCAAACTACGAGAGTGTGAAACGAGAGAAACCGAGAAAAAAATCAGTGAAAAAAAAGGCATATAATTATAAGCATATAAAACTTATCAGATATTATTACTGGGAAGCTTCGTGACACGAACCAGGCCAGGTGTACGATGTTCGATTGACGTTGCTCAATCGATAGGCACGGATACTTCGATGATTCAGTGAAAAATAATATTTGCTATAACAATGAAAATGATTCTTGCAAAAATTTATCAGGGAAACCGTCAACCCCATCGACTTTTCATTATTCTTATTTATAATGATGAAGAGTAATGCATGATCGTACATTTTTTGTAATATAAATTTGAATAATTCGAAAAATGATTTATAAATAATAATCGAGTGATAATGATCGTCCTCGTTTCAATATATCAGTGTCATGAACTCTGGACCTCATCTCATCTTCATTGTTAACGACGATAAAGGTTCTCTGTTTATCTCGGATCGTTAATTTCTCGAATTAATTTTCACGATTGTGTCATTCTGATATTCGATCGCTCGAACGATTTACCGATACATTCATATTAGGGACGAAGAAATACACGAGAATCTCTGGCTGTCGAGAGCTTTCGGAACAAAATGCGTGCGCCGCTCCGACCGTCGAGTTATGCAAGGTTATACGTGGCACCCGCGAGAGTGATCTCTCTAACGTGTATAAGAGCTGCGAGAGAATGAAATGACTCATGAGAGTGAAAAAAAAAAAAAAAGATCTTGAGGCTCGAACAACACGGACGAGGGGGAAATCTACGGAGGGAAAAAGAAGCTAATTACCGCGAAGATAATAGAACCAAACATCATTTACATCCAAACATAACAATAATGAATTAATCAGTGAAATAATCGAATAATAATGACTGAAAAAATGGTTCTCAAAGTATACGAACATGATACGAATACAACTCAACTTTATTTGTTACGAAGACACAACATTTTTGGGAATATACAAAAGAATTCGACGCGAAGAACGAGACGGAGGTGAAGTACAATTTGACGAGGAAAAAAAAAAAACCAAAAATTTTGTCAGGACATGGACGATCGATGGATAAAGGAAATTTTTTCACCAGGGTGAAAAAAAATGTTGTACCGCGATTGCGAAAAAAAAAAAAAAAAACATTCTCGAAATATCGTTCACACGCGGTATTTAATTTCTCCCCCATTTTTTTTTTTTTTTTTTTTTTTTTTTTTTAAATTCTTCGATGATTCTACTTTTCTTCTCCCTCGCCCTCCTCCTCCTCGTCGAATTCACCATCTTCCTCGGCTGCGGCTTCCTGATACTGCTGATACTCGGAGACGAGATCATTCATGTTGCTCTCAGCCTCGGTAAATTCCATCTCGTCCATACCCTCGCCCGTGTACCAGTGCAAAAATGCTTTACGTCGAAACATCGCCGTGAATTGTTCGGAGACGCGTTTGAATAATTCTTGTATTGCGGTGGAATTTCCGATAAACGTTGCCGACATCTTCAAGCCACGCGGTGGAATATCACAAACGGCGGTCTTAACGTTGCTCGGTATCCACTCGACGAAATAACTGCTATTTTTATTTTGTATATTGAGCATTTGTTCGTCAACCTCTTTCATCGACATTCTACCGCGAAAAACTGCCGCGACAGTTAGATATTTTCCATGACGCGGATCACAAGCGGCCATCATGTTTTTCGCATCGAACATCTGTTGGGTCAATTCGGGCACCGTTAATGCCCGATATTGCTGGGAGCCGCGTGACGTCAATGGCGCAAAACCGGGAATGAAGAAATGAAGACGAGGAAATGGCACCATGTTCACGGCTAATTTGCGCAAATCGGCGTTCAATTGTCCGGGAAATCTGAGACAGGTCGTGACACCGCTCAATGTCGCGCTAACGAGATGATTTAGATCGCCGTAAGTGGGTGTCGTTAGTTTGAGGGTACGAAAGCATATGTCGTAGAGTGCCTCGTTGTCGATGCAGTATGACTCGTCCGTATTCTCAACGAGCTGATGAACCGACAGGGTGCAATTGTAAGGCTCGACAACTGTGTCCGATACCTGGGAGAATCGACATGGAAAAGAACGTCAAATTCGTTAGATAACCATGAAATTTATATTCGTCGATTTATATGACAATCAATTTAACGAATTCGTGACAACGTTGGTGTAATTTTGCCAATTTTTATTTGTGCATTAAATCGGCTATCCTCATACGATGCCATGTAGAATTGGACAAGAATGTCATGAGGATGCTCGATTTTTATCATTTATGAGGATTGAGGAGGTCAGGTATAAAAGATGCAATAGTCATTCTACTTTATAGCGCAGATTTTTTAGGGTTATATTGAAAGCTATTTTTTTTTTTTTATCTTTAGATAATACTATGCTAAGAATAAGGCAAACTATTCAAGAACTTGCACTAAAAAAGTACAAGTTTTGGATATTATTGAGTGAAATTTAATTCGCCTGCGAAGAAAGAAAGAAAGAAAGAAAGAAAGACAATCAATCGTCACAGTTTTTCATAACATTTTTTTTTTCATGTAGGTCTATGTGGCACCTTATTTGGGAACTAATTTTCTGACGTCAATCATCTGCTAACGTTATCAAAGATAACTAGACATTTCAACGAATTCCCTCGCGAATAAACGACACGATCGAAATTTTCATTGAAATATTTACGTAGGAATTTAGAAAAAAAATGTATTATCAATCGTCGCTCACCTTTGGCGATGGTACGACGCTAAACGTCATCATTATTCTGTCGGGATATTCTTCACGAATTTTCGATATGAGAAGCGTGCCCATACCCGCCCCGGTGCCACCGCCGAGCGAGTGGGTCATCTGAAATCCCTGCAGGCAATCGCAGCTCTCGGCCTCTTTTCTCACAACATCCAGCACCGAGTCGACGAGCTCGGCACCCTCGGTGTAATGACCCTTGGCCCAATTGTTGCCGGCACCGCTCTGGCCGAAAACGAAATTGTCAGGACGGAAAATCTGTCCGAACGGACCGGATCTCACGGCATCCATGGTTCCTGGCTCGAGATCCACGAGAATCGCTCTTGGCACGTATTTTCCACCGGTAGCCTCGTTGTAATAAACATTTATTCGCTCCAATTGCAAATCCGAGTCACCGTGATACGTTCCCGTTGGATCGATGCCATGCTCGTCCGATATAACCTCCCAGAACTTGATACAATATCAAAATCGAAAAATGATTAGTGAATCAAATGTCACATTTTGTTCAATCAAATTAACGAATAGCCGTAGTTTCATGGAGCTTCATTTTAGTTTGCGAGAGCGAAAAAAATTGTGAAAAATTGTTCGTCAGTCTTTGCAGCTCCAATCGATTAATCGCGTATTAATTTAGCGATGTATTAAATTTTTACTTTTTTTTTCCTGATAAAAAATTGAAACAATGCCCGGTAATTTATTATGAACTAACTTTTTCTTGCAATACAAACCGTTAAATAGTTCTTCGTCGATTTTTCCATCAAATTAATAAATCGAGAATTAAATTTTCGTAATTATAAATCAACTTCATTTCCGGTTACGAATCCATTAATCAATGACGTAATAATTCGTTGTCGATATAAATTTTTTTTTTCGGAGAAAAAAACTCGAGAAAAAAGCTTCATCAATCGTCGAATTACGTTGATAAATTACGAACTAATTAATCATTAATTAGCGATCGATTTTTTTCAAATATAAAATTGGATACTTGGCTGATAAATCGCGTGCTGGTTTATCATTTAAAAAAAACGTTAATTAATGCTATGCATTACCTTTGCACCAATCTGGTTACCACACTGTCCCGCCTGAAGATGAGCAATCTCTCGCATTTTGACTGTCTCTGTTTGCTGAAATTCGATCGACAACTGACACAGTGACTACGGCAACGGGGGAAAAAGGACTATTGTTTATTGATTTTTGTTTAAATTTGCCAATGAAAATTAGGGAAGGATAAACGCGAGAGAGAGAGAGAGAGAGAGAGGAACAAGCGCGAGAAAGGGATCTTCTCGACGGATTTTACTGCGAGTTCAGATTACGAGAAGACCACCCAAATAAATGAAAGCGCTTCAGACACAACGAACAGTCTATTGTTTTATCGCGCACCTAGGAAACAGAATTTTTTTTTTTTTTTTTCCTTATACATGGGTGTCTAATTTTTTTTCATCGTACTTTTTGGCGAACTCGAGTCTTCCATGAAATTATCGAATTAGGGAGAAGAAATATAAAACTTCTAAATGGAGCGTGGAATTCTTATTCTGTCACGAAGATATTATTCAGCTAAAAAATAAAACTTTTTGGGTCGTATATTCTTTTTTTTTTCTTTGTCATTTTTCACTATATACATGCGTTAGGCAATCACACAACACGCCTCTTCGTCTGTCGGACGAGAATATCCAACGTCTCTTCGGGAGACAATTCGCATACGCTTTTTTTTTTTGTTTCTCTAGCCTGTATACACGATGCACTGTTTCCTCACTCCTTGACAGAGTTCTCAAACAATTATCCAAACTCCCACGTTGAATGTTTCATCGCCAGCGATATATTGCATCCATTGCATCTCGCGGTTAATGTATATAGACGGTAAAATAACAGCTTATAGTTTCGAGCTCCTGTTCGGTCTTATTAACGAGTTGAAACATTTGACGATTATCGGTAATGAGCCCTGAGTAATTTTTGCTCCAGTATCGGTATACATTAACATGCAGTGCAAATATATATTTTAATTCTGCGTCTCGCGTCTCGCGTTGCACGCAAAAATAACTCAAGGAGACATTTTTCTCGATAAAAAAAGTTTCTTTCGAAAGATCTTGATGAAAAATTACTTTTTTTTTTTTTAAATCACTTTTACGATAATTTTTTGACATTATCATTGCCCAAGATCAATATTTCGAGTGTCTCGAGTACAGTCGAATTTTTTAGATTTTTATTGCACTTTGATGTGACAATAAAAATAATTTTTTTTTGACCGAACGTTGAGTAGCCGTTTTTTGACCTGGCGTTGAGTAGCAAATTTTGACACCAAAGTAAAAATGCTGAATTACGAAACGGTGGTAATGAATAACGTTTACCGCACGTGGGATTGTTACTTATTATTATTATTATTATTAATATATAGATTTATGAACGTAGGACAATGATAATTTTATCCTTTAAAAACAAGACAGCTATGACGCCCGACAAAGTTCCCTTTGACGATTTCTCCTACGTAGGTAGACACACACATATATATATATAGATAGATATATATTTATATATGTATGCATCAAACCTTCGTGTACCCGAGAAAAGACAGAAGGCTGCACGTGATTCTGTCATCTGGTTCCACGTTTTGCCGTTGTATATTTATAGGAAGGATATCGTTCTATATTATTCAATCATCATGAGTCGAGCGTCTTATGACGTATGGCCCAACGTGACACCGTCGCTGTCAACTGCAGTAAACACAAGCGCCGAGGCTCCGGTGAATGAATACCGCTGAGATAAGTCCTCGTAAACTTGACATTATTACCATTTTTTAAAATGCTCGAAACCTTTACTCTGTAATACGTCACGCTTAAAGACTCTGCGTCATTACATTATATACACATATACACTACCGTTCATAAGTATGGAAACACTCGCCCCAGATCCGAGCCACACAAGAAGTTGTATCGCTCTTTGAAAAATGAAGACATCTCAATTTCCCAAGCGGCGTTCTAAAAAGGACATATTTAGCTTCATTTACCTTTTTTGGAAAAATTTTTGCGATTTTTTTTGAGCCCGGTACGCACTTTGAAAGATGGTCATTTTTTGGCTTTTTTTTGAGGGTGGAAATTTTCCCGCATATTTTGTAAAAAAAAATTTTCAACTTTTTTTCCGTGAAAAACTTAAAGCGAGGAGTACAACCTTCAATCTCATTTTTTGGAAAAATTTTTACGATTTTTTTTCGCAAAGATATTCAACTTTTTGCAAAAAACGACCATATTTATAAGGGGTAGTCTCACTCTGAAACTACTGGGTTTTCGTAAAATTACTAAGAGGGTAAAAAGTTGCATACAATCATTTTGGATGTATCACATTTTTTCAGAATTAAAAAAACAAATTCGAAAAAAAAAATTTTTTTCAAAAATTAAAAACATTTTTTTTTTTAAATTTTTTCTTAAATCAACGAAATATTTTTTTTATCGTGAAAAATCGGGTCTCTTACCTCATCGACACGGCTTTTTCATCGAAAAAGCCACCTTTCGCTGCGATTACAGCTTTGACGAGACGTGGCATCCGCTCGATCAATTTGTCCATTTGACCCTGCTCCAAACTGGCCCAAGGTGGCTTTTTCGATGAAAAAGCCGTGTTGATGAGGTAAGAGACCCAATTTTTCACGATAAAAAAAATATTTCGTTGATTTAAGAAAAAATTTTCAAAAAAAAATGTTTTTAATTTTTGAAAAAAAAATTTTTTTTCGAATTTGTTTTTTTAATTCTGAAAAAAATGTGATACATCCAAAATGATTGTATGCAACTTTTTACCTTCTTAGTAATTTTTCGAAAACCCAGTAGTTTCAGAGTGAGACTACCCCTTATAAATATGGTCGTTTTTTGCAAAAAGTTAAATATCTTTGCGAAAAAAAATCGTAAAAAAATTTTCCAAAAAATGAGATTGAAGGTTGTACTCCCCGCTTCAAGTTTTTCACGGAAAAAAAGTTGAAAAATTTTTTTTTACGAGATATGCGGGAAAATTTCTACCCTACAAAAAAAAGCCAAAAAATGACCATCTTTCAAAGTGCGTACCGGGCTCAAAAAAAATCGCAAAAATTTTTCCAAAAAAGGTGAATGAAGCTAAATATGTCCTCTTTAGAACGCCGCTTGGGAAATTGAGATATCATCATTTTTAAAAGAGCGATACAACTTCTTGTGTGGCTCGGATCTGGGGCGAGTGTTTCCATACTTATGAACGGTAGGTACATTGACGTGTTAATGTAATAATTTGAAATTTGAATGTAAAAAAATTATTTTGGGACGTGAAATTATTGTTCCTAATGAAGCAAAAATTGAACAATGAAAGATAAAAATAAAATATTATTGTGAAAAAATATGGTAAAAGTGTCGAATCAGGGCTGCAGCTCAAAATGCATGGAATTTTTTTTCTAACGCTTGTTATCACTAAACTATATTATTAAATGTTATATTACGGTGGGCAAAGATTTCCATCACCATAAAAAATATCAAAAACTGGCAATATTAAGTAATATAAATATTAGAAGATAACAGCAAAGGTATCGAGTCGGTACCAAGATACGAGACACACACACACACACATACACACACCCACATACACACACACACTTACTACACACACTCTCACACGCACTCACAATAAACTATGAACTGATTGAACTACACGCAGGAGTGTAAACATCGGACAATAGCATTGTAAGAAAGAATGAAAACAGGGACGACGAATAGTAACATTGTGAGACGGTAAGTATAATTTTAATAACAGTATTCACGTAACAATAAATTGTGACGGGTGTGTATAATTTCGCTTATCGATGCTATTATAAAATTTCAAAATCGAAAAGACATTATTGTTTTTTTTTTTACAAAATCATGCCGTGTTAAAAAGCAAAGTGATTTGTGCAACTTGCAGGAATCCTGCTACTCTCAATGAGAGTAATCTTACCTGGCGTTGTCAAAGACGACACGAACAACGAATTGGAAAGAAAGTTGTTCGTAAAATGTGTAATTTCAAACAATCTTTGCGAATCAAAATGTGGCTCTACGCAATAGTAATTTGGCACCAGAAAGATGCTGTACATTAATTGCCTGTATATCCTTTTGCATCCACCGCATAAAGATTTTAATATGAATGAATTAAAAGTGGGTTCACACCCTGTGTGTGATTGGACCAATTTTATTCGTGAAGTACCGGAGCATTGGGTCATTCACAATTCGGCACCTCAGATTGGTGGCCCAAACAAAATTGTAGAAATCGATGAAGCCAAGTTTGGTAAAAGAAAATATAATCGTGGTCGTATTATCGATGGAGAGTGGTAATACCACCTGTATTACTGTAATATCTGTGTCACTTATTATTGTCGGTTTTTAAAATTTTTTATGGCGTTGGAAGTCTTCCCTCTCCTCAATATTACGTGGGATATTATTTTTTAATGATAACAAATTCTAGAACAAAAATTTGGAGCAGTTTTGAGTTGCAGCCCTGATTCGACACTTTTACCAAAAATATTTATCAATATTCATTGTGAAATTAATGATTCGGTAATTAATTATTGTGGACCAAAATTTTTTCACATGGTTCATAATGTCAAACTGAAAAAAAGGATTTTTGCACCCTTTAAAAAATGCATCGATTAACAGAATCATCTTCGGTGAGACGTTGTCAATAATCGTGTCATAAAAATTCGTAAAAAATCAAACGAGGATAATAATTGAACAACAAAATTGTCATGACAGGATTAAGAGCTTCATTGAACAAACGTTTTTTCTTTTTATTTATAATTTTTATTTTGTTTTTCCTTCATTTGAACGTTTCGGAGACAATCGTTGGCATTGCGTGAGTATTATCATATGCATCGTCTTTCGCGTTCGCAAGAAAAAAAAAAAAAAAAAGTAATCGTGACAGGCGAATGAAGTAGAGACCAAGGCGCAAGGTGGCACCATCGCTCGGCCGATGAATTGGTGAACGTTGCGAGAAATCTTGTTTCGTTCGTCGAGAATTTTCGTGTTTGTCATCGTCGTCGTCGTCGTCGTCGTCATCGTCAGTAAAGATTCCATGAATCGATCGATGGTAAATGATCGAGAAAGATCGCGTTACCGATCTCATATCGTGATCCAGCGAGTCGTATAAAGAGATGAAAATTCCTCTTTTATCGCGTAGCTCGTGATCGATAAGCGTGTCTGTTTCTTCATCTCGACGAAGATGATGATGATGATTTTGCTTTTTTTTTTTAATTTCTTTCCAAAAAAAATTTCTCGCTACATCGGCTGCAATATGGTACTCCCCCGTATTTTTTTTTTTTTGTTGCGACTGTTCTTCTTGAGAGCTCGTAGGGGAATGATGTTTTTAACGACGTCCAGCTATGATCGGTGCGTACGCGCTGTATGCTGCCGGCAATGCCGAATAAGCGTATGCCGGTTGTGCAGCGTATGCAAGCGGGGCTGCAGCCGCGACGTATGGCGCAGCGTACGCATGATTTATTGCGTGAGCGTTGTAACTGCTGGCATACGTGCCGACCGTAAGAGCGGCTGGCACAGCTGGCACTAATCCGGCTGAGCATGCGACCACGAGGGCGAACAGGAAGAACTGAAAATTAAACGAAAAAAACAAATTCAATAATGACCAATAATTAGCTAACATTGATTGCTTCTAAAGCTTTTTTCACGAATCTTTCTCTCTGTGAAAACGTCTCGATCTCACTTGGATCTCAAGTTTCATGAAAACAAAAAGGTCGAAATTTTTAATTCGCAGACAAAGTAAACCGTCGATATAGTTGTAGGAACAAAAAAATCTCAAAATAAACAAAATCGAATTTCGATAACGAAAATCCATATACGAAACAAAAATGTGAAATAATGAATAGAAAAAAATGCGATGATTATGGCTTACCAGGCACTTGGTCATCATTTTTGTTGATTTTTATTGTTGTTTGTTTGGTTTCGCTGCGAAAACTGCGATGCCATAGTTACTCATCACCGCAGCTTATATACCCCGCTTGATTTCATCCATCGACAAAGAAGAATCGCTTATCCCCCCCCCCCCCCCATCACCCCTTCCCTCATGCCCCCACCCCTATTAAGTTCTCACCAAATAGGTGGTGCATGGATGATACACTCGCGTGTTACTCGAGCTGCACGTACCCCTTACTCCGGGAGCTCAAACCTCGGGTGATCTCTCGTGCATACTAGATGGCCTGTGTGTACTCGAAAACCACACCCGATTGGCTGTAACGAATGTTATATATGTGTGTTCACATATATTAGCCCCATTGTGTGTGCACGAGTTCTCGAGGAGCTTCGTCCCATTGCAAGGTAGTCCCGAGTAAAACGAGTGTGATTTTTTAACGAAATTCCGAACGCCCGTGACTCGCGCACCAATGAGCATGTAGATATTGTAGAAGTGATTTGCAATTCCGTTGATCGTGGTCACGTCTTTGTACGAAATTTAAAGAAGCAATAAAATTTAGGACTGGTGCGTCAATCAAGAAAGCTCTTACGTTGTATTTTATATATGAAGATATTATAGTTGTCTCGATAATTTAGAGATTCTCGAGTTGAAAGTATTGGATATTAGAAAGAAAGGTACGGATTTTTAGGATTTTGAAGAAAAAAATCTGCCTCCGTGAACACGGAGATATACAAGCTGGGACTTGAAGTTATTAGGTTGGAATTCGTACATGGGGGCAGCGTGTAGATAGCAAAAAATTTACTTTCAGAATACACTTTCGTACTCAAATTTCATGTTGTTTTCTTACGAATGTAACATTTTATAGTATGATTCTGTTTTTAACAGTCCGGAAATCTCCATATCCCTTTCTCAGTTGCTCCTTTTTTCAATACTTTGTTTTTCTCGTTTTCTTTTTTTTTTTTACCAGTATATCTCGTGATTTTCGCAATTATGCGATCTTATCGGTATTTTTTTTTTTCGTCGAATTCACATTCATCCAATTTTATTCCATCGGTACACGTACAGCCGGAAACCGAGGAACAGTTTCACTTTTGACAAGTGTGCAGAAGAGCGGTAGTGAAAGAGAGGAGAAAGGGGTCCTGTATAATATATATATATATATATATATATATATATATATATTGTACGATATACTCCAATAAGACACATTGGGCAACCTCGCCTCGGTTTCTAAGTGAATTTCGCGTTCTGACCTCGTCAACACTCGTTATCGCGATTATTATTTCATCATGAAGACATTATTGTATAATGCTTCGATCTTTACGACTTGTTGCATCATGATTTTTCCTTTCGAATTCAAGCCAAATATTAATATATATATAATATAATTAAGCCCTCCCATTGTTTGGTGAAAAAGAACATTTCGTGTGAAAAAAGTATTGGAAAGAAAAGTTTGTAGAGTCGTAGATTGATTTGGGGACGACTTTTTTTTTGAGGTCACTGATACTCATTATCAATTTTTGAAGTACGACTTCCGTTTTGAATTTGGTGACTTCGAAAATCCGAAAGTTATATAAATCCGAAAGTTTTTTGCAAATTTTCGTCCTTCATATTGAATGCGCCATTTTTAATTTTGAAAATCTTATTTCAGATTTAAAATCAATAAACTTAAAAACCGCAAGATATTCGAGCCCAATGAATTCTCAATACATAATATGATAGTAACAGGATTGATAATTACGTAATTCTATTCACAATAATATTATCACTTTGATTTTCAAGATAATTTATCGTATTAAAATTTGATTCAATCGTTATTGACGCAAAACACGTTTAACGATCAATCAGAACTTTCTATGAATTATCTTCTAATTACTCGCATTATCGTAACGAGATCAATCGTATACGATACCAGCTGTACATAAAAATCGGATTGACGAGAACAAGACGATTGAAATGCGTTTCGAGTTTCACGATCACCATAAAGCCTCGAACGATCCCATCTATACGAAAGAATTGTGCCATCGCGACAGCTCGAAATCATTTTGTCTCCGCTTTCGTCGTGAAGAACTTTCGCTCGAGTTGAAATTAGAAAAATTCGTATGAGATGTTCCACGAGTTTTTGAAACTTCATGAGTCTCTCAGAATTTGTCGAAATAACGTGAAATGTTAATGTTAAGTGTGTAAGTGTGTGTGTGTGTAAAATTTAAAAATATAGAGAAAGATATATATATGTCTGATATGATGGAGTCAATTTCACAATTAGTCAACGAACAATTAACTTCCTCTGTCTTTGATCGTTTCGTCAATATTTATAACGATCTATAAGGAGCATTTCAATGACTCCATTAAAACATTATACGTCAATCGCTCTGATGTTCATTTATATCTGACGTATTTGCTCTGACGTATGCATGGAAAAAGGGTCCCGTGAGAGGCTCTCGACTCCAGAGACGCGTTCCCCTTCGACATGGATCTTATACGATCCTAGGTATCACTTTTTCCTCCCGTCGCTTGAAAAAAATAAAAATAAAAATAAAGTACAGGCCTACGTATACGTATACACTTGTCGTATGTGTGGTCGAGCAGGATGTGCTTCGAGGTCGTCGAGAGCGTTTTCTGTGGAGTCTGTGGACGCTTGATCGGGATCTTGAACCCCATGTGAAGCAGTAAAAAACGCTCGTGGAAGATGGTTGAACCATCGATTCGTATTCATTACAAAGTGATGAATGATTTTCGTCGATCGATAAAATTTCATTAAAATTTAAAAAGTATACATTTTTATTTAACAAAAATCGCGAGATTACAAAAAATTCCAATACACTTTTCCATCCATGGTTTTTTTTAAAATCTTTTTCTAGTTTATTGAAAAACAAAACATCGAACACCCTGAAGAACCTATGTGTTTGTATATTAGTAGATAACATAGTCAAGCTAATCAATAATGAGAGGGACAATATGAGCGAGCATAGGAATTTCAATTTATTTTATTATATATTATTTCATAAGCATCCCCCGGGTACGACAACGACGTCAAAGAGTTCTCCTACAACACATAGAATAAAACCGACCTGTCAACAGCAGAAGCATTGTCTCATCCTCACTTGTACAGCTATATAAAAACAATTTTCAAAGCAATTGAACCTTAAGAGAGTGAAAAAGAGAAAAAAAAAAAGAGAAGAGAGAGAATCCCATGAGTAAATTTAAAAAATAAAAAAAAACAAAATGTAAATTACATCTATGCACGATAAATAAAATATAAAAAAATACCCCATTGAAGAATAAATAAAATTGTCGGAGCTTTTGATTTTAGATCAAATATACGAGAGGAAAGAGAGAGAAAGAGGAGAGAGAGAGAGTGAGAGAGACAGAGAGAGAGTGCTGCAAGTGAATCTGAAAATTTAACGGAACAATGAATCATAACGCAATGTAACTATGATTTGAATAAAACGTCTTTTTATTGACAAAAAAACAGGTAAGAATCGGTGGCAATTTGAAGCTTGAATCGTGAGAAATTTCGTTTAGCCAAGTATAGCCGGTTGCACGATCGGAGCAGCGAGATTTCCCGGATAGGTGTATGGGCTGTAGGCCAGATGAGCCGGTGCAATCGCCGGTGCAACTGCAGGCCCAGCGATGTATGGCGCAGCCACGGGTGCACCGACGTAAGGCGCAGCGACGTAAGGAGCCGCGAGGGTCCTCGTGCTGAGATCAATTCTTGACGCGTGCGGCGGAATATTCTGTGGAACCGCTTTGGCGTAACCAAATACAGGAGCCGCGGCTATCGGGGCAACAGGTGCAGCCGCGACCAATGGTGCCGGAGCTGCCAGAGCCGCGGGCACGATACCGCCCATGCTCGCACCGAAGCAAGCCACCAGAACTACGATCGTAATCTGCGAATGGAAAATCCAACGATTAGAAACATATTAATCAACCCTTATTTATAAATAAATTTTTCTTTCGTTCCGTTGATTCGTCGTCAATTTATTTACATTGTATGAAATTTACATTTCACGAGTTTGTTCAATATCATTGCGAATAGTGAAGTCAATTGGATGAAAACAAAAATCATTACTCATCACTGGATTGATTGAATTAAGAATAAAAAATAATCAGATGTTCTTTTTATTTATTTTAAATCGACAAAGCTATACGTATCGCCAAGCGTGTACAATTTTTTTTTTTAATGCAATAACTTTTTTTTCGATCTTTCTACTTGATTTTCGATTGATGGACGAAAAAAAACTAACCGAAAAGTAAGATGCCATTGTGCTCGACGGTTTAGTCCGTATCGAAGATTTAATTGCAGTGTGGCCATTGTCCGAATGATCATCGCTTTTATACCACGAGCAATGACGATTCATGTATCGTTGTGGAGACTTGCGATCAACGTATATACAACGTATGCGTATACAACGCGCACTTTCTTCGAATACGTGATTAACCTGACAATGATGCGATGTACGTAATAATATATGTGTATAAAAACGTGCGTTATCGTCTTACGCTTTGCATTGAAGACAAGCGTTGCGAATGATCTTTGCAAAACGCAACATCGATTGGAAAAAATTTAATTATTCGTATATTACACATGGCGATTTCGAATGTGATTTCGAAAATCGATGCAAGGAACTTTGCTGAGAATTCTGCATGCTTCTCGCTCGAACGTGATGGAATTTTTGTCTATCGAGAATCTCGGGAGATTTTAGACTTCGTCCTTGAGGCTCAATTTTTTTTTTTTCATGATGGTGGACAGAGCAAATGGGTGGTTTTAATAAAGTATGATTCATCTTCCGTCTTTTAAATTATTGATCGTCGGATTTTTTCTTCAAAATATTCCTTCGCGGTTGTTCAACGAGACTTCCAGTCGAATTACGTTGAGTCAAGCTACGTCGGATAAGCACAGTCGCTCTGACTGGAGTATTGAAATTATTTTTATGCTGAATTTATATCAATGATTGATTTAAAAAAAATTCCTGAGACTGAAAACAATGTTGGAAAAATTATTCGAATAATTATCATAATTCCTATTATCATCGTTATTTCACTGTCATTTTTGGACGTCGAAATTCCGTTCCGTTTCAACATCGTGTTCTTCAATCGAGGCAAGTACGTAGGCAGTCTGAGAAACTCATTGATGCGGATAACAAAGACCATTTGCTGGAGTTTCTGGCATTCAACTTGGACGAGAAGGCGTCGAGGATCCCGAGAGGTGCAACCGACAGCTGTATATTGATATTCTCGTGCTCGAAAACAGGAGAGTCAATGAGTAACACCCAAATGTTTCATTTGCGTCAAATTATTTAATTGGACTCCCTTGGGGGCTCATGTCCATTTCTATGCCTCAATGTCGTATAGTACCTTTCACATTAATTAAACTCCTCAGAATACATAACGTATACGTCTCTCTAACGCGATGCCTACTAATTTCACTTACATTATAACCTTTCATTAATCAATCGTAGCTTGGAATTCTTGATGAAAAATAAAATAATAACAATTCGTTAATTGCAAGAGATTGCTCAGAGATCTCAGAGATTTTTATACATCCACATGAATTCTCTTGAATTCCAATAAATCAATATTTCACGTCATCATCGTTAAATACAAAAATTAACCCAATAAATTTATAGTTTAAATTTCAGTCCTGATGGAAAAACTTTTTCCAACAGAAAAATGTGTAAAGTGATTTTTCTGCATAAGCTCGAGAATACTCTGTAAAAATCTAAGGCAAATAAAAATGGGCTCTTTTCTAAAAAAAAAAAGAAAAATTTAATATATCACGACTATATCGAGGGCTTAGGACCAAAAGGGCGTAATCCACTATTTTTCGATTTTTCATTACCTTACTGCCATAAGGGCGTATCCCCAACTTTAACACGGAAGTTCCATAAGAGCAAAATTAATCAGCCTACAGCCAGAAGGACGTAAGCCCACTACAATACTACCAGAAAGGCGTAACCCGCAAAGAAAAAAAAAGTGGCTTACGCCCTTTCTGGCAGATCAGTGATCATTTTTTCCGAATTAAAATCCCCTCTTACAGCCAGAAGAGCGTAACTTTTTTTAAATTTTTCGTGGCTTACGCCTTTCTGGCGGATAACCGATCAGATTTTTCCGAATTTCGATCGCCTACTTACTGCCAGAAGGGCGTTACCACCAAAAAAATTGAAAACATGATGTGTGTAAGGTTTACTTACTAGATGTGTGTAAGGTTTACTTACTAGATGTGTGTAAGATTGACATTTTTGGAATTTGATAACCTTGTTACAGCCGGAAGGGCACGACTAGAAATCGACGTATGAAAAAAGTATATAATATTATTATATACTTTGATATAATAATATTATGTATACTTTTTTTATACGGTGGCTTTAAAAAGCCCTTCTGGCTGTAGGCTGATTAATTTTGCTCTTATGGAACTTTCGTGTTAAAGTTGGGGATACGCTCTTACGGCAGTATAGTTCGTTTTTTGTGGGTTACGCCTATCTGGTTCTGAGCCCTCGATATATTTGCCGGTAAGCGAACGAAAAATGAAAAAGCTCATGTTGGCAAACATTTTTTGCATCAACAGAAAAATGTTTCCTGCACCGTTTCCTTTTAAAAATCTAGAGCAAACTCGAGAATTCTTTCTCAAGTTGTATGCTACAGACAGACTAGCAGGGGTATGAAAAATATCTGTCTTTGGAAAAAGTGACTGAGCTGCGACAAATAATGCCCCATATATAACTTGACATAAAAAGTGTGTATCTCACTCGTGCCTTTTATTGTCCAAATATTTGTTACGTATAAAAAAAAAAAAAAACCTTTTTTTTTCATAGGAAAAGGATCGGGATTTGAAAAATAATATTGAAATCGTAGAGAAAAAAAACGAAATTGAGCGTTACAAACAATTTATTGTATCAAATCAAGCCAACAAAAATATTTTTATAGGATAATGGAGCAGTCGTTTGTACGGTTCTATTTCTTGAAGACGAGAGGAGCCGCTGGTGCACCGGCATACGCGAAAGGTGCAGCGGCGATCGGAGCTGCGGCGTAGCCGTAAGCCGAGGGATAAGCAGCGCTGTAAGCCAGAGCCGGACTGTAGGCAGCTGCGAGTCCAGCAGGCGCTGCATAGGCGAGCGACGCAGGTGCAGCTGCAATTGCAGCGGGTGCTGGATAGGCAAGGGGTGCCGGTGCAGCGGCATAGGCGAGTGGAGCAGCCGCAAGGGTGTTGTAATTTCGGGCTATAACTTGGCTGCTTCGGGCAGTTACGATAGGTGCCGGAACCGCAGCGACCGCTGGAGCAGTTGCGACCAACGGAGCCGCTGGTACGAGTCCAGCTGAGGCGGCAGCCAAAAGGGCAAAGATGCACTGGAAAAGAAAAAGAAAGCAAACAAAATTGATTATTAAATTTTTCCTTAATCGAGTTTTTTTTTTCTTCGAAACTCTGCGAGCTACCAGCGATGACCTAGTTAGCTTTTATATTACAATGAATTGATTTATCGCACAGCTCTAACTTACGGCGAGTTTGAACATTTTTGGTTTTTTTTTGTTTGTTTGCTTATTAAGTCCTGTTGCTTGGACGTGTCGACGACGAGTGAAGAGTCCTCGTTTCGTGGAGTATTTATATCGATAGACACGAGTCGTCGTCGATATTACCCCGCCACAATTTTCTCGTATGTCGCATTTCTCTCCGCGTCAGGCGTACCGGAGTCGTTGGACGGTGCTTTGTCTTGCGAAATAATCGACCCCGAAACTCACGGCAACTATACACGCACACCGAGAGTTGTACGTATGTGTACGTGTAATATACCGTTTAACGCAACGTTTTGCACGCTCGCGAGCGAAATAATTTTAATTCGAGTCCGGTCGCACGATCGACGAACGATACGAGACGAAATTTCACCGAGTGGAGAAATCTCGAGGAAAGAAAAAAAAAAAAGGGGAAAAGAAAAAAATAAAAGTTGCTCTTATGTTTATTATAAATGTCCTTGCAATAATAAACATTGCCGTTCAAGGCAACTGTATAAAAATTATTAAAAAAAAAAAATCTACACGGTTGGCATTTTTATTTTCAGCCGTTTTTCCGTCTGTCCAAAGTTCTCCATTCGTCGATGATGCTAAATTTTATATTGAATTTCCCGATCAGAGTAGCGATTCGAAGATGCATCGGTTTCATCATGAAGCTCAAATATTTTCATTTTAAATGAAATGAAAAATCATCAATTATGAAAGAACCACTGCTGCTTATGAATAAACATTCGACCAACAATGAGAAATTATTTACGAAAAACTAACGTGAGAATGTAATTTTTCAAAAATTGTCCCAACTTGTTGAAACTGTTCTCAAGCAATTCGCTATAAATTTTGTGTTTTGATAATTAAAAAATTACGTTTATTGATGAAATTAAAGCGTTAAATTAGAAAATTATATATTTTTATTGGACGATTAAACATTTGTTTTTTTTTAATTAAAGTCAATTGGAACGGAAAAATCAGCAGATTTCGCGAATTTCCTGGTATTCGTTAATTACATCCATTGATTATCGAGTTTTTGAGATTTCTGATAATTAACGATTGGGGGCGCGCTTTTCATGCGACACTTCAACAACATTCTGACCTCAGTGGGATTACGCAAGTTAATCCATGGGGAGGATCGAGCTGCATTGCATAATCACAGAGAGTTTCATGGGTACACGCGTGGTAGACATCGACGACGTCAACGACGCGAAGATACGTGAGTGGCAAGGTTACAAACACCTCGGTGTGTGCATTGTATTCCAAATGTACTGCGATATGCATATACTCGTTACGTAATACTATACACATAAAAACCTCTCTGCTGGTATTCGTTTTACTCGATAGTGTGTCACATAGATAACTTGGGACTGTTGAAACGTACTGAGAAACAGTTTGTTCGTTATTATAAAATCGTTCTCTTGGCAAATCCTCGTAATAATTGATGTACACGCATGAATATATGGAAAAGAGAGTCCTACTATGGGTCTTCGTTCTCTAGGGTTCATATGAAAAATAATCATTTTCTTCACTTTCCCCGTGCCTTCGTGAGAATGGGATGCATCAGCGAGGCGTAAAAGACAGCTGCTGACTATAGGGGAGGCGATGATTGAAAGAGATCAGAAGGAAAACGTTAGGTTAGGTGAAAGGTAAAAGAGTCCGAAAAATCTGATCTCGATATTATGTCGTTGAATCATTTAACTCTCATGAATACAAATATTTTTACAGTTGATTATATTTTGACAAACTTTACGAGATCAGTTCTATCAAATATAAAATGCAAGTATTGCGAGCACAGTAGCCCCAAGTTCACAACTATAAATATCTTACGATGAACAAAACGACGGGTGATGCAGATATACACCTTCTGCAAGAAATGAGAGACACGTTTGAGAGCAAATTCTATAGGGAAAGAAAATTGTTTGGAATTCCTGGGCATACGCAAATTTTGCCAGTTATACGGTAGAAGAAAAATAAAAAACTGAAATAAAAGAGAATCACGAAGAGTCTGAAGGATATCGAGCCAAGTACCTACGCGTGTATACGAGAAATTTATGGACAACAAAGAGACCATACGAGATACGAAGAAATAGTTTTGTTGGGCTGACTCTGCGATGGTGATGGTTGGTACAGGGAGCGGATGATCGGCCAGTCCGACTGGTTCTTCGAGACGGAAAAATTCTTCCCCCGATGTGCCTGGAGGGGTGCGCTATATCCACGGGGCTTATAAATACTGAACGGCAGGACGAAAAGAGCACAAGTCAGCCGACTCTCGTAAGCAGCAGTTTGACTCGCAACCCCCCACACGAAAAATCAACATGTTCAAACTTGTGAGTAAATATATATATATATTACCAGGGTACATTCGTCTGCACGTATCTCGACAAAATAGACATTCGTTTCCTTAACTGTTGGCATTTTGAATTCTCGTGAATAACAATCAAGCTTCATGAACAATATGATGACAAACTCAAAGCTCTTGATTCGCTAAGTCGAAAACTGTCTTTGTTGGCTAGGTCAATATACAATTACCTGTATAATGAACCCTGTCAAATTTTTCGCTGACCAATTTCATATTTTTCAATTGCTCGACAGAACAGATCGTAAAAACTTGTTTTTCATTCTGTTTTGCATTCTCCGATTTCCAATTTATCAATAAATGCAATCGTACATAATTAATTAACATTTCATTGTCAAAATTTTTCCATTTTTTTCCACGTAGCAGAAATTGTTTTTCATTTCTTTTGTTTGTTTGTCTATCCAGTGCGTATTCTTCGCCCTCGTGGCTTTGGCATTCGCTGCACCAGCGCCTGAACCAGCACCCGCTCCGGGCTACGTAGCAGCTTATGCTGCTCCGGTTCTCTCGTCGAGTAGCCAGTACATCAACAGAAATTACAACGGCCTGGCTGCTGCGCCATTGGCCTATGCGGCACCCCTCGCATACGGAGCTGCTTATCCAGCGTATCCCTACGCTGCACATTACGCTGCACCCCTTTATCTCTAAGACGAATGAAGGAAGACCCAAGATTTACGGGAAAAAAAAACAAACAAACGAACAATTCCTCGCAAATAAGAAACGCAAAATCGCATTGACGAAAAGCAAAAAATTTATGCAACAAAAATCAATGATATAACACATAAACAGACACATCGGATTCCCCGATCGAACAGGAACACGCTACGATTGTGACTAATGCAGCTTTAATCGAAACTGAAAAAGTTTTAACTAACAGCAATGTCCCCACATTGAAAACTGAAAAAAAAAATCATCACTCCGGCTCTCTCTCGCTCTCTCTCTCTGATTGAAAATAGCAATAAAGCATTCAAAATAAAGAAAATATGTTTTTGAAATGATCGTCTTGAATCAATACCCGCACGAAATTCCATGACTCCTGTTTGTATGAGTATACACGAAAGATGAATAGTCGTAGGGAAAGTAAAATATAGTGTCATTGTTTAGAATACTGTAAATCAACAACGATACAGAAGCGTCATAGGAACATCAGCTGTGTCGAAAAGATCGTCCGTGTCTTTTGGCACGAGATTTCTGCAGTTTCTTCGTGCCCTCGTAAGAATACATCACACTAGGGATCTTGCAAAACGCCTGCGAATGCATATTAGGAGAGATCATGGATATCAGACGGAAATAGTGAAGTATAGTCAAGAGAGGGTTATGGAAATTTTTCAATTTTTTTTTTTTTGAGCGATAACGTCGTGGCCTGAAGCTTTGACGGAATGGATCTTTGGACTCGCCAGAACTTCCTTCGAATTCATTAGCGCTTTTGGATTAAGGCTGGACAGATGTGAGAAGCTTCCGATTATTCGCTAATTACTATCATTACTCGATCACGATTCCTCGGGATATACATCGGTCAACGACTTTGGATGAAAGATCACGAGTGCATTGTGTGTATATTGTATATATATATATAGAAATATATATTTACATATTCCTTCGCGATATGAGATCTGTTCCGCAAGAACCTTGAAAGCAAGTCGAGCTCGCCTGAAGGCATAATATATGGGTATGCTTCGTGTTATTCTGTATATACGCGCCGCGGCTCTTTTGCTCATCGGGAAAAGGAGACTGCTCGAGTTCCTCGCGACTCGCGGAGCCGATGCGTTGTTGGGTGTTCCAACACATATGCTCCGCGGTCGATGTGCCCGGGAATACGCTTTTTACGAAGTTCAAGTTCACCCAGCCTAGCAAAGCAGTGGAAACCAACCAGTTTTGCACGAAAATTGTCAAGATTCTGGCAGCTGATCGATTTTACGAATTTAAAAAATTATACAATGAACCATTAATTATGAATTATTTGATTATGAATTATTTAATTAACGTGGATTTCTCGTAGAGAAGTAGGCAGCACGTGAGATTTACACGTTCGAAGAATTTAAACTCCCGCAACATTATTCTCAATCAATCTGATCATTGATTTTGCTATACTTGTCTGCTTTCTTTGATAATATACTGGAATTATTTTAGTCATTTTTATCCAGGTAATAGATCTACTCATATTAACATGAATTAAAGAATATAAAAAATCATTTCACATCTTCGAAATCTTTTTTTTTTCCTAATCATTCATACAAAAGGATTTTTTTTATTCTTTTTTAAAATTTCAGTCAAAGCAGCCATTCTTGATCATATAAAATTGTGACGCATCTCGTCTCTCGTAATTTCATGGCTTCACTTTCTTTCCTCTTTGGAAGAAAACAAATGTACAGCCTTGACGGAGTATAGCCTTGCCGCATGCTTCGTCGCTAAAAGCTCGTTGTTATAGAAGCTTTCTACATCAAACACTCTTCCACCCAACCCCTTGCCATTATTTACGCAATGATCGAATTTCCCGGCCTTCCTTGTTTTCCACGCCCAATGTCTACTGACGAAAGAAAAAAACAAGTAAAAAAAAAATAATGAAAAAATGTTCGTTCGTCTCTCGATGCCCAAACGAGAAATCGAGGATTGGAAGAAATCGATGAGTGCGTGAAACCGCATGAGCGAATGAACGAATAATTACCGTAATCCGTGCAGTGCGAAAGGAGCCCGGGAATTTTCTCAAGGACCCTCGATCATGAGAAATCAGAATCTCTCGAGATTTATCGAGGAAACATGCTCTGCCACTGTTTAAGGCGCGGCAGATTTTTTTTTTTTTTTTTAATCAATTCAGCCGTCCAATTTATTTATTTATTTAAACATACAGAAGTGTAGTGAGATATTTATGTGAAAAAATACACATACCGATGGCTAAAAATCAATGGAGCACCTTCCATGATATTTTATACGTAAAATTATGCTAGATACGCCCTTCTGACTCTTAGAAATATATATATATACAGACACGTATATATGTATGTCTCATTGACGCATGTATACTTTTTTTTTTAAACAAAACCAGCCACGCCCGAGCGTCTCATGTCCTTGTATGAAAATGCCTCCCTCATCACACCGAGCCGTTGCGGTTAGTACACAATTTTTCTATCGAACGCGGCACATCTCAGGTCTCCCCTCTCTTGCTCCCGATAATGCAACCAATGTCCACCTCCATCGTTGAAGGATCAAGAGAGCTCATTGTGAAAAGAAAAAGAAGGAAAAAAAAATAGAAACAAATGTCCTCTTTGTTTGAAAGAACGGTAAAAAAAAAACAATGGCAACCATGAGTGCCTCCACTACCTTCCTCGTGTTCATATTTCATGGTCCTCGCTCCCTCCTTTCAGGCCTTCGTCTACTCGTCCCCACCGTCACAATAATGCATCGCTATTTCACCGATATATAAAGCCGCGCTCGGTCATCTATAAGCATCACTTTTGTTACGAGCATCAGTCCAGCATACCCAATCAATATGTACAAACTCGTGAGTATATTGATTATTTGAAAAACAAACAATTTTTTATTGGCTTTCGAATAACTGTTAAAGGGCTCGAAAATTTTTTCACATATCGGGAGTAAGCTGCAGCTTAGTCCATTAGGAAAATAATGTTTGATTTTAATTAATATTCATGTTCGAGAGACTTTTTTTATTTATGATATTCTCTTAGAATTGTTCGAGATGTGTCGTTCAAATGAAATTTTGAAATTTTTAATTATCGCTATTAGCGATTCGATTCTTTATCGATTTATATTTATGTTGAAACATATTTTTGTTTGTCCACTGAAATTTATAATTTCCTGTTTTTACTTTGTTTCTCTCGTGAAAAAAAAAAAAATCAGTTCTTGTTCGTCGCCTTCCTGGCTTTTGCCGCAGCTGCACCCGGAAATCTGCTGAGTCCTGTGCTGCCCTACACTGCGCCAGCAGCCTTTTACAGTCCCGGATTAGCGGCGCCTTATCCTTACAGCGCTTACTCGGCGCCGCTCGCTTACAACTACAATCCGTACGCTCCATATCCCTACAAGGCAGCTTACTTAGCGATCTAAATATTAAAAAATTAAAAAATCGCGAGCAATCCCTACATCAGGAGAAGACAAAAAACCATGTACCTTACAACAAAAAACAAAAACATATTTTCCGAAAAAAAAAAAAAAAAAAAAAACGAAAATCTATCAAGAATATTTCCATTTTCCCCACACCACGAAAAGTTTTCCCCTGATTCGTCGATGAATTTTCGGCGATGAAAAATGTCCGAAACTCTGTACAGAAAAAAATGAAATAAAAAACACAACTCTCTGGCAAATCACGAATACTAATTATTATTTTTGTAATTTTAATTACGATCTTCCGTAGTTTTTTAAAACCGTAAAGTCTCACGGTTAATACTTTTTTTCGTGCAAGTAAGAAAATTTACCTCGTGTCAGTTCTTTTTTTTTCTCAATTTCTACGTTTACAGATTACCTCGAAGCCAAGAAAGTTCGAGAATACCCCTTTCTCGTGTTTTCAACGTGATTGGAATATGGAACGTACGATTGAGACATTTTTTCCTCACGTTCGCGCGAGTAATTGCATAATAAATACGAAATTACCGGATGCAAGTGTGAGAGAGAGAAAGAGAAAGAGAGAAAGAGAGAGAAAGCGAGAGAGAGAGAGAGAGAGAGAGATAGAGAGAGAGAGAGAGAGAGAGAGAGAGAGAGAGAGAGAGAGAGAGAGAGTCAGTCGATCGAGTGCACACAACGAAAATAACGAAAGATCGAGAGGATAATCATTGGCTTCAACCAGACAGATGGATGCAAAGATTGATTGAAATTTCATTCGAATTGCACAAAGTACACCATTCGAATCGAATGAAATTTGATTATATATATATATATATATTTTTTTTAATTTTTATTTAAATTGAACAAAATGATTGAAAGAAACATTGTTGCTGTTGTATCGAGAACGTCATTTTCATTACAATTTCCCTATTCACGTAGTTCAAACAGCACACAATGTGCTCAATGTTTCGATTTTAATATTCATAGAAGTCTTAAATAACTTCACATCAGCTGTAGTTGACATCTTAACAATGGGGTCTTGCGGACAATCGATCGACGTCGTTTATCGTTGTATCGACAATACCAAACACACAGAGCAAAATTGGGGTTATGCAATGATTTGCATTGGTTAAAACAAAACGAAAATTATTTTCAATGAAAAGCCGCATATTATAATCCGTGCTTTTACTAACGCAGAAATAAAATTGCACGAATGGTACTTAGTAAAAAGAACAGTTTATTCTGTCATAATAAAAGTTTCATAGATTCATCGTAAAATAGTGAGAATAATATCAGTGTCGTTTCCCGCATTGTTTTCTCATCAGAATGTATACTTGTTGACGTAATAGGGCGAGGCATAAGCGTGATGAGCGACTACGGGAGTATTGTATCCTGTGTAAGAGGCCAGTGGAGATGAATATGCCTGGACGGAATGATAATTGTGGACCGTGGGATATCCCGAGTAGCCGGTAATCACCGGAGTCAGATGACTGTCGGTGTAGGTTACGGTTAAGGGTTTCGGTACCGGGGAACCAGCCGACATGGCCAAAACGGCGGCGACAACCAACTGTGAGCAAAAAAAAAAGAAAAATAGCAAATCAAAGCTACGATTGATTTTTAAAAAAATAAACTTGGATAAGAACTTACGGAATGAATGACATTCGAAACAATTTTTTGAGAAAAAATTAACATGAGAAATTGTTCAAGCAATTATATAATCCTTGCGTCTTTGAAAGAAGGTTTTTTTTTTCGTCAAATATTACTCACCAGTTTGAACATCTTTGCAACGATTTATGCTGGCTTGTTACAAAATCACGATAAAAGATTCAGCGAAGAACTGATATGGCAATCATCGAGAGATTCGGCTTATATATGCTCTCACTGGACTATAAAGACACACCCGGATCTCCCAAATCGCGATCTACATAATCGCATCGAGACGAAAAATCCAGTTCTCATTTTTTTTTCTCATAAAATTCTACCGGTTTCTTTGTCCATTTATTTTCTCTCTCTGCTCGATCTACAAGGAGACGCTGTTCCTCACCAAATCACCCTAACTATTTTTGGCATATCAAAAAACATGATCCATACGCGATATTCTTATTCTAATAATAATAATTTTAAAAAGTCGAATCTCGAATGAAATTGAAAATATTTTCAAACGTCATTTCAAGGATTCGATAAAATCATCATGTACTTTTGTCTCTTCATTTGGCGTTACAAAGGAAAGTCGTCATCGTGAATCTCCAGGCCAGGAAAATAGATAGATAGCCAGGAAAAAAGGTGTGTTTACTGGATGTTTTTTTCCAGGCATTTTTACACAGAAATTACGGTAATAGGGTGAAACTTTGCGTCAAACCCTGATTCGATGGAGTGTGGCTGAAAGCAACGGACGAAAAGTTACAAAGGGTCGTTGACTGTACATAAAACTTCGAGGGTCCAAGAAACAAGGTGAGTATATGGATTGGACGCGTTGGATCATGCGACAGCCATACATAGTTGGAAAACAATTAAAAGCGACGATGATTTGACATGAGGATACTCGAGGATTAACCTCGGGGAATGATCTCTCCCTTCTCGCTTTTGACGACGTCGAGGATACATGAACAAAACTTCATATCCATCTCTGAGAAATAAAAACAGCTCTTTTACGTTTTCGTTTCCTTTCATCCCCCAGTAAGTCAGAAAACATTAGTTATTTAATAAAATGTTTGGCAAACGTTCTTGCCAATGAAGCTGCGACTTTACTGGCGGTGCTCGTTCCCTTCGTAATCGATCGGAATTAAAAATGCTTCTTGATTGAACGAATGGACGAAAGCGTTCGAAACAAAGTTACATTTTGTAATTAAATTTTGTACGAATTTCATTAGCATCCAGTAATATTCATGTAAATGATACGTATCGTTTTCGTTTCAATTGATCAACAATTTCTTAAAATTCATTCGATAAACATCGAATTTCTCACTTTTCTGGACTCATATCACTAAATCTACCGCTGTTATGTAAAACTTTAACACGAAAAAATATTGATACCAATTATCGTATATATACGATCAATCAGGTTAGCGTACGGGTAAAATGAATAGAAATGACCCAGTTATCGTGCCTATATGCGCGTATAATGAATCTCTCGTTAACGTTGAAAATCCAATTGCGTAAAACCCTCAAACCCTCTGGGTCGTTCAAGCGTCGTTATCCATCAGGTCGAGGTCGCACATACGCACTCTCTCGATCACCATAAATCTCGCTTCCCGACCGATACCCTTTACATGTATGGCGGACAAAAGCATAATTGTTAATATAAACATTTTCTTGCGTCCATCGACATAGTCTTCCCTTGCGACGAAGTCGTACACTTTGATTTTTTATTACAAATTCAGTCGCATGAGATAAAATTATCACGATCGATGCAAAAAAAAAAAAAAAACACAAAAATTGGCCTGAATTGGGACGTGGAGAGAATATCCAGCTGTCCAATGAAAAAAAAAAGAACGGTTGGATTTCAATAGTTGACGATATTAGTAGTTTAATGGTACTTAATTATGTAGTTTATATTTCAAACAGTTATTTATCCAACTTTGCGTCAATATAATGAAAATCTATTACCACATATACGTAAATTTGAGTATTGTTCTCTGCAAATATCATTAGATTGATTTCAATAATTGAGATCGATAATAAGAGCAGATCTTTATGAATGATTAATTAACGCCGACCCACGTAATTATTCGGTGTCGGTGAATTCATTGAAGTTTGATATTTATTATCAAACCGCAATATATATATAATACATTATATATATATATATAATACAGCGCATATTAATCGCAATACTATCTTGACCCCAACCAAATTTTCGGAATATTCCACGATCGCGCAGTCACTATAACTATACTAGCGATAGCACTAAAAAAAATTATTACGAGTCATAGACATGTTTTACAAAATTATTGTAATGTCTTGTAACCATAACTGGGAAATTCTAGCCCTATGAAAAATGTACATCCCGACTTGTTTTCTACATAATATAATTTATAGTGCATAAAAATATTGCTAATGCATGTAGGCATTCCTTATAATTAGATTGTCTTGAAAAAAATTACAGAAGTTGAAATAGAATTAATTTTCCAATAAGTTACGATCAAATAAAGTAGCTGAGCTGCGATAATTAAATTTGAATGAAAAACATTTTATATCGGCTCGATAAATTCTTCTTTTACACCGAAATGTAATTTTTCTTATTCATTTATTTTTTTCGTCTGAAATTCACGATACCCTGATCTCTCTTGAAATGCATGCGAGAGTCCGAAGGAGATTTCCGCTCGCGGGTTGTTTGCCAATATAATATGACGAGCCCGGTAACGCCAGAGCGATAAATATCTCGGCAAAACCGGTGATTTTATGGAGCTACACGAAACCCAATAATTGCACAAAAAATCGTTCTGGCAAATGCACATTGAATCGCGCCAAAAGTATCCTAAAAACGATTTTTCACGATATTTCGTTTTTTTTTTCTTTTTTTTTCCTCGATTTCGTTCTTCATAATCGATAAATTCGCGTCCGATTTACGTCACGGGGGGGAATAATAATTATACAGAACACCCTGAAATACGAAAGAGATGCAATTACGGATGAACAAAACGTGAAATGCTCGACTTTGCCAAAATTATAACGTGTTGTATAGTATACGTAACGCGAAATTTGATGGGAGGAGGTCGCGGAAGAAAAAAAAAAAAAAAAAACAAGACCCTCTCGCCTCGTACAATTTCAGCGGAAATACCAGATGAGGACAACATTGAATGTATGTATATGGAGGAAAAAAGTTAAAAAAAACTAATATTAAAAATAATTCGAAACAAAGTCATCAAGGTATAAAAATAAATATAAAAATATTTTATTCGATCTAAATTAACTAAGTTAATGCTGACGTCATCGGTGTACGCTACGGTCTTTTTATTTTTTTCATTTTTTGGTGTATTGTGGTTTATAAACTTATTTTAAAAAATCGTTAACCCCAGAATGTTTCGCATCCGTTATTTTGGCCTAGCAACAAATTGATATTTTGATTATAATTTGATTGTTTATTTATAAAATATTGACTGTAATAATAATAATAATAATAATAATAATAATAATATCTGTAACTGAAATTTTGCTGTAACGATATTCCGAAATAAATATTTTTAAAAAGATTAAAAAAATAATATCAAAAATAATTCGAAACAAAGTCATCAAGGTATAAAAATAAATATAAAAATATTTTATTCGATCGAAGTATAAATTAATTCTGACGTCATCGATATACGCTATGATCTATTTTTTTAAATTTTTTGGTGTATATGGTTTATAAAATTATTTTAAAAAATCGTTAACCCCAGAGTGTTTCGCATCTGTTATTTTGGCCTGGCAATAAATTTATATTTTGATTATAATTTTATTGTTTATTTAGAAAATATTGACTGTACCTAATATAATAATAATAGCTGCAATTGAAGCTTTGCTGCAATAAACGATATTTCGAAATAATTATTTTTAACAATTCTGCACATGTCACTTTTTTAAACTATTAAAAGCATTTGTCATGCAACCACTATAATCCTGACGCACCACCCGCATTTCCATTTCGGCCCGTTATGAACAGCTAGCAATACGAAAGAGAAAGAGAGAGAGATATGTGCATATGTTATGAGCGAAAATGCAATTAATACAGGGACACATTCGGTAACGTCGATTATGTAAATCTCGTCGTTTGTATTCTATGAATAGGTACATGTCAGGAACGATCGGTAAAAATGCAATAATAGCACATGCATATATCGAGGAAGAATTATGGAAATTTTGTCGTATTATCGAAATTTTGGCTTCTATCTCGGCGGACGAAAAGTTTGAAATTGTATTTAGAAAAAAATAAAAAAATTCCAACTTTAAATCCCTCTGGTTTACTAAAATTATCGTGGACTTTCGGGGATTCAATTCGGGGTTTTGAATTCTTCGAAAGATGAGTGCAGGACAAAATTACGAGGAATTGCAATGTGCACTTTTAAGCTTGCAGCTATTAAATTTTTTTTTTTATATATCGACGAGCTGGGGCGTGGTGCGTATGTACATCACTCTCATGAGAGACCCTCAGGCTTGCTCTGGACTTGAACTCACTTTCTTTCCTCCTTTATATCCTTCGGTCCAAAACGTGTGTAGCTCACTCGTCTCGTCCAAGTACAACCAGATCGGTAAACTCGTTTCACACTCACGGGGGCAATATACTTAAATCTTGGAAAATTTATACTTGCACCATATACGCGCATAAATATACATTCCCTACTGGTCTTAATACACATATCAATGGGCAAAACTACGACACACTTATCTGTATATCAAATTACATACCCCGAATATATTCGGACGTCAATCCGTAGGAGTTCACTCTAGCTGTAATTTTAATTTCGAAGATTCCATTTTCGTACTAACGGGCTCAAACTTTTTACGCACGATCCAAGTTACATTGAAGAATTTTTGGCACTGAATATATGGGGAGAATGGACAAAGGAATTTATCTTCAATGGTATATATTTATTTTTTTTTAATCATACTTTTCCCAACTCTGACAGAAATATCATTCATCACAGGCTTCTTTCTTCATGTCAGTACTCTCTTAAGAATGTTCTTTGTAAAAAAAAAAACCCCCCCTTTTTCGAGAATTGAAGATAAAGCGAAAAATCAAGAAATTCAAAAATCCCAGATATCACAACTAGAACAATAAAAAAAAAAAAAAATACGTGTATTTATGTAACGATAATTAACGATATGTGGATGCGTAACAGTGTACCCGATTGCAACTATCCGTCCCTCATCTTGTTTACGCTATTCGTATCGGTCGTTGCACGCGCCTCGACATCCCTTTGGTCACTTATAGTAACGATATATTGATGCATATAGATTATCAGCGATTAAAATATATGGATATGCACGCGTTCAGGGTATTGTGATACCCACGAGAACAAGAACGATTGCACAACGCCCCCTCATCGAACATATGGGATGAACGATATATAGCAATTATACCACATGCACATGATATGTATCGATATACATTCAGTGGGACATTTAACTTGCTTTATTAGATAATAATCATGTAACAAGGTCTATTAATTAATATATATATATATATATATATATTGGTATCTTTATCATTATGGTACATTCAATTTCATTATTAATGGAAGATTTTATAAATCAAATTTAAAAAAAATTTTAACCCTATCACTGTAGGGGGAGGGGGGGGGGGGGTCGATTTGACCTAGGCCAAAATTTCAAACTTTTCCTATTTTGAAACGAAGCAAGGAAGCGTGGCCATACCTCCACCTAAAAAATTGTACTTTAGGGTAAAATTGATGTGGGTCGAGCACTCCGTTCTCGTGGAGCTGTAAATTATTTCGAAGGTAAGAGCAAGGATGACGATGACGATTATGTAGAAGACCAGAACTACTCGACATCGAAATAAATAGTTTTATATTGAAAAATGCGTATATTTCCTACTAAAACCTCCTGCATTCACACCTCAAAAAAATTCATGTGTTCATGTAAAAAAAGTGGGTCTCAATTTTATAATATTATTTGCAACATTTTTTCATTAAAATGCACACTCTTAAGCCTTAATTTCAATTTTGACCTGTTTCATTTCATTCATTTTTCTCCGAGTTATGAATTTTTAAAGAAAAATACTTTTTTTTCACAAGTTGAGTTGTTTATTGTTATTTATTTCATAAATTAATTCGGCAAACCTTATATTTCAAAATTTTATCGTAAAGTAGAAGCCTTAAGCATGACACATGAATTTTTTCAGATTTATAGGAAGACGTTTTCGAGTCTTTTTGAGCATGAGGTCGATTTGGACCCCTCCACTTAAGTGGTGCAAAAAAAGCTCTACAGTGATCAGGTTAATAAATAAATTCAGGACTATTTTATTCCGTTCTATTGTATACTTTGACTATGAAGTCTCTCAGTTACATGCATTAATGCTCCAAACCTATGTATACCTATCACGACTAAATGTCTTGAGCCATCGATCTATATATTAGCTCCTCGGTACATTACACGTGCATGAATTCGCACTATAGGTCACAAGAGCTTACAATGTATATTTATGTTACATATACATAGAAAGTACATACAGTCGAATTTGGTTATAAGCAATCTGGTTATAAGCAATTTCCCCTCCGATTTTTTTTCGAGTCCGCTCAGCGCGGTCCCTCACCACAAGCCAATTGCCTATAACCAGCAGCATTGCGCATTTCACCGACGCACTCACACACATTAAGAACGCTACATTGATGCGCTGTAGTGGGGGAGCCAGATTTTACGACTCTTCGGCGTTTTTTTTTCCCCTACAGCCCCGAAGGATTGCTTATAACCAAATTCGACTGTATATAGCAGACTTTACAATGGGTTAATATTGTTCTCACCCACTATAAATAAAGTCAGCTGTTATATATAGCCGTGGCAGGTCGTGTCTGCATTGTACGACGGACAATTGTTACACGTGTAAAGCACACTCCAATGCCAGCCAGCGGTGAGACCTGCAAAGAGAATTTACGGAAGTATTTCATGGTTGGGAATTTTCCACGTAAGAAAGCAAAAGCTCGAAGCACGAGTTAGCTTGGCGAGAATCGATGATGGGTTTGAGGCGTAATGAAATTTTATCAAAAAATCACTCGATGGGGATGGAGCTTTTTTGAACGAGTGAAAATAAGGAAAAGAAGCAAAGAAGTGAAGTATAAAAAAACAATATTTATGCAAATTTCCATTACCAGCATTTGTTTATATTGAGAATACTTAAAAACCGGATGTTACTCTTGGATTAAGAGTAATTAATAATGAAAATTCGATCGTAAATCGTTCTGAAAAGGGACAACCAACCCTCCAGGGGATTTATTTTTATTTTTATTTTAAGGGTCTTCTCGTGTCGTGTCGAGTTCTCGCCCTCTCTCTCTCTCTCTCTTTCTCAATACATCCGGATGGCAGTCCAAGAAGCACACGTGTCGATTTTGGTATAATATCCCTTTGCTCGATCCTTTCGCGAGACGGGCAATAGATGAAAAAAAAATTCCAAAACGATGGTGAAAAAAAGCCAGGGTAAAAAAAATTATACCCGTAAAATGATACGGAACCCGTGACATTTTTTTCTCCAGGGAAATCTTCAGGTCTTTTCTCTCGAAAAGCCTGACTTTGATTGAAAAATTTTTCAAAAATATATTTTTCATTGAAAATTTTTTGTGCGTATTATTCTCGCGGTAAAACTTTTTGTTTTACGTTAATTGCATATTAATTATACGTCAAAATATGGATAAAAATGTATCCTTTCATCTTTAAACCCCTGCCACATTCTCGATACGTATACTTTTTGCCTCGTCATTATTATCCCACACTGAAAAACAAAATTAAATTTCAAATATAAATACTTTATATTAGTTAAAAAAAAAAAAATGATTCATTTATACTCAGATAATATCTTTGCCTAAGAATCGAAAGAATAATCAATCATTTATAATCGGTGAATCACTTGACCTTCAATTATGAAAATAAAAACAATAATTAAATCTTGCATAATTTCACATATTATTTTATACTGGAGGGTTTTGTATGGGTGATGTACTTTTTGCGCGATCGTGGGCCACCGTCGAGGGAATATTTAAAAAATAAAAAAAATCTCACGTTTCACTCGAATATTTGCAAGTTTGTGAAAAGCTTACGAACATTGTTTTCTTTTTTTCTTTTTTTTTTTTAATTCTTTCGAAGCTTCGACGAGAGAATGGCGTGTGAAAATGACTGGCTTTGTCCCTTGCGTGTCGATCTCGATCGGTGATATTTTTCGAGGAACGTGACGACGAACAGACAGTGAGCATTAACGCGACGTCGATTAGACGAGACGAAATAATATGCGAGAACGATAGAAAGGAAAAGAGAAAATTCGATTTTTTTTTTGGGTACACGTGCCAACGTAACTGTATTTAAATGTTTCCATTCTGTTGATATTGACGTCACATCTCATCTGTCCTGACCGATTTATTTTACAGATGCAGAAGAAAAAAAAAGAGTGAAAACATCGCAAAGAAACAATGATTTTAATTAAAATTCGCATGTATTTTTTTCTTGATATGCAGCAAGAGAAAAATATTGTTTGGAATATCAATTTATTCATTTCAATGTTTTTTTTTTGACATTGCCATGGCAGTATATTGGATTCAATTAAAGGAGATGTTCAATACTCCAATTCTTAAAATTTTGTTCATATGTATCTTATAAGATTAAAGTGTCATCTTTCGCTTTATTAAAAGACGAAGAGAATCACGCTCTTCTTTCGTTAATGCTCCAATTCTCCAAATTTCGTTCATATTTATCTTATAAGATTAAAGTGTCATCTTCCGCTTTATTAAAAGACGAAGAGAATCATGCTCTTCTTCAGCTCGAAATGTCAACCGTCAAGGATTCAAAAAACAACTGTACCGGGTTTTTTTTTACCGACCATGTCGTCTACCATTTCACCGCAAGGCCTAAAAAAGAATGCTTCTCAGTTCTTCGCTTTACTGAAATAATATGCGATTCAGATTAAATCTTTCCATCTTTTTCTCACTTTTGCGAAGAATACCGGTTTCTCGTATGTCCCTCTATAAAAATGTAATTCCTTACGGATCAAGCAAAAAGAAAAAAAATATTTATTCGAATTATCTGCGAATAATGAAAATGAATGAAAAGCGATTATCCATCTATGGGAGAGCACGAATATTGCTTTTTATACAATTTGAATTTTATATTCATCATTGAAATGGTGAATTTCACGTTTTTATTTGTGATAAGGAAAACTCCTGGGTTGCGATTCTTCGAATGAAACGTATCTCAGAATAATTATTTAGAAAGAATAAAAAAAAAATTAAATATAAATAATTTGCTCGAACATAGTAGCTATGAGGTCAGCCACCCACGAATTATCGTCTAGCGTCGTTCCGCGAGCTTGCAAATTACTTTTCAAACATTTTTCCTCTTTTTTTTTCCAAGGAATCGAGAAGAAAACGAGTGAAAAAATAAAAAGTTTTTCGTCCCCCGACACATTTATGAATACGATCCTACACCCGGTGAAACTTTGGTGCACACCCCTTTGAGAGATCGACGAACCGTCGTAGGCAAAATTGCAATTCAAACCGTCTGGATTACGGATTTGATGAATTTTTTTTTACACGTAAACTAGGCACAGAAATTCAGGGATCGGGACATAAAAAATAATGTTTGAGTTTCAATGGCAAATGAATTGTAAATAATAATTGTTCAAAATTACGAAAAAAAAAGTGATTGATTCAGGATAGCTGCTAATTATTAAAAAGGTTGTAGTTTTTTTCTATACTCATCAATATAATTGTTCCATTGAAAAAAAATCTTTTGACGAAATAATTATGTTCAGATCATTAATAATAATAATAATAATAATAATATACAATTTTCGTTTCATTTTCCATCGTGAATTTGGTCATACGAAGGTTTCTACTTTGTTGGGCCAAATTTTTTTCGATTTTTCATCAATTTTTTATGCGAAAAATATTAAATATAGAATGTTGATATTTGGTATGCTTACTAAGCGGTCTTTATTGAACATAATAATATCTTTTAAAGTTTGACAAAACATAGTATTGGGAGTGAGAGGAGCCACGTATGTCAGTGCTCCAGCGATGATATTCTTCGCTTGTGGAAGTCGCAAGTCCTGGACAGGTGATCCGTAGCAAAAAAATGGAATATATTTTTACTTTGTACAATATTGTGTATAATTCGAACTAGAATTATCCAAAAATATTCAAACGTTTTTATTTTATGAACAGAAAACTACAAAATTTTTTGGCAAAAAACTAAACTTCCTTTTCTATCGCTTACTTTTTTTTATTTTTCAATATTTCTTCTTCATCCTAGTTCGACTTATACACAATATTGTACAAAGTAAAAATGTTTTTCATTTTTTGCAAAAAAGTGAAAAAATTTTTGGCAAAAAATTAAACTTCCCTTTCGATCGCTCACTATTTTTTGTATTTTTCAACATTTCTTCTTCATTCTAGTTCGACTTATACACAATATTGCACAAAGTAAAAATATTTCTGATTTTTTTTCTTCAGATCACCGGTCCAGGACTCATAACTTGCGCAAGCGAAGATTATCATCGCCGGCGCACCGACATACGTGGCTCCTTCCACTCCCAATTCCATGTTTTGTTACACTTTAAATGATATTATCATGTTCAATAAAGACCGCTTAGTAAACATACCAAATATCAACATTCTATATTTAATATTTTTCACATAAAAAATTGGTGAAAAATCGAAAATCTTTTGGCCCAACAACGTATAAACCTCCCTTAATACAAAAAGATATTCGTGAAACGTTATTGGGATTTTTATCGTAGAAGGAATAACTGTCAAAGCCGAGCAAATTCACTTGTGTATACTACTTATGCGCCCAGTTGTCCAAGGAAAAACAAATGAGTGACGCAAAGTATTTGTATGTAAATTTAATAAATCCTCGTCGTGACAAAAATATTTTCTCAGTGCATATTATATGAATAGTGTGAAATGCTCCATGGGAAGTAGGCCGCCATTTTCCAGCAGTTCTCGAATTCATCTATTATTTATCATACAAAAAATCTCCTATGATTATAGCACCCCATAATAATATGTATAAGGTATACGTCCCAATAACCGGAAGTGAAATCCCAGATAAAAAATTTCTAACAATCCCAAAAATCTAAATAAACTTGATCTATTTTACTAGGTCTATTTTATATCCCTTTAATTTTGGCTTGAGATCGACTAAAGACGTCGTAAGCTTTTTGTATTTCACTCGTTTTTTCTATTTTTCACATTTGACTTTTGATTTCTAAAGCTACTTTCTTCGATAAGTAAGTTTTTTCGGATTTTTCGAATATCGTGAAATACTTCGTCCATACACAAATTTGTACATATTATGTATTATTAAACTTTTATGTACATTTTTACGTACATATTCATCAATGTGTATGCGTAAATGCAGTAATTTTACGTGTTGAGCGCCTAATGGAAGGGGACTAGTCGAATTATCGGGCGTTTTTTTCCCCCGGAAGTCAGAGTCCAGAGGCTAGTGAACCCTTACTTGTTGAAAGAGGGCGAGTGAGAACGCCCTGAGGGTCGTCGCTGACATAAGGTTGAGGAAGTGGAAGAGTAAAGTGGAGAGAAAAAAAGAAGGAACGGAGAGACAGATGGCGAGAGGGAAAAGAGAATAACGGGTAGGTTGACGACCGCACCAACGAACCAACGGAATATCTCATCTCGATGTCGTTCCTTGACACAAGAAGAAGCTTCTTCTTATTCGTTTTTCCTCGGCACTTTGCTCTCTCGCAAGATCATGACGATCCTCACGATCCTCGTAGACTTCGTCCTTACCGTTTGTATCCCTGAATATATATATGTATATATACATATATCTCTCGAGGGACATACATACCGAGGAAAATCAACAGAGCACGATGATCCTTGAGACAACTTGAGAGGCAATACGTATATATATATATATATATACGTAAATAGGTGTCATCAACCTTCTTCGAGAGGTAGTGAAAGGATGAAACATTATTTCTTTTTTAATTGCCAAAGGACATCAGAGCAATCCGTTATGATGAAATTCTTCTTCCTGCCTCAAAGCAGACACAAGAAGGGCTGAAAAATCTGGGAAAAATTATCAGTCTTATTTCATAAATTGCATCGTGATAATTTTTTAATTATGCTGCTTTCAAATGAGAAAAAAAAACGAATGAGATGGAAAAGATGATTCGTGCTGACGTGATTTTTTTTTAAAACGGAACGATCAATCATCTACTTTGTTGGGTCCGAATGATCGATTTTTCGTTAGTAACATTTTATAAAAATCCATGAAAGTTGTGTTCCTGGGATAGCAAAACTGCCGTAAGTTTAAAAATTTTCGTTTTATAGTATACCTCATTAGCGAAATTTTAAAGTTTGAAATGATTTTTTCACAAATTAGTATACGCAAAAATAGCGTTACTCGTCGTATCTCGGGAAATTTACCAGAATATTTTTGATATTTTTGTCGAAAAATTTATGAATTTCAATTAGACGAAGAGCGTGAGAAATTCATTATTAATACAATAAGCTTATTGTCGTTCTTCTATTACGTAATAACACTCTTCGTGAGAAGAGGAAGGAAAGAAAATTGATATGAAGAAAACGGAATTTTTTTTTCTTCTTTCCTCGAATGCCCGCATGTTTATCCATAAATTATATATATATATACATATATGTTGCTACAACATAACCGCTATGAGATATCATCTGAGGGCGTAGAGTTCAAGTTCATTAACGCGCATTATATGTCATGGTCTTCGGAAGAAAAGAAAGAAGAAAAAAAAGACATAAAAACACGTCAGTTAGCCAAAACAACTCTGGACTAGCAAAAACATGTACACTTACGTTGATCAGCAAGTATTCAAGGAAGCATGGTTGTCCGAGAGGGTGGGAAAAAGGCAAGCAGGAGAGAAATATTATACGACGAGATGTTGTTTATTTCAATCGTTTGCTAAAATAACTAACCTTAGGCAATCACACAGCGTGAAAGTACACGTAATATATATATATATATATATGTATATATATAATGCATGCAAAAGATGGAAAATCATATGGTTCGAGGAATCTTCCATCGGGAGCTCCACTAAGGCACCCTTCTGATGAATCACTTTGACGAGAAATAATAATAATGATAACGAATAGAAGAAAAAAATTGTTGATTGCACGATCCACAATCTGATTCTGTAGATAGCAATTTCTTTTTTTGCCTTTTTTTTTTTGATACTTTGACATTCGTAATACGCAGAGTCAGACACGGTCGCTCAACCTTTTGCCATCGATCCAAGGAGACTTTGAGGTGAAATGATAGTTAGACGCCAGCGGGAGATATTTAATGGAGAAATCTTTGCGATAACAGTCTATGGTAATATTATCTCGATGGATAATACGACGATGAGAAGTGAAGCAATTTTGGAAAAAGTTCATTGATACCAAACAATCGTCGACCAAAAGTACATTCGCACAATCATGCAATCAATAAAATTTCCAATATTTTCAATTTTTTAGGATTTCAACCAGTCTGCCTGGGACTACTTGACACGTTGGCACACACTTCAGATACAATAATTCTTTATATATGAAAAAAAATTGCCAAATCGTTCGGCAGATCGGTTTATTTATCGCTAACATATTATATTTATAACCCTGATAACGCTAGCACTCTCGAAAGCTGAGTGCTTGACGTTTTTTTGCACAGAGAGAAAAAAAAAAAAAAACATGGTTCACCAAAGTTTTAACGAACTTATATTCGGAACTGCCGTCCGACCAACCAAACCATTAACCCAATTGGGTCGATTTTCAACCAAATTGGGTCATTGCTTCTATTTTTGGTGCGCTCGTCCCTGAAATTGCCCACTGTGCGTAGGTGCAGTGAAAAACAAAAAAAAAAATCATCTATTGTCCTCTGAAACGTGAATTTGCTTGTCTTTTTTCACACGTCATCTACGCACGCTGGACCTACCTCATATTGGAAATAGATATGATAATGATGCGTTGATCACAATACAGTATATAAGGTCTACGGAGTATTTCATCTCTCTCGTAATAAATACGTCAGAGAGCATCGAGATAGAGCAAGTAGCAGAATGAAGTTCATTGAACCCCAAAAATTTTATCGTCGAGCAAAAGGCTCGACACCACGTAATCCATCTCTCCTCCCTCCTTAAAAATTCAATAATTCAACCTTGGTAAAAGAGCCGAGGAAGCAGATACTCGCTTTGGGTATTCGAGGATCGCAATACATAATATACTTATAGGCGTTATATACCATTGAGGGTTTCAAGCAATAATTCACTCGGACGGTAATCGAATTACGATAATCTTTTTTTTCCCCCAATACGTAAATGAAAACCTCAATTCTTTCATGGCATACGAAATATACAAATAAACCGAAAAAATCATTAAAAAATCATTTTGTTTTTTCAAGTGTTTCAAAAATTCGTACAATCCGGAGCTGCTGATAATGAGTGAGCTTTATCAAGTGCGTCAAATTGCTCGGAATTTTACCAGAAAAAAAACTCATATATACATATTTCTGAATGATTGTATTCAACAATTTAACGTTTATAAGTATAATCATTCAATCCTCAAATCTTGAAAGCCTGTGATAAAAAAGAGAAGAAAAATTATAACGAAATTCCTTGATTTTCATTTTTAAAAAAATGTCGACGTTATGATTAATTACGAAAATAAAGTATTCTACTTTTGTAATTATTTTAATAATGACAGACGAATTTAACTTTGACGGTTACCTCAAAAAGGAAAGAAATCTTATCCCTGGTCCACGTGAAGATGAGAGCGAGCCGTTCGTTAGGTGAGGTGCACGCGCTTTGCCAGGTGACAATGCCAAGCTCGTGTCTCGCTTGCTGTACGTTTATACTATTGTGCCAGGACACGCTTTATCTGCGGTTGCCAAGGCGCGAGGAGAAGAGTGTCAGGTGGTTGAGTAAATTGAGCCAATATGTACAGCAATACCCCGTCGACATCTTCAAATCCCTTCTCCGATTCGCGCACACCCGGATGGGAATCATATACACCCAATTAGAAGACGAGAGACTTCATGTCACGTTGACGGATCTCAAAACGATCTGCGTCAAAAAAATAATGGGGGAAAAAAAAAAAACAGAGAAGAATAAGAAAAGAGAAAAGATTCGAGAGAACTCGTGAGACCTGCGTCGCGAAGGGCACGTGAGAAAAAGTGTGTCGCATATAGTTCAATCGTTTCGAGCTGATATCTCGAGACCTTGCTCACCTACAACTATTTACATCCAGGAGATATTTCAACTTTTTCGAAACGTCCTTGCGCCGATTCACCTATACCTGGAAATTGGATATTCCGATAAAATATTAGCTTCAAAGAAAGAAGAAATACGTGTCAAGTATGAACGTTTGTTCGAATTCCACATGAAATAAACGCAATATCAGAGTGACTGGTAGGTCAGATAGAACACTTCGATCCTACGAATTTTTTATAATTTGATAAGCTTGAAAAAGAGTAGGATGATCGAATTATCGTGGAATGTCTCAGGTATAACAGCAATTATATCTGATCAGTAATATATATATATATATATATATATATATATATATATATATATATATATATCAACAATTAATACTGAAACGTGCCTCTATTGGAGGCGAGCTAACTTAGGAAAGACTAGATGTGTAGAACAGGATAGACGCGATATCACGTTGTGCAACGCCAGACTCTCGGATTCACGGGATGTGAACGCTCTTGCTCAAGACACGCGAACGGAAACCAAGGAAAATGTCAAAAGCATGTCAATCCGAGAGAGTGGATTAACGAAGCTTTCCTCTCAGCGATTCTCCAAAAAAAAAAAAAAAAAAAACCAATATCCTCGTGAACACACGTTGGACAATTAAAAAAAAAAAAGGTTAATATTGAATTTTGCACACTGACTTTTTGGATTTTTCTTTTTTTGCAAAAGTCAAACTGAGAAAGCCAAAATTGAGCTCACACATGAGGATTTACGAATATGCATAAATTGTGAGGTGGCATTTCGCTGACTTTAATTGGCAATTTTTTTTTTTTAACAAATCAATGAATTTGAATAGCATGAAATTTAGCGAGGATTGAGAATACGATTCCTGCGAATATTCCCAGATAACTCGAGCTCCTATCGAGTTTTTTTATGGACTAAATTGTCCGGTGCAATTGTCGAGTGGGTTGACAGAAAAATATATTGTAGCGTGTATACGTAGGATGCCTTTTCATTCATTTTCTATTTATATTTCCTCGTGTGTCCGAAAACAAATCATTCTGATCGAAATAGATATTCCCGAGTACTTGTATACATATATATGCAAAATACTCTACGAGCTTTTGTGCATGCATATGGAATAATCATAATGAAGTTTAGTTATCGTTCATATGTAATGTTGCAACGGGAGAATGCGGTAAAAGTGAAAACGGATATAAAGCCATGTAAAATATGTTTTCGAATCGTCCTGACAATGCGCATATAGACTGCATATATATATATATATATATATGTATGTGTATATCGATGGACCGACGGATGAGAGGAGAATATCGTAATAGAATGCGGCGCGTCGCAAAGTTTCACGTGTTATAGAATATAGGCGCAGGCGTAGGATCGCGAGGGTATATAAGGGTGCGTATCAACCACCACGGGCTCAGTAGACCTCGGTACACCGAGCGATTCATGAGGTGAATAAAGAGTGACGAAAACAAATAGCCACCCTTCACGACCTCAATATATAACACATCGACAGGAAATCCAGGATATCGAGACACGAGTCAGTGAAGAATCACGTATACTCGTTCGAGCCTGCTTTCTCAACGAAAAAAAAAAAAAAAACGAATTAAAAAAAAAACAAAATTCAACGAATTAATTTTTTTTTTTTTCGTCGATATACTTCGAGTATCGAAGAAACTTTTTGCGTTCGCGTAAGCGTTTCGTTTGAAATATACGTCAAAGTTTTTCGTGCTTCGAAGGAAAACGAAGGAAGAAGAAAAACGAGAAGCATCGAATTTCTCTGTTTTCCCGAGTGATCGAGGAAGCGTCTTCTCCGCGGTGTTTGTGAAACGATCTATTTGCAAAATCATTTCTGACCAGGCGGAAAAAAAAAAATTAGTCCGTGAATAAAATTACGATGGAGGAATCAACGAGACTAACTGACTCGACGTTGCATCGTCGCAAGCGCATTATAAGCCAGAATCGTCCGATATACGTTGACGACGAATCGAGCACCGACAGCGGCTGCAGCAGTCGCGGTAGCAGCGAGAGCAACGAGAGACTCTCGAGACGCGGAAGTGCCGATCGTCTTTGCGGCTCGACGATCGTTAATTCCCACGGGAGCTGTTATCTTCATCGTTTCAAAGCTCATCAGCGTCAGTCGTTCACCTCCCGATCACAGGAGAGATTATCGTCCGGCGCGATTTGTGCCAATACACGAAACAGCCGCTCGAAATCCTCGAGATCGTGGAGCCCGAGCGAGGAGAGAGGCAACAATCATCACAGCCAACAGCAGCAGCAGCAGCAGCAGCAGCATCATCATCATCATCATCACCATCATCATCATCATCATCATAGTCGCGAATCACCGTCGCACTCGTCAAGTCCATCGGACGCTCAGAGCAGCGACAGTGATTCCCTCAAGAGGCCATCGAAGACCGAGGTCATAAGGCGAGCTCTTCAGTGTCTGAAGATCGCAAAGTGGCAGGAGAATGGTAATAATCACAACAACGGCAGTGACGGCGGTGGCAATAATAACAATAGCAACAATAAAAGCCCGAAAGAGAAGAAACAAACGAAAAAAAGTCCAAGAAGAATACTTCGTGATCCGGTGTCTTATACGTATGTCAAAGGATTGTCGGGATTACCGACTCAGAGAGTACCGAGACATTTGACTCAGCAGAGTGTTGCACCGTGCTCGTGTCACAATACCATTGGACTTTATCGATAAGAAGCTCATCGCGAGAGGGTTGTTGTTGCTGTTTTTTTTGCTTTTTATTTGTTTTTGGTTTTTGACATTACTTCACGTCGGCTATGGCGATTTGACGCTGTACATTTCGGAACTTCACGACGAAGAAACAAGGCTTGTGACTCGCTATTGAACTCGATCGTTATATTGTGCGTTCAAAATGACTTTCAAAAAGTATTACTTTGACCTTCATCGACTCGCGATTGCGTTGAAGAAGATTTTGCGAAGAAAACCGAGATACACACGAAAATCTTGCCCCAATATCATCGAGAAGAGATGGCGTTCTTTTAAATCATCCACTTGTTCACGTCGATTCAAGCTGTGGCAACGAAGAAATTTGACGGTATACGAAATTCGAGCTTGAGATTAAAAAAAACATGAGCACCACTATATATCACACATGGACTTGTAACACCGGCGTGTGTGAGTGCAAAGAAAGGTTTTTTTTTTTTTTAAAGACTGTGCCCTTTTGTCTGACGCTCAAGCTACGGGTATTTCAAAGCTTTGCGTAAAATACGATCATCACACATGTGTATTCATTACGTGTATATGATATTATATGATAATATTATGTACCAAGAAGTATATTTTTAGATATAAACGATCAATTAATTGAACAAAGCTGACGCGACACTGCTTTTTCGAAAAGTAAAAAAAAAAAAAAAACAAACAAAAACATTAGAACGACATTTCAACTTCCATTGTCCACCGGAAGTACGAAATTCGTCAACGATGGGAACAGTATTGAAGAAATATTTTAAAAAATCAAGTTCGATTCGGAGAAAATCGTTAACACTTGTCGCTTTTCTCAAAACACTGATTATCATTATAATTATAATTTTTTTTAAATGCTATTATCATTATCATCACTGTTGTTATTACATATTCAATAATCGCACTTTCTCAAGCCCTCAGGCAATTATCATTTGGCCAATTACTAATTACGAAAAAAAAAAAAAATCTAGCGTCGAAAAGTGTAACGAAGGAGCTTATTATCATCATCATTGATGATTACTGTTAAATTAAAGCGATCCAAGTTGATACATAGCGTTATAGATCGACCAGAACAAACAAGCTCATCCGTTTCGAACCTATTAGCATATCAGTCCAATTGGCGGACACACGATATACTGTATTAATGTTATAAAATATATATTTACTCGTACTCGACGAATTAAGCAACTCGATTCGTGACCCAAAACGTTTCGTCGGCAAAGTCAATTCTGATATCGGGGCACTAATATTATTACTACGACTATTAAGGATAATTAATTATTAAATAAGTAACAAAAATGTAATGAAAACAAAAAAAATTGTCGTCGCAGCGAAAATAAATTGCGCGGCGTTCGAGTCGGGAACACACAATTACGATACATAAATATATAAATATACGATCAATTATCTTTATAATGGATTTGAGAACAAACAAAAAAAAAATCATCAGTCGAAATTGACTGCGAGAATCAGGCATACTGGAAAAACACACACACATACACGCAAACATTAAATCATAAAGAAAATGATTTGTCAATGAAGGACCCCATTTTCATTTTTAATTACTTTTTTTTTATTATAAAAAAAAAATGACAATGAATGTCTTCGATGGACAATAGCGATAAAAATCATCCATTTTTCTCTTTTTTATTTGACTCTTGTGGCATGTATGTGGGTGTGTTTGACGTTTGAATATGTTTTTGATCGGCGGATTCTCAAGAACGAATTTATAATGGACGTACATCTCTGTTTTACGATCCACTCCTAGTGCCTTTGTAGATATTTTCCCTGTTGTGTGATTGTCGGCAATTATAAAGTAGAATCCTTACTACATTCATAAATTAATAAATACACACACACACATACACACATATATATATAATTAATAATTCATGATGGTTATAACGTATTTCGAAAGAATTTACGCGCGTGCAATGTGTGACTGAATTATGTAATACAATCGAAAGAGAGAGAGAGAGAGAGAGAGAGAGAGAGAGAGAGAATCTCACCTGTATCACCCTCGCGTGACAATTAGAAGAAAAAAAAAAAGAACAAATGAAAGCAAAACTCTGAATCTGAGTGTTTTCTATCGATAACTATGTGAAGAATATTTTACGTTCGAAATAAACGTTTTTCATGCCAAATCCTACGAAATGATTTTTAATTTATTTCATAATACCTGCACGAATTAAATCCTCCGAGGTTCAATAATTAACTCATTATCCGTTAATTCGTCATTTATTTATCAACGGATCGTGAATTACTACTAAAAAACGGGGGGGTTAGATAAACAGCGTCGATGATTCTTTTTCCCGAAATAGAGATGTATAATCTTATCCCCTTGATGACACCTAATGTCAAGAGTAAAACCGAGAGAAAAAATAAATTCGAGTATCTCACAATTTCCCGGTGGGATTCGAATTAAGACTCTCATCGTATGTCAGATGACGATAGGGCATGTCGAAAAATTCGAGACACATGTGGGAGCCTTTGGTATCATTCCACGCCCCCCTTGAGTTTATGTCACGAAGTCGTCATTCGCCTTTCTGATCTCTTTTCACGATCTTACGATCAAGCTGACAACCGAATCTAATTTTGCTTTCTATATCTCTTTCTTTTTTTCTCTTCCAAAAAACTCTATTGAATATCCGATGGATTCATGTTTCGTCGTGATATTTATCATTCACTTTGATCGATATTTGAGTTCTTCGTGTTTTGTTGTTCTTATACCGATCCCTTTTTACGATGAAAATATGAGAAAATTGTAGCAAAAAAAAGCTTCTCCCGGCAAAATTGTACTTAAAAAAAAAAAGGTAATTGACGAACGGTCAAATGAACGTCGAAATACCTGCACTAGAGTAACGTGAATTATAGATGTCGCAATAACATATTGTATATATTATATTTCATATGGACGAATCACTATTTTTTTCAATATAAAACAATGCATAATGAAGGAAGTATTAAGTATTTGTATTCTGAATGTACAACTATGCGCAGCCTATTTTTGGATATTAATTTTTCCATGGATATATACTGAAGTGCTTGTGAAGAGACGGTTTGCGAATTTTTTACGAAGTCACGGAAATATACGAAGGGCTAAAAGGGATGAGGGGGGGGGGGAAGAGGGGGCTGAAAATAGGGGTGTGTTGTAGTCTGTATTCAGTTGCAGAGGAAAATGCATCGCATGGCCTCATTTGAGGGTCCAATCGCAGGATAGAACATGGAAAGAGAGTGAAAGAAAGCATGTCCGAAGGGTGGGAGAAGTTCGAAGGGTGAAAAGCTCACAGGGATGCGCGTGTATGTATATACATATGTATAATATATATGAATTCTTCGAGGTGGTTGACCTCGGACCACCTCCGACCCGATTACGAGTCGCAACCCTCTTTTATTCACTTTATTCCTATATTCTCGTTACCCTCTTACGTCACCAAAAGACCTCGATATCTCAACCATATTTTCATTAATTGTTCCTTAGATCGATTTCCTTTTTGTTTTCGTTTTTTTTTTTTTTCTAACACACCGATGTGTGTCGCTAAGTTTCGTAACGGAAATTTCGAGAAGGCGAAGAGAGAAAATTCACCAAAAATAAGTCACATGTGTAAGTACTGAGAAAAAATTTTAGCGTATACAAATTCTATTAATAATCGAAATGTAAAGTTGGAATTTTCGTACTGTAAGCACGAAAAATCGATAAAATGCTTCTTTGTTAATCGCAACAACAACAACAAAAACCGTTAAATTTTTTTTCCCAATTATTCATGACATTCCGCACGTTTGAGACTCGAATTCAATTCCATTAGCCGCAATAAAACGTATTGCCGCGCGATGGCAAAGGGAGATTCACTTTTTGTACAACTCTCGAAATTGCATTTGATGTTACACGGGTTAGCGTGTTCCCGACTGGTACACAGAGCCTTGACTATAGACACTGTGTGCACCGGATGATCCTTGACCCTAATGCGCGTGCCATCCTTTGATCCTTTTCTCGCTCTGTTCAACACTGCCCCCCCCCCCCCCCCCCCCGTTGCAAAAAAGCGCAACCTTGCTCCAAGAGACGAGCCAATCTGGCAGCTTTCAAATTCCTCGCTGTTAAACTATACATACGTTTATTTATTGTATATCGATGAGAAAAGCTTTGTCAATATCGTGAGGAGGTTTCGGGAACAGTCACGTTAATCGCTTATTAAAAATTCTCTCTTCGTGTATATGCTCAATATATAAATTTAAATAAAAAAATTTTAATACATAATTTTTTTTACTTTCTACGCTTTATATGCGGAAAAAAATCAGACCTTCAGCAAAGAATTTTTATCGCAATGTTTATTTAATTTTTCAATGAATCTCGAATAAGTACTTTACTCGAATCGGTTGGCAATCGTTTAGCCTTCGTTATACGGAGATAATACGATAAATACTTGGGGTCTCGGGGGTAAATAATGAATAAATTAAATTAAATGAATGTCGAGGGAATGACGTCAAGTCTGGATGGACGATTATTTCACTGAAATGAATTTACACAGTTGTTAGATTTCTGCTACGAATACACAAACAATATTATAATATACATATACATATATGTATATTCTATTGTTTTTGTATATCCGTTAAAGTATATAATGGACCCGGTACCAGTCCGAGCGCTTTTGACTGGGCGTAAAACGGCGTGACTCGCAGAGTACTTCAATTACGTAACATTCTCCGCGTAATATTCGAAATTGACTTATATCGCTGTTTAGCTCGATTCAGCCGATATAACGAAATATCTCGTCTCTTTCACGATGTCGAATGTTCCAGAACGCAAATGATCGTTACGCTTCATCCTCATCGGGCAAACTTTGCGCTCCCTCGCCTGGATGGTTTATAATATTCGATATTTAAGGGAGAGTCGGATAGCCCCGACCATCTGAGGATTTTTGTGAAAATCTTTTTATCAAAAAAATATTTTGGAACGGGTAAAGGTTGAAAATAATATACTCCGTTGTCGTAGTAACACACCCTATATATTTCGATTAGACTATAATAAAAAGACTACTTAACAATTTAATGATTTTCGGAAAGTGTCGGATTGCCCCGACCGCTAAGCAAATCACGTATATTAGAGCACCAATTTACCGATCTGCAGCAATTCCATCTATCGTAAAATAGTCAAACTAGTTAGTGGTCAGGACTACCCGCCGCGGTCGGGGCAACCTAATTCTCCCCTATGTGTACCTATATTATATTTCAACGCTTGCCTATTGGTGCTTTTCTGCTTCACACTCATTGACGCCTATTCATTTGAGAACTAAGGAGGGTCGAGCGTTACATCGATATATATGTTGGGGAGCACCGGTTTTTTTTTTATTCCTTTTTTTTTTTTAGATAATGTCCACTAAAAGTTTGACATCGTAGTCTCCGCAAGCTCGACTTCGCCGTTTTCGAGATAAAAAATGTTAAAATGTCTTCGTATAGCGCGATTTCTTGTGACAAAACGCGCGGGGAAAAAAATTTCGAAACGGAAAAAGAGTCACAGCAATTACCATCAGTGGATCGGAGTTATATAAATACTCCGATACCATATATAAGACTTACCACATCATGGAATATGAACAAGCACAGACTTTTTTTATCACCGAAAAAGGCATTTTTTTGTCAAAAAATATTATTTTAGTGACGTATTAGCGGCGCAGTTCTCTCAATCCCATTTATCATTATTATTACGTACAACTATATCATATTGGAGCATCCGTGTTGCAAAAGTGCAGTGGTACGAAGGCGTATTGCGGGTGGATCAGAATCTTTTACGAAGAGCCCGTAAGAGAGGAAGAAAGAGAAAAGAGAGCAAGAAAGATGATACTCGTACGTGACCAGTTGGCTTTTGTGCCGGTTTCCCGTGGCCATGACGCTCAGGGGGGCTTGAGTGCAAGCGCGGTTGGAATACACGACCCATATTCAGGGAGTTGCACTATATGACGTCACCATAGCCGCAGCATCAGAATCGGGTTCATTCACGAGCCTCCGCGCGACCCAGTTGTCGACGATATGAGGGGTGGGGGGTACGCGCGAGTATGAAACAACCATAGTTTTCCTCGATCCCCCCGTCTCGCCGTAAAACATTATATAGTTCATTCAGAGGCTACTGCTTTGTTCTCCCGCGTAAAACGACCGGTTAGACTTCCGACCTTGATAATATTTATAATATGCCTAAATACATAAATATATACATGCATATTTTCCTTGATTATCCGCCATTTTTTTTTTTCACTTTACCCTTCCCCACCGACTCTTCGAGCCTGTAAAAGAAAAAAGAACAAAGTCTTTGCCGAGGTCAAGGCTTTTTTTACGTGCTCTCTCGTCATTATAATGTCTGTCACCTTGATTGAAATATAAATACCAAGGGAACGTTTAAAGTTATCCCGTGAGAGGGAAGAAAAACTTCATGAAATTTATAGTTCACGAGCTTCGTTTTTTGTGACTTTTTTTTCAATAATTTTTAAGATTTGATACCAGAATGGTGTAAATTAGCCGAATAGCCACGAAAATCATGATTGTATGGAACGTCGGGTGTACGAAATAAATCATTTTTATTTTTGAAACAAGTTTGAGGTATTCTGAGAAAGAAAAAAATTAATAAATGCGAACACGCGAGTTTTTTAAAGTTTCAAACTATCGGGTATAGTGCACGTGATAAATTAAAGGCAGTCCTCGTGCTACAATAGTGCGAGAAAGTTTCTTATGTACCACACAATAAAATATATACGGTCCTATAGTGGTCATATGCAGCGAACTTTTGATTGAGTCTGTACAGAAATAAGTGTTACACATGGAATCGTGCATATTCAGATACATTCACACCATAGAATACGCAGCTACTATATCTGTATATGCGTCGAATTTTCATTCATATTGCATACTTTTTGTGATCGTCGTTCGTAAACGAAACGGTTACTAATTTTGTTCTTTTTTCCTAACATGTGGATAATAGTCTTCTCTCGTTTACAATTTTATTACCAAAATCTGGTTACGCGTTCAGTTGTAATATTAAAAAAAAAACCCGTGCTAGTATCAGGGTACAGCAATGCTTGCTATATGCTCTACACGTTTAATGGTTGCTAACTTTGACATTGAATATTTCGAATTAGAAACGGTCAATCTGCTTCAAATTTCACGAGAAGTTGGGTATACTAGCATTCTCTTCGTCTACTATAAATTTCAACAAATTCTCATTATAAACGCATTTGCACGAGGACTACCTTAATGATAATTCGTGTTTCATATGTAAACTGTGAGAAATTATCGATAACGGAGTTTACGATAAATACCGTTCTGCTACAACAAACTTCGTATGATTGAGATAAATCTTTCAGTATTCATGATTTAACATCACGAGCAATCATACTCCGAACGATTGAGCTTGATAAAAGTAAAAATCTTATAAATCGACAATTTTGGAATTCTTTTTTCACAATATTCTCTCGAAGGATATCCTGTCTCATAAAGTATAAGGCGTCATGAATCATGTAAAACTCGGGTAAATACATAAAATTCGGAAGCAATACCGGAATTTCTCATTGGGATAGGCCTTTCTTTCTATTATTTCCAATTTTTTTCTTGCCTCGTCTCGATTAATTGCCAAAGAAGACAAAATTAGATCCCTCTCATGCGTGTCGTATATATGTTACGAGAAACGTCGCGTTAAATATACAAATTGAAGACGAAAATAAGATAGCACGTTTATTTTCGTATATCCTGTCTATAAGTACGGATATAGAATTATTTTTCGACTGTCCGTGCACGTGCGGGCTATGTTTAATAGGATGAATATATACTTCCAACGCGTGTTAGGGGAACGTGAGGAGAAACTCTGAAAGGGGTGACAAACGATCCTTCATCGTCTCCATCTTCTTTCACCGTTTGAAAATAGTTTTGATATCCACGAGGAATATACAGAAAAGTTGAACTCTTGCGACTAACATTGTTTATTTTATTGACGAGTAAAATTTGATGATTTATCTGATGGTAAAGAAGAAATAGCAATATTCCGCGCGAAGTTAATGAATGTTCTTGGACGTAGGAAAAGAAAAATTTTGGCCCACCAATTGTTATATAATAATTGAACTTGAATAATCAATTAATATGAGATTCCAATAATCATCACTAATAGAGATTAATAACTATAGATAAATATTTTATACCGAATAGTTACGCTGTTTATCCTGATTATGAGTTACTTATCAGATTTCAATAATGATTACTACCAAACATCGATAGTGCCACTTTTCGACAGTAATAGTAGTATAGTATTAAAATAGTTATTATTGAACGTCAATGGTACTGATCATATCTGAGAGCAACGACAATTTAAATATGTGTAATTGTTATTGTTAATTGTTGCTGATGAGAAAATAATTTTTCCGATAAAATCAACGTTGATGTACATTTTTAATGGAATATTCAATTAATTGTAATTTTTTTGTTTGAACCTAAGAAATTTTTGTTTTTTCAAATAGAATAAAATTTAACCTCGACGAAAGAATTCGTGACTAAGCCAGGAGAGAACCGGTTTTTTACCTGGAGGGATTGCTCCGGTTGTCGCCAGTATCACATCGACTCTACATACCGCGCAACCCCCCGGAAATGTTGGTAACGTTGCTTCGACTCACCTCTCTCTTTCTCTCTCTCTCTCTCTCTCTCTCTCTCTTTACGTTGAATCATGGTTTACATCCCTTTTGCCCCTCGGTTTGGCCCAGTTCTTCTCGACTCTCCCGTTCTGACGGCGTGACGTCACTCCTGTCATTGAGGTGCTGGCCCAGTTCCGGTCGCGTAGCCGGGCCAACCCTCACCTTCCGATCAGCCTTTTTTTTTTTTTTACAAATCGTCAAGCTTATTTTAATCCTGACTCCTCCTATCAACCATTTTTACGATTCTCACAGAGCATTGGGATTATCCGATCGTCGCAGAACAAGCCCTAAAACTTGATCACCGCATCGCGAGGAACAATAATTTTTGAATGTTTATTTTTCATCGTAAATGATTTTTTAAAATAATATCGTATAAAATGATCAGATTTTCCACATCGTTCCCGTCTAAATCATCGATTCGTCGAGATGAAATCTCGCTCCCCGAAATCTGCACTAATTGTCAATTAATTGTTAATTGTTGTGGATACAAAAAAAAATTGTCGTCGTCAAACATTTTCTCATTTATCTATTTATCATCACACATTATTTCCGGGCTGAAACGTAATGAACGATGTGACGTATGTTATTCGAACTACGATGTATACAAACCTTGATATTTGGCCCTGCGACTTCCGGTCATGGACGCACGAGCACGAAACACCTGTGCGCTACCGATGGTGAACGATGTAAAAGCACAGTATGTGTACACACATATAGTCGAACGTATACGGGGAAAGGTGGAGTGAGATTCGCATAGGGTGCAGGAGATAGAACGTTTCGTCGCTTTTGAAAATCCGGGTCATCCTTGCTGTACCTTGTATACACACATGAATATATCGCATACAGGATGTTCACGGTGAATTCCCAAAGGCTCGAATTCTCCATATAAAATAACACGCGTAAACTTTATCCGTTTATCTTCGACACCGGCAATAAATTCCAACATTTCGTCCTCGCATCGAGGAGACCGTAACAAAAGGACAAAATCTTCGCCTCCGAACAAACTTCAATCATCAAATGTATGACAAAAATAATGATAACACCATAATGGTCGTATGTAACTAACTATTTCAAATTACGACAAACAAAATTACAATGTTGTTCCATTTACTGTATTTTTTATTTACAGTACAATTGTGCAAAAAAAAAAAAGGTTACGTCCTTGATCGAAACTGGGTCTTCGTCTCCATAGCTGGAAAAACGGCACTTGTGCCACATACCAAGCGAAAATGAGAGCGAGAAGAAAAAAAATTTTGACGCATCACTGAATCGCAATAATCGGAATCTCATAAATACGCTGAGATATGAAAATATGGAATGATGGCCAGAGGAGCACGGAATTTTCAACATTGACGAGTAAACAACTACCTATATATGTATATATATAATTATAGATGTGTATGAGAAAGGGATATGAAAATCCGAAGAATCTCATATCTTCTATTATTCGTACTTCAATATGCTATATGGCTGTACGTGATTTTATACAAAACGCTCCTTGACCCGTTACCTATAACGCTCGTCTGATATAACTGATGAAAGATAGATATACGACAAGTGTGCCCAAGAATAAATCGCGATATCGGGAAAAAATACGAGAGGGAGTGTATAATCGAATGGGAACATCGCCCTCATCCTCGTTCGCGACCTGCCGCAACTACTGAGCCAAGTAGTGCAGTACCGAAATAGTCAGACGCAAGGGTTTCCTTTCTTTTTTTTTTCTACTTGGCGCGGATCGAACACTGCGGAGTCCAATTTAGGCCAATGCGCCAGGTATTTCCCCAATTATATCTCTAAGCTCAAGATATTATTCGATTTTTATAGTTCACTATTGTTTATCTGACAGTCGATTGGTATACTATTAAAATTTCGTGAATCTTAAAATTATATTAAATCACTGGGCATTAATCGCAAGTCATGGCATGTTTCAAGTAGTGTTATATTTTCGATGATGCCTTCCTGTCGAATAATTCAATCGTAAAAAAAAATGGAATTAACAGTTAATGAACCACGAATTTAAAGTTAAATTATGAATTTCAATGAGTACGGAAAAGAAATATTGGCCGACGATAGTACGAACTTTCTGATGAGTGCAAACAGAAACTTCCATCTGTTCAGTTAAGGTGGCTCATCAGTGAATTAAAAAACCGGCGATACGAATAAAACTTCGGGAGAGTGTTATCTAAAATGCAATGAACGCTCTCTCAAAATTTCAGGGTATGTTGCCAGGCAAATTATGGCGAACGAGTAATTTAAAATTACCTATTTTAGCATGGGTCTTATGGCAGTTGATTCCATTTTCACCGGAAGTGACATGATCCCTTTTGATAAAGACGAGAGTTCTTATTCAAATTTTGAGTATTGAAAGATGAAATCGTGAACTTACGAATGGTATTTAAAAAATTGTGTCTTGCCAGGGATTTTCCCGAGAAATTTAATCGTGAAAGTCATCTTGTGTGCAAATCTCGGATACAATATAATATGTCTGTCATTCTGCCCGCGAGGAAACATATGAATATCAGCTATCGTTTTTGACTTGATTGCTCTGACAGCGTTAAATACGTTTGTCAGTTGAGACTTTATTTATAATATTATTTATAATAAATTATGAATAAAATATCACGGGAAACGTCATCGAAATTCATAAATTTTATTTAGACAAAGTATTTAGAAAATATTATAATAGGTTTTATGATTTTTTTTCACGTCACGATTTTGACTAGTTTTGTCACTGATGGGCCGCCTTAATATTCGGAATCGTTACTGTTGAACTTCGATCGCATGAATTATTATCTAGACTGATAAAAAGCAAACTTTACTAGCAAAATGGTAAGTGACTGCATCTCTTTTTTTGTTTGTATGATTGAATCTACGTTGAGGCGCACTTGATAGTTCCTTTCAAGAGTTTCACGAATTTCTTCTTTTGTTTTTTACAATAGTTCTCAATAAACTTTTCCCGAAGGGTCTCTGATCATAAATGGCGATTTGACAGAATAAATAGAGAATAAATAGAGAGAATCTTTCAATAGAGTTTCGATAGTAACGTCAATAGTAAAATTATGAATTTCAATACAATGCAACATTCAAATCCGATAATTGTTCGAATGTCAAGCCATTAAAGTCTTATGTGCACCGAGCTGCTCCTCGACGATCCGGCTGAAGTAGCAAGCTAAAAACAAAGAAAATCTTCCTCCCCCCCCCCCCCCCCCCGGATCGATGAGAAAGAGGACAATCGAAGTTTCGCTGCATCGCTCGCCTCATTCACACCCCGACGCGACGATGATCCGGTGAGAGTAGGGTCGTTGCACCCTATGACGCGCTCGTTCTCGTATCCCTGGTCTACTACGTCACGTTGCCAAGGGAAACGCGCAGAGATGGATAACGCGAGAGAGGAAGAGAGAAAGGAAGAGAGAGAGAGAGCTTTCTCGACGCATCCCTCTATAGCTTTAGGCGCTGCAAACCTCCCCACTATATATCGCGCTATATTGCATCTGCGGCTCCGCGAACCCGGGTAACTGGAACTCTGACCTGAAAGTGGGTCAGACCAACCCTCTCGACCGAACATTCCCGCTCTATTGCGATTTCCCCGACCTACTGCAACTGCATCAAACCACCCCCTCCCTCTCCCGGAACCGCAATATTCGAGCGTGTCACACGACGAGAGAAATTACCGCTCGTTAACCCCGCCCCGTGTGTTACTGAAAATACAATCACCGTTCATCAATCTCCTCTCTCGCCTTTCCTCATTGAATCAATGAATTTAGTTCACAGAATTTATGCCGCATCGACGATGTACGCAGCTTAATAAAAAAAAAAATTTCGGAAAACAAGTTCCGATCAACCGTTAAAAAAATGGATAAAATTGAAAACTACGAATCCATATGTACAATGTTATACTTTCCTTTTTCGTGTTGCCATGTGTCTTTTAAATGTCTTTGTGTGATTCGGGCAAAATTAAATGAAAAGTAGGATTCTTTTGATTGAAATTATACAGCATATTGTGGCGTTTGTCAAGGATTTACAAAGAGATATGTCTAATGGTAAAACAAAATTTACGTATATCGAGACTTGAACGATTTTCAAGGGGGACGCAAAGGAAAGAAGAAAAAAATTAGATCACGACTTTTGCTGATCGAGAAATCATGAAAGTCGGTATATATATAGATGGCCATTTTGTGCTTTTCGCTACTTGGAGACATAACAAGTATACTTGGGAAAAGGTGCCGTTGAAAACCGAATGAATAAATAGGGGGATCAAAAGAAAGCCTTGCCAAGAGAGTGCTCTCGATGCGTCTCTTCATATCGTCGCGAGGCCATTAGGAGCGTGTACATGATGTATGCTGTATATTTCCTACCGAGGAGAGGCCACGTGTGGATCACCAGCTTTTTTTAGAATGAAACAGGGCCATGTTCGCGCTTATACTTGGTCTTCTCCCTTCGTCTGCAAGAATCGTGCTAAAATTGTAACCTCTATAGGGCTATACATAGCTTTTTCGCTCCTGAGGGTCGATGGATCTTCAATCTTGCTAACCATCCGATATTCTTCTGCGAGTCCTCGATGCAGAATTTGGAAGTTTGACAATTTTCATTGAGCTTAAAGACGAACCAATGGTTGGGCAATAATGTTCTTAAATTTTACGATATATATTGGAGTAAGAATGGAGTAAGAAAATTTTTATTTATTCCATACATAATCTTGTTCAATGAATCAAGTAACCGTAGAAAGAACCAAATGTTTAATTGTATCAATTAAAAATTTATTGGACAGCCCGAAGGTTTCAACGATCTGGTCGATCAACCCACACGACTCTCAGACTTAACGGCTGTAGTATGAAATCATCGTCAAATACACCCACGTATTAATATCAAGTGACCATATTTATTGGGATCTGCCCAATAATAATTGAGTGCGTCTTGCTGATTAAAAAAAATTTTAATTCCTTAAATTACTCACGCTTTCTCGATTAACCTTTACAATTTCGGAAGCCACTATAGTGGCACGAGGGGGGGGGGGGGGGGGGGTCAGTATTTTCACCATTCAACCCAATGATATTGATGAAAAATTTCTAGCAATAAAAACAAAGAAGTCCGTTAAAAACATGCCGGGATTGTAAAGGTTAAACATGCTTGGAGCTTGGCCTATCCTTTCTGGAATTTTACTTGAAAAATCATGATTTATAGAGGCAAGACTCGATCGTAGGATTGACATTTTTTCAAAGTAAATCTTGGGAAAGGGCGAAACCTTACATAATATATTACGTATACGTTTATATGGTTTATATATTACGTATATATGGTTTGCCATGGCATACTGCCAAGTTATGTACAGGAAGTTTATGAAAGCACTACGAGTTTCCTCATTGTTCCTCGGATGAGGTGACGCTATGCAACACCACATTTGTAGGCAAATATTCTCTTAGTCGTGTGGAAAAGTTAAACACACAAAGAGAAACAAATCTATGAATAAATAAAATTTGTATGAACGAAAATCATTGCATAAACTAAATTGAATAATCGATTAAATAAAAATAAATGAAAAAAAAAACATAATTTATAATGAACATAAATGATAATATTTAATTTTTTAATAATTTTATCAATTTAAATGTTAAATTAAAGTTTATTTGTAACATCGACCTAATTTGACAAAGTAAAAATTGCACGCGAACACTGCTGGATATGATTTTATTTTAATTCGTCACTTTGCCACTCATCGTTAGTTTGGCAATTTTTTTTTTGTCTCAAATTATGTATCCTAAGCGCATAAACGTTAATGCCGAGGGTTTAATTAGATCCTGGTTTCCTTTGCCGAAGGGAATTCGATAGTTCGACAAATTCTGTGGTGAGCGTGGGAGATCGTCGTCGCGATTGCAATGAAGTATATAATGTAATAATGGTTGACGTTAGAAACGGAAATTGAAATACCTCAATAAGCAACAAACACCGTTCTCGTGATCACGCAGATCTCGTGGATTATGAAAACCTTCATTCTCGAATGTCGTGCAGTAATTGCCGGCGAAACTTTATAAGAGCAATCCTTGGATATCTGGGATGAAAATATCCACGAAATAACCTCACGCGGAAGGTCAACACGTGACTTCCGATTCGACGCATTATCGCGATATTTGATTTTGTTTTTATCGGGACAGACGTTCGTTAAATTAAAAATAAAAATATTTCAACGCTCAAAATTATAAATTTTTATTTATTTATTCTTTTGTCTTGTCACTTTCATGCTATGACTTGAAAAAAATAAAAAAATAAATAAATAAATGCCGGTCATGGTTGCGATAAAGTTCGTACACGTGCAACAAATTAATTTCACGATGTTCAATCGAAAATTTTAATAGGAAGGATCGCTTATTCCGTATTCGTTGATCGAAGTGAGAAATTATTTTGGGGACTGCGATTGACGAGGAAATAATTTATTTTCAGGCTTGGACGCGAGGAAGGGCTATTCAATGTTACGATAACGTTTTTGCTCGCGAAAATTAATCGTCAGTAACGGAGAAATTACATTTTTTTTTTTTTTTCGTTAATGAGAAATTATAATCGGGGACGTAAAAAAAAAAGCCGATAAAGTGACGCGTGGAAAGGAGGATTTAATTGGAGATTTGTCGCTGGTTATATCGGAGACGCGTGTCGCGAAAAAGTAAAAGTGTGGGATGGTTAAAGAGAGGATAATATAGGAGCAAGGAAACGCGCCGACGTACCACACGTGCCGCATAGAGCTCAAAAGCCCTCATTCTGTCTCTCTCTCTCTCTCTCCAGACAAAGCTATACAATATATCGATTTCCCAAAACCATAAGGACACGAAGATGTCATGTGGTCCAGGCTCATGGGATCTCATTACGCCTTTTTGCATATAATAAATCAACATATATAACGAGAATCTTCGAGCATCTTCGAGAACGTCGATCGTATGCTTACCGGATATTTTATTTTTGACATTCGCAAAGAATTAAAAAAAAAAAAAAACTACGGGGGTTATCTATCGTTATCCGGAAGATAAAAAAAGACGTGGATGAGATGTCTCACGCGAAATCGAAAAACAACGTCAACATTTTCATCGCTCTCGTTGCCATTGATCAACTTTTCCAAAGTATTCATTTCCGGTTTGAATGAATATGATTTTTTTTACCCCTCGAATGACTTTTTTAAGCGCAAGGTAACGAAGAATTTCGAAACGAAAACAATATTGTATAGAAGAAACGTCTGATATAGTGAATTCAATTATATAATGAAATGAATATCAGATGTTTTTTGTCGATTTGACAAATGATTATGTCGTGCGATGTGAAGGCTGCGGTATAACTGGACGTGTTTTTTTTTTATATTTCTTATTTTTATCTTTATCCGGGAAAGATCGACTGATTCGGCCATTGAATCACAATCAGATACGATAATTGTCTTGATGGGAATAAAAATTGCCAATCCGATTGATTCATCGGCTTAATTTTCCCCAAAATTGTAAAACTGACACATTCCAGTTTATCAAGCATTAGCCTAAGGAATAGATAGAGCAGACGTACCAGTTGTGGCCACTGTATACCGTTTGTGGCCACTCAGCATTTTCCTCGCGTTTTTTTTAAGTCTCAAGGCTGGGTTCACTTTGTCGAGCGTAATATTTCGATATTTGAGATATTTCAGCATCACTATCGATTGCTTTATTTAATATCTGCTAATTTGCTTCGACGAAATATGACGAAATGTGTCAATGCTGAGCGATTTGTGTAGTTTTCTTGTCAGAAGTGTTAAGGGATCCCGAGATAAGAAGACTCCGATTTCTCATATCTTAAGTCATTCTGCCCCATAAAAAAATGTATATTTTATCAGTTAAAGCTCATTTTTCGAGTTAGAATCACGAAAAAATAGACATATCAGCTAAAATACCTGAAAAATGCGGGGTGACCAAAAGTGCATGGTGCATTCAAAATGTGGTTATTCTACTTGGGACCAGCTTATGGCCACAAATAGAGATTCAGTAATATGTTTATGACGAAAATAAATAACTATTTTTAGCTCAAATCTGCCCTCACTGATTTTTTCTTACTCCATGCACTCGTTTGTAACGCATTCATATCCCAATTCAAAGCTTCGTGGCCACAACTGGTACTTCAGATGACCAAAAGTTGTTCAATTGTGGCCACAAATGGTGAAAATGACGGCTACAAGATGATTTCCTGATTTTTTTTTTAATTTATCACGGTCAGGAGAGGTTCAGAATGATAACAATTTGATTCTGTGTGCCTTTTACGTTAAATCGATCACTTTTCTAGTTCTGAATTTGCAGTAATGTGAACACTGCTTGTAAATGAATGTTCAAAAGTGCTTAAAGTGGACACAACTGGTACGCCTACCATATATGTTACATAATTATACAAAAAATATCATTTTTCGCGACAATTATATATATATATATATATAATTCAGAGCTAATTTCTCCTGAAATTTTTTTTAAGCGTACAATTTTTTTATTATTGCAAAAATAAATTATTATTGAACATCTATTAAAAATATAATTCATGCTTCAAAAAAAAATGCATGTACACTTTTTTGATAAGACTGATAGTTGCGCTGCAATATTCAAAAATATAGGCCAAGTTTACGGCAAATTTAACTTTGATACTGAATAACTTTTGAACGAGTGAATTTATCAGAAAATAATGAGAGACCTTTTTTGAAGTGCGTTCAATTTTCTACAAAATATTGATATGAATTTTCTGTACGATGCATCGTTAGGTAGTTATAAAAATCAGAAGGAGCAAAAATCATTTTTCTCATATTATTCTTATTGAAAATAGAAAAAGTGCGATGCGCAACCTCTTAATGTTAATATTAAGAGCTCAAATTTTAACAGGCGTATTTTTATACCTAAATGGAACTTTTGAACCTGTTTGGTAGAAAAAAAAACAATTTTTTTTTTTTTTTTGAACACCTTGATATATGTATAAATTTATGCACAAGTACACGCATACTCACAATATAATGTCACGATGAACAAGCTGTCGAATAATACGCGGCTCGTTGTGCCAAAATTATAATTCACATGTCTGGATTTTATAGGCGAAAATTGTTCAACGCCGTCTCACCATGATTTCGCTCCGAAAACGACGCGTAAATGAACGAGTTTATTTATAAATTCTTATACGTATGTATGACAGATATACGAAGAAAATTATATTTTCGTAATAATCCATAATATTCAATTATCCTCGTTAATTATTTTTCAATAACAATCCAATGATTATACCAGACGTTTTTAGTCGAAGAAATTGTATTAAAAATTTCATAAATAATTATCTCGTTTACGAATAAATTTGTACACAAATATGTATTATGCGCGTATAATTCAAAAATATCCTCAATATATCGAGTGCGCAGTTAATTCAATTTCACGTTTCCGGATTTGGTAAAATTAGAACTTACCTGTTACGAGTTGTTCGAATGAAAAGTTCGCATAAATGGCACTCAATTATATCTCACAAGCCCCCCCAATGAATATTGTCTAATTTCGGAATAGAATTTTCTAATTATAAATTTGATTAAATTGTCACGTGACGAATAAACGTGGCACTTGAACGACAGCCGATGTGCCACGTGCCTCTCTCTCTCTCTCTCTCTCTCTCGAGCTGTCAAATCTTTCGTACGTTACTCGAATAATTAAAAAAATCCATATTAAAAAAAAAAAAAACAATTGCCAAAATAATATTTTTTTTATGATATTATTTTCTTTGAATTGGAAAAAAAAAAAAATTTGTTCGTTTGAAGATTTCACAAAAATAGTCGAATCATTTTGTCAATTGTAATATTAAAAAAATTACTATTTCTTTTTCGTTATTAATAAAATATAATTTTCTGATTAAAAAAAAAAAAAAAAGAAAAACATTGCCGTAATTAGAAAAAGTTATTTTTACATTTCGATGGGCCAAAATGAAGACAATGAAATTTTAATATATAGTTGAATGAATTTTATTATAGTTTGTACGAAATTTGTTTGTTCAATTCGGTAGAGGTAAATAAATCGTTTCAATCCAATTTTCAATCGATTTTCTTTTTTTTTTTTTTTTTTCAATTTTTTATTATCACCAATCATTTACAACTATTGAAATTCGTTGTTATGTCAATATGAGTCGTACGATTGTTAATTTAATATCACATCGTATCGCTCGAGGCGAATTTTAAAGAAGAAAAAAAAAAATAAAGTAAAATGAAATTTTTTTCGCTAATCAGACTTTTTGAAGAGATAACACTGCTGAAAGGCCGATCCTCTGAGAGCCGTGTAAGTCATGTGATAATTGTAAATAAGATTCTCGTTCTCTTCGCTCGTGCTCGAGAAACAATGATTATTTTTACGAGCTGAAAGATGAAAAATTAAATGTTTTTTTTCTTCTCACATTAAAGCGAGAACGAGAAAAGTCGGTTTTTTTTTGCCTTTTCTTTCATTGCTATTGTAAATATTTTTAATTCGCACCTTCGTTGACGAAAAATACAGCGAAATATTGGCTCGCTTTCGTCGCATCGTAACCGTGAGGTATCGACTTTCCTGTCGCCCACTCGTAAATATTTTTTTCCGGATGAAATTGCACACCGTAGAACGGCAGATTAACGTGCTCGAGGCTCGATATAAATTTCAAGCCATTCCAATCTCTGTTCAACGACATTATCCGAAATTCATTCGTCAGACAGACCCGATCCAAATCCTGGCAAGATTTTTTTTTTTTCATTATCGAAAAAAATTGTTTTCATTTTTTTCGAATTAATTTTCAATATTTTTTTTTTAAATTTAATTCTCTCTCTCTCTCTCTCTCTCTCTCTTTCTCTCTCTCTCTCTCTCACCTCGTTGGTGACGCAAAAACTGTGAAAATTTGCTGTTACATTTTCATTGCGAAGAATATCGATCACGTCCTGTGGGGCGTCGTGAAACATTCGACTATTTCGAAAATCTGCCAAGAATCATTGTACTGATGAAAATTACTTCGCAATATTGATTTTTTTTTTATTTTTATGAAAATTGAGTAAAAAAAAAACGATTTTACGAGTAAAACGAATAGAGGAAATAGTGGAAAAGTTCATTGTGAATCGAACGATGTTGATCGAATTTATTTCGACCCTCATTACCATTTTTTTAAAATCCCATTTCAAAAATTTTCCATTACTTCGAATTTGAATTGTCCATTTTTATTTCAAATACGAAATTTGGGGGGGGGGGGGGGGGGGAATAATAATAAATATGGCGGTATTTGGAAGAAAAGCGAAAAAAAACTTGCCATTCGTAAATTCGAGTGGTAATGATTGTTTGCTGCTGGAACAATTGCTACGATGTTCCGTTTCGTTGGCAGCCAAATAAGTCAATAATTCGAAGCCCAAACAGGTGCCCCAGATCGGAAAATAATCATCATTTTCGTTCATTCGCTTCGCTATTCTATTTGTAATAACGAATTATTGCAACAAATATTTTTTCAAAGTGATTAATTCATTTCCAATATGTACAATTATTAAGGGAGAGCACAAACGTCTCCAAGGCTTTTACTTTTTTGAGTTGGGGTGGAACTGATACTTTCAGTAAAAAAGCTCGGATCATTTTCTACCGAATGCCTCATTGACGTTTCTCAAATGAATATATTAGTATAGCTGTAATAGGGAAAATGATAATCCAGTCAATAGAGAATTTTTCCGGACATAATTGTTAACCGCAAACGAATTGTGCCATAATTTTAAGTACGGTTCGTAGATGAAAACGTATATGTTTTAAACTACCAACTAGCGGAAATAATTGTTTAAACAATGTTTATATGTGAAAAAAAGGATTTTTTTTTCGTTTTTTGCTTCTAGAACGAAAACTATTGAAGCAATTACGGTACTCTTGAGAGAAAAGTTGTAGAGAATTGCAAGACCTTTAAAATGAGCCGTCGTTCGAATCGATTGACATATTTTTCGCTGAGAAACCCCGAGTCCAAAACTCGCTTTTTTTTGCTATATATTTACTGGGGTGTAAAGTTACTGCGAAAAGCTTGCGTAAAGGATAACTCGAGAACCGTTGGAGACCGATCTGGATGAAATTTTTCACAAAAATTGCTCAAGTGATCCACTTTGAAATGACAAACCGTAAAATTGATTCGTTGATTGATTTTTAAGACACGGTACGAATAATTATGGCCCAATAAAAATCAAAATATCAATAATTAAATATTTTATGCTCTGCCAATTGGAGAATTCTCAGTGAAATTCAAAACTGATTCATCAATTCGATTCAACATATTCTTTCAACATGTGGTTAAAATTTCAGCTCAATCGGATAAGTATGTCTTGAGAAATCCTGCGCGCAATCTTTTTCGCATAGTGACTTATACTAACTTCCGTGTTACAGCTATACTAATGTTTATTTGAAAAACGCCAATAAGGCATTTTGTAGGCAAAATTATCCAAGTTTTCTACTGAAATTATTATTTTCAGCCCAAGCCCATATCACTATTGTTGCAATAGAGCTATAAAATCAAGGCCTTATATAGAGACACGTTTATGTGTCCCCTTAACGATGTAAAAAGTTATTTCACCTGTAAATAGTTTTTCCCGCGTCAGCATACCCATTCGTCTTATTGAACCAGGTAGAACCCCCCGGAAACAAGACTCTGGTATATTTAAAAATTAAAAAGATTTTGGATAATTTAAAAAAATTTCATTATCAATTTTTATTTAAAAAAAAATTAATTTTATATCGAAGATATATTCACGCACGATCTGTACAATTACCCTTACCCATTAATTTTCATCATTATACTTTCGTAATAATCGTCGTTTTTTCCAATCCTGTAAGAAAACATTAATTTTCACACAAAAATGTCTCATCCTTCGTTCAAACTGTTAATTGCCAATTCGATGATACAATTTTTGACGCGAGAGACATTGAATACTTTTTTTTTTTTTCGTTGAATTTTGCAAATTTTTAATTTTCAAAGGGTCGCGATCATAATGAAGGAATTGTAATGGTAATTGTGTATTACCATATGGGAACTACACGTGCTCCTGCACCCTCGACAAACTTGACGTACGATGCTGCGATGTAACTATCGTACTCGTTTGGAAAGATCTCGTTCAGCTTGTGACTCGTCTCTTGGGACAATATTCCTTGATTTTGATTTTTTTTTTTAACCGAAAAACAAATGTATGAGAAATTTGTAACTCGACTAGTATGGGAGGATTTTTGTTTATCACTGTGATAATAAACGATAAATCTTGACTGTATTAACGATAAACAATGTCAACGACGATAAAATTACTTTATAAACGTTTGTGACATTTAAAAACGAATTTCTTAACTTTTACACTTATTCGCGGTACGAATTATTTATTATTATTATTTTTATTCTTGTTAATATCAATCAATCAAACCTGCCGATTATTTGTAACGATAATTATTAATGATTATACTGTATTTTATTATAATTTTTTTTTCTTAAATATCAATTAATCAAACCTGGCCGGTTTATTTGTCACGAGAATTATTAATTATTACTGTATTTCAGAATATTAATTATAATAGATCGTGTATATTTGAATTAATAATCTTATCGACTTTAATTATCTCGTAATCATTTAATTATCACTCATTATCTCCTCTTACCTATGATCGGACGATCGTTGATCCTTTCTTTCGTCTGGACTACAGACAAACACTGGGTTTGAATCGTGATCAAACATAGTAACACGAGTGAAGCATTGACGAGCGAAAACAATGATTTTATCGACATTTTAACGAAAATTTTTATGTCATTATTCATTCGACAAGCAAAAGAATTAAATATGCTCGGTGAGACGATCTATCCGAGAACGATTTTTACGATTCAATCAAACGCTACGACGATATGATGTATCGTTAAAATTTCCTTCACTTGACAATAGAATTTGATATCATATCGGGAATGCAGCTTTGATCTTTTTACTCGAACGATTGACCTCTACTATCTTATCTTCCGATTTGTCACGCTTGATCTTGATGACGATAGACGTGAACTTCCGGTCCGATGAGAGCAATTTACAGAAGAAAAAAAAACTATGCGCATCGATGTTTTGAGTTTTGACTCGCTTAGAGTGAAAGAAAAAATATTTTCTCCCGTATAAAACAGGGCAATGATAAAAAGGAATTAAAGACCGGAAAATTTTTCACCAAATGTATGACCGAAGCTTCCCGAAACAATGTGAGGTTAAGTATATATTTTCCGAATTTTCCGTAATACAAAAAAAAATTTCCTATTAGAGAATCGATCCTATATCTCGATTATGCGCAATTGAACTACTGCGCATATATTTTTGAAATTATTTCATTTGCCGCTATTCTTTTCTCTCTTTCCAATTCCGGTTGGAGTGGAGCGCGCGCTTGCGCCAAAGTTTCCCTCTGCTGCGCCGGAATGAAATTTCATGGCGTGGGTCACAAATCGAAAAGAAAAACGACGACGCCAGACGACGCGCTCTAAAATATAACTCGCTGCTCTCGTGTGTGCTCCTCCGTGACGCGATTTATTTTTATTGCAAATAAAAAATATAATCGCTGAGAGGTTGCCGGGTGTAAATAAAGTATTTTTTTTTTTTTAATTACACGAAACTTTTCATTTCAACGCTCGTAAAATGGTGAGTTTCATTGACGAATTCGGGGAAAGAACGTAATTGCACTTTTAGGTTAATTCTCACAACACGTGGTCACACGTCGAATATACGTTTGTTCACTTCGAGTTACTTGCAATTTTTGCATTTTTTTTTTTCCCACGGTACACATTGCAGGATAAAGAAAAAAAAAAAAAAAAAAACCAATCGATGTGATCTAGACAGCTGTAGGATTACGCGGTAGCCGAATGCGTGATAAATTTTCAAAAATTGTTTTTTTTATTAAACCCTTTTCGATCGTTCGGCACTTTTCTTAGGATTCAAAAACAATTATACCGATTTATTATCAGACAGAATATTTATTTGTGCCAATTTCATGGAAAACGGAGCTTTCCGTTCGATTTTTTTCCTCGCAATTTCAATTCATTTAAAAATAATCGCCAACAAGTGGCGTTGAATTTTGAAGCCGATTTTTTCGAATTAGAACTTGCAACGAAAGAATTAAACTTTCAGTGTCCTTAATTTGTTATTTCCCTCCAGCTTAAACGATTTCTCAATTTTTTCGTGTTTTTTTAAATTCTAAGATCAACGCCGCTCCGATAATAATTGCCAGAGCCTAATTTTGTTGTTTTAAAATAATTACTGACCCGTAGCGATAAATTTTAACGTTGATTTTTAAGAAAGTTTTAACTTCCGGTGTCCTTAATTTTTTATTTCCCTACAGCTTAAACGATTTCTCAATTTTTTGTGGTTTTTTTTAGTTCTAAGAACAACGCCACTCCGATAATAATTGCCAGAGCCTAATTTTATTGTTTCAAAATAATTGCTAACCCGTAGCGTAAATTTTTGAAGTCAATTTTTTCAATTAAAACTTGCAACGAAAGAATTAAACTTTCGTTGTCCTTAATTTTTTATTTCCCTCCAGTTTAAACGATCTCTCAATTTTTTTGTGTTTTTTTAGTTCTAAGATCAACGCCACTTCGTTAATAATTGCCAGAGCCTAATTTTATTGTTTTAAAATAATCGCTAACTCGTGACGATAAATTTTTGAAGTCAATTTTTTCAATTAGAACTTGCAACGAAAAAATTTAATTTTCGATGTCCTTAATTTGTTATTTCCCTCCAGTTTAAACGATCTCTCAATTTTTTTGTGTTTTTTTAGTTCTAAGAACAACGCCACTTCATTAATAATTGCCAGAGCCTAATTTTATTGTTTCAAAATAATCGCTAACCCGTGGCGTAAAATTTTGAAGCCAATTTTTCCAATTAGAACTTGCAACGAAAGAATTAAACTTTCGGTGTTCTTAATTTGTTATTTCCCTCCAGTTTAAACGATTTCTCAATTTTTTTGTGTTTTTTTAGTTCCAAGATCAATGCCACTTCGTTAATAACTGCCACATTCTAATTTTGTTGTTTTAAAATAATTACTGACCCGTAGCGATAAGTTTTAACGTCGATTTTTAAGAAAGTTTTAACTTTCGGTGTCATTAATTTTTTATTTCCCTACAGCTTAAACGATCTCTCAATTTTTTCGTGTTTTTTTAGTTCTAAGATACTCTTATAATAATTGCCAGAGCCTAATTTTATTGTTTCAAAATAATCACTAACCCGCGGCGATAAATTTTTGAAGTCAATTTTTTCAATTAGAACTTGCAACGAAAGAATTAAACTTTCGGTGTCCTTAATTTGTTATTTCCCTCCATTTTAAATGATCTCTCAATTTTTTGTGTTTTTTTTAGTTCTAAGATCAATGCCATTCTTATAATAATTGCCAGAGCCTAATTTCATTATTTTGAAATAATCGCTAACCCGTGGCGATAAATTTTTTAAGCCAATTTTTCCAATTAGAACTTGCGACGAAAGAATTAAACTTTCGGTGTCCTTAATTTGTTATTTCCCTCCAGCTCAAACGATTTCTCAATTTTTTCGTGTTTTTTTAAATTCTAAGATCAACGCCGCTCCGATAATAATTGCCAGAGCCTAATTTTGTTGTTTTAAAATAATTACTGACCCGTAGCGATAAATTTTAACGTTGATTTTTAAGAAAGTTTTAACTTCCGGTGTCCTTAATTTTTTATTTCCCTACAGCTTAAACGATTTCTCAATTTTTTGTGGTTTTTTTTAGTTCTAAGAACAACGCCACTCCGATAATAATTGCCAGAGCCTAATTTTATTGTTTCAAAATAATTGCTAACCCGTAGCGTAAATTTTTGAAGTCAATTTTTTCAATTAAAACTTGCAACGAAAGAATTAAACTTTCGTTGTCCTTAATTTGTTATTTCCCTCCAGCTTAAACGATTTCTCAATTTTTTCGTGTTTTTTTAAATTCTAAGATCAACGCCGCTCCGATAATAATTGCCAGAGCCTAATTTTGTTGTTTTAAAATAATTACTGACCCGTAGCGATAAATTTTAACGTTGATTTTTAAGAAAGTTTTAACTTCCGGTGTCCTTAATTTTTTATTTCCCTCCAGCTTAAACGATTTCTCAATTTTTTGTGGTTTTTTTTAGTTCTAAGAACAACGCCACTCCGATAATAATTGCCAGAGCCTAATTTTATTGTTTCAAAATAATCGCTAACCCGTAGCGTAAATTTTTGAAGTCAATTTTTTCAATTAAAACTTGCAACGAAAGAATTAAACTTTCGTTGTCCTTAATTTGTTATTTCCCTCCAGCTTAAACGATTTCTCAATTTTTTCGTGTTTTTTTTTCATTCTAAGAACAACGCCGCTCCGATAATAATTGCCAGAGCCTAATTTTGTCGTTCATATCAGCTACGACCCCCCTGTCCTCGCAACAATTTCGACGTAACGTTTATTTTTTTTTTTTTTTAAATTTTTTTTAATTCGATTCACTCGCAGACGGAGGAGGTTAATCCCAAAGCGTATCCCCTGGCGGATGCCGCTCTCACCGTAAAGATACTGAATCTCGTGCAGCAGGCCATGAATTACAAGCAGCTGAGAAAAGGCGCCAACGAAGCGACAAAGACGCTCAATCGCGGTCTCTCGGAATTCATCGTAATGGCAGCCGACGCCCAGCCGCTCGAGATACTTTTGCATCTCCCCCTGCTGTGCGAGGACAAAAACGTTCCTTACGTATTCGTAAGGAGCAAACAATCGCTCGGAAGAGCCTGCGGTGTATCAAGACCCGTCGTAGCCTGCTCCGTAACGGTAAACGAAGGATCGCAGCTCAAGCCGCAGATACAGGCCATACAGCAGGAGATCGAGCGTCTTTTGGTTTGATTTACGAATAATTTACAATACCTCGTGCACGAAAATGCATCGTTTTCTCTCCTTAAAACCTGATATTCGCGAAACTTTCTCATATTTTCATGAAAGATGAAAAGGGGGGGGGGGGGGGAAATAAAAAAAAAAGTATTGTTCGTACGGGCGCGCAAGTCCGAGAGATGAAAAGAAAAGAAAAGAAAAAAAAACGTTGAAAAATCAATAAAAATTGCAAACAAAGTTTGTGGATTGAAATTATTTTGCCTCCTTTCGGCCATCCCGAGCGAACTGAGTTTCAAAAAAAGGCAACAATTATTTTTCATTCGGACACCGATTTGATGATTTAAAAAAAAGTAGTCGCACTATCTTACGAGAAAGATATCCCAGCTCGATGTCTCCGATTTTGATCTAGTTCGTACACGCTGCAGCCTATCGCAAACTAAGCGAAGAGTATTTTTTTCTTATCGGCCATAAATGAGCCGTGAAAAAAAAAAAAAGAGAAAATAAATCGGCAATAAAATTGAAAAAAATGAATAAAAGTATGCTCGAAAGGTGAAGGTTTCGAGCATCAATTTCGTTGTTTCATTCATAAGAGAATAATATTTTTCGCGCAAATCAACTGGAAAATTTTTCTCATAACGAGAAATGAAAAATTTCATTTTCTCGATAAGGACAAAAATTAAGGGGGGGGGGGGGGGGAGCTGTCCCTGAGTATGATTGCGTTTATGCAAAAAAATGGTCAAATTCGAGTCTAAAAATCTGAAAAAATTTTGCGTATGAACGCGAATGAAAATTGTCGTGTTTTTTTGGATTTTCCCGAAAAAAAAATAATATATTTGACGGAAAAATATATTGGACCGAACGCTGTTTAGTTTGTATGCAAAAAATCGTCAAATTTCAAGTTTTAAAATTTGGAAAAAAATCCTTTTCCCGATTTTAAAACTCGAGCTTGACCATTTTCAGATTTTTAGACATTTCAAGACCGAGATACGAAAGTAATTGAAATAAAACAATCGAATATTCGTATAATTTAATGTGAAAACGATTGGAGAAGCAATTCTGCAAAAATCTGTTAGCATACGGGAAAAAGTTGCGTGAAAAATTTTGGTTTTTGTTTTTAATTATCGAGAACGTAATGAATTAAAAAAAAAAAAACAACTGCGAAACGAGGGAGGAACGTAAACAGAGGTTAAAAGAAAAAAACAAATGAAATACGAAGAATATTATTAGTCGGCGTAACGAAATTTCGGACACGCTCAGTCATAACGGAAAACAAATGAACAAGCAACGAAACAAACTTAAAAGCAATCGCGTACACATCATGAGGAAAATATTTTTTCCCTATTAGGGACCGTAATTAAATTTTGTCGTTGCGATTATTTAGTTAAGGGGTACGTAAAGAACTAAACGAGATTTTGTAAAATGTTGAAGAGAAAAGGGGAAAAAAAAAAAAAAAAATTAAACAGCATCGTTTAGTCAAGACAAGGAATAACAATCGACGACCAATTACCGTGCCATCTGAGCTCTCGAAATTTCGCCATTTCGCGCTGAAATTTCTCTCTCGTTCTCAGCTGCTTTTCGCTGTTTGGAAAATCGTCGAACCAATCTTTCAATCTCGCGGCAAGCTCTCTCTCGTCGCTGAACACGTAACTGTTCTCCTCGTTTTTCACGAGCTCGTTCAAACTGAAATATCGAAACGCGGAGAATAATTTATCAAATTTTTTCCATCAAAATTACGGTAAATCTTGCGAATCAGGTCACCAGCCCCAAAACGGCTTCAATTTTTTTTTCTGGCATTTGTTATCATTAAAAAATAATATTCTATGTAATATTAAGGAGCGGGAAAGACTTTCGTCATAAAAAATATAAAAAATTTGCAATATTAAGTAATATTAATATTAACAATATTAATATAATATTAATATTAACAATATTAATATAATATTAATATTAACAATATTAATATAATATTAATATTAACAATATTAATATAATATTAATATTAACAATATAATATTAATATTAACAATATAATATTTATATTAACAGATAATAGCAAGTATCGGATATAAAAAAAATAGCCGTTCCGTAGTCCAGCCGTTCTCAAGCGATGCGCTTATCAACGAACAGAATTTAATTTTTATTAAAGTTGATGCGGTTAATGTTTTTTTTTTTCATTAATCGGATGTTAATTTTATACTGAAATAAAAATTGAGCAAATTCCTTGACTAATCCTATCATGATTCGATCGAAGCTTTCGAGCGATGAATAATTCTCAAATTACATATTATTATGAATGATTATTGAATAGCATATTATTTCAATTCATAAATATTTCGGAAAAGAAAGCGATAATTTTTTTTACCATTTGTAATTGTAAGCGCACACCGGTAATCCGCATCCGAACATATCGACTACTTTCATCGGTAGATCCAAACCGCTGGACGACGTGTGCAGACAAATGCCCAAATCTGCGCTAGCTAAGAAAAAAAAAAAAAAAAAAAAACCCCCCGATAAGATTAAAATTATTTTCAACCGGAGTTGCTTTTTTTTTTTCGGCTATTTTAAAAAATTTTACCCAACAATTTCGGATAATCGTCGTTCTCGAGCCACGGCGTAACGATTCTAACGTGACGCCACGTTTTTCGTTGTATAATAGCGTTCCAAAATTCTTTCAGCGGTCCTTTGCCCGTAACGGCGCAAACGAGATCCGGCAAATTTTGATTTTCCGTTTCGCACGAAATTTCGTATTCTATGGAAAAAAATTCAAAGTACCCCGTCTCAAGGACCGCGCGAAGAAAAAATCGTTTGTTGATTTTTTTTTTTTTTTTTTTTTTTGCCTTACCGTGCAACGCGTTGAAAAGTATCGAGAAATCTTCATCGTCCGTCCAGCTCGTGCTCGACACGATAAATCCGGGTCTCTCAGATTTCAATCGAATCTCATTGTTCTCGCGACATTCCGTGAATATCGAAGAACCGTTCGAGTCGCTAAAAGCATCGTAAAGTCTGCAGAGTCGCGTGAGCAAGCAATGCTTTTCCGGCAGTTCGATGGGCTTGAATTCGGGGGGCGGACGATCGTACAAAACTTCCGCTCTGTATTGGATAGCGTGTAATTTGGAAAATTCAACGATTCAAACATGCGTATGATATTCGAGGACTATAGCGGCTGCGGTCGTGTTCGGAAAAGTTGTAAATTCTTTTAAAAAATTTCTAGAACTTTTTCGCCGACGAGTCGATTAAAGCAAGTCGGACAATTCAATCGATAAGCGAGTAGAAAAAAAAGTTTGTTTCCTAAAATTCGAATAACAAAATTTCTTTCACATCGCCGAATAGCCGATGCATTATCAATAATAATAATAATATATTACTAATAATAGGAATATTTTGTTCAGTTGAAGATCTAAAATTCGTTTTTGTGAGAAATGAGAGAAAAATTCTTAACTTTATGCTCCAATTTGCTTTGAGATCGTCTTTCATGGCTTCGGTGACGTAAAAATGAAAACAAGTCTGAGAATTCAATCGATAAGAAATACAAACAAAAGTTTGTTTTATAAAATTCGAATAAAATTTTTTTCACATCGCCGAATAGCCGATACTTTCTCAATAATAATAATAATAATATAAATAATAATAATAATAATAATAATAATAATAGGAATATTTTGTTCATTTGAAGATCTAAAATTCGTTTTTGTGAGAAATGAGAGAAAAATGCTTAATTAATTAATTAATTAAAATTAATATTATTAATAATTAGTTAATTCCAATTTGCTTTGAGATCGTCTTTCATGGATTTGGTGACGCAAAAATGAAAATAAGTCTGAGAATTCAATCAATAAGAAATACAAACAAAAGTTTGTTTTATAAAATTCGAATAATAAAATTTTTTTCCCATCACCGAATAACCGATACTTTCTCAATAATAATAATAATATAAATAATAATAATATTTTGTTCAGTTGAAGATCTAAAATTCGTTTTTGTGAGAAATGAGAGAAAAATTCTTAATTAATTAATTAATTAAAATTAATATTATTAATAATAATTAATAATAATAATAATTAATAATTAATAATAATAATAAATAATAATAATTAATAATAATTAATTAGATAAATTAATTAAAATTAATAATTAATTAATTCCAATTTGCTTTGAGATCGTCTTTCATGGCTTCGGTGACGCAAAAATGAAAACAAGTTTGTGAATTCAATCGATAAGAAATACAAACAAAAGTTTGTTTTATAAAATTCGAATAAAATTTTTTTCACATCTCCGAATAGCCGATACATTCTCAATAATAATAATAATAATAATAATAATAATAGTAATATTTTAGTAATAGAGAAATGATAGAAAAATTCTTAACTGTATGCTCCAATTGGCTTTGAGATCGTCCTTCATGGCTTTGGTAACGCAAAAATGCTTGTCGGCTCTCGCTCCAAAAAATGATTCGACGAGCATTGTAAGTCTGACGAGAATGTGGCCTTTTCCCACGCTCAGTCCCATTATCGTGTACGCGTAATTGTGCCAATCTATGACCAATCGCGCGCCGCAACAACGACCGTACAGCCAGCATATCGGAATTGTAGGAATCGCGGGCGGATTCTGAACGAGCAGATAACTCGAACGAACTTTGTGTACAAGTTTTACCATCAATACGGCCGATTGCCACAGAGTTTTTATAACGTATGCCAAAAATCTTGGCAACGCTGAAAATGCAATTCAAACTTTTCTCATTTGCCGCTTCATACGGAGATGATTCGAGTGAAAAAAAAAATATAAATGTGCGAGGTGAATTCCAAATGTAATTAAATATTATTATGAATGAGTCATGGAGTTTATCATTCTGATAATGTTCATGAGTATCAACAAATCCGTAAATTATGTGATTTTTTTCGAATGTTTTCATAATCAATCGTTCTCTCCTTTACCTTGCAAATCCGGGGTTTCTCGAAGATAGTGAATCGTTACGGACGAATTCTCCCTCAGGTCACGCAGGGGCTCGGAGCCCGAATATCCAACGAGATCGACGATAAAACCTTCTCTAGCGAATGACAACGCGTGATATTGCATACGAGGACTTCTACCGATATCACCGAGCACGATTATACAAACTGTCTTTTTTCTTTCCCTCGTTCTCATCCAAAGGTTCCATATTATCGCGACAATCAAGATCAAACCGCATTCCAAACAGAGCACAAAGTTCATAGTAGATTTAAAAAAAAATTTTTATTTTTTTTCACCACCTTGCAATGTAAACAATGGGCGAAATATTTTAGGATCTGCGTGGGTGTGAAAACAGAATTTAAAGATCATGCCTGTACCGGAAGGTTTGGTTATGTACGATTAAAATTGCCCCGATTGTAAACAAACGTACCGGTAATATGCCCGTCAATTTACCAGACGACTCTCGAACTCCTTTTCCCTGTCGCGGCCGGTAAAGTTCTCACTGTAACCGGTATGAATCCTAGCCGAGCGATAGTAACTTTTTAATAATTTTCTTCGTAAAATCGTTTGCCAATGATTGTCGGATTAATTAGAATGTCTGTCGATTATTCGTTTTTGAGATATAGCAAAAAAAAATTATTAAATTATTATTATTGAACTATATTGACCAGCAATCGTTGTGATTAGACCAGCAATTAGTAGCAAACGATTGACGAAAGAAAAAAAAAATTATAAAGTTCAAGTTGCATGGCTAACTTTGTACAGCTTGTCACACTTCACGTGTAATTTTCAGTCGATAAATTCTTGTCGATAAAACCGATAAGAAAAAAACTTTATCTTATCGACAGAGCTTGCAACGCTCGAGAGCGCGAAAAAAAATACCCAAATACCCGGCAGCTCGATCGTAGAATGGTCGTTGGCGCCAAAAATCTCGACTCCGTCTCTTTTGTCTCTTTCGCCCCGCAGGTAGAAACAATACACAATATTGTTTCATTTTTATCGTCTTCGAATGACGCGAAAGTATAATTTTCACGGCTCAAAGTTAATAATAATCGAGTCCATTTTGTCGTTGTGAAAATTAACGCGAAAATCATGAAGGATCTGAAGGATTATTTTACGGAAAGTGCGGGAAGCTGCGATGCGAGAAAAATCGTGATTAACGATGAGGTTACGGCGGGCGGTGATGGAGGAAATGATAACGCGACGAGCGACGTACGTGCCGGTGAGGAGACGTCGACGGATGCGAGCAGGAAACGTGGCAGGATAAAGATAAAAATATCGAAAAATAATTCACGTGGCAAAGTTTGCGACATCGTCGAGAGCAGCGGTGATCTCGTTAATAAAACACCGAGTCCATTTGCATCTCGCGATAACATAGACGATGATATTTCGCGAAATGACACAAACGGGAGAACGAAGTCATGTGAAACCGTTGAAATTCACGATTTCGAGAAAATTACGAATTTTAAGACACCGGAAAAAACGAGCAGTGAGAATGTGAATTTGGGCGACGAAAATGACAATCGCGTGTCAAATAATAATTGCAAGAGCATCGAATCCATCGTGTTCCCCGCTGGCAAAAATATTTACGACGAAAATATTGTCAAGTCGATGATCGACGTTGACGGGACGGAGCGCGAGCGATCCAACGCTTTTCAGGTTCTCATGACACGAAAAAAACCTCCCCAGTACAAAGCCAACTGTACGCCGACGCCGCAGGAGCAAGAATTGGCCGCGAAGATCGCCGAAGCTGAGAAAAGTAAGATCAAGCGAAACAGGGAAAAATTGATATCATTGGCGGACAAGAAGGGATACAGCAAGAGAAAGCTCAACGAGCTGGAAGAGGCCGAAAGAATCGAGATGAGATTGGAGAAGAGGGCCAAAGTGTTCAAGCAATTTGGGAAAATAGAGAACGAGGATAAAAATTCGCCAGTCTCTTCCAGAAGAGTATCTCCCGGAAGCTTGCACAATTATTTCAGGTAATCGATTCAGTAATTAAAATTTTGATCTACTTTTTTTTTTTTTGAGAATATACATTTTTCGTTTTATCCGTCAAGAATTAAATTGCATTATGAAAAAAAAAAAAAATATATACGATAGTTTATGCATTTTTCGGTGTATAAAAAAAATTAATTAACGAGTCTGGCCTTAAGGCTTGTCTTAGACTTGGAAAGAAATTACCTTTCAATTATGGAGCATCTTTTTTTGAGTAATTTAATTTTTTCATTCGCCAAACGCATCGAAGAGAAAATTGATTTACTCCGAGTCGATGGAATTCGTAGGAATTTTGTTTATTAATAATTTTTTCTATCGACGGTGATAATAACATTGAACTTTCATTAAGTCTATAATTGACTCGTTTCCTCTGATCCAATAGCTAAAATCAAACTTCTGGATTTTTTTTTGAGTAAATACATTTTTCGTTTAATCCAGTGTTGCATCAAGAATTAAATTGCATTATGAAAAAAAAAAAACGATAGTATGCGTATCTTGGTGCATAAAAAAAAATTAATTAACGAGTCTGGGCCTTTAGGCCTATCGACTTGGAAATTTTTTTAAGTCTTTTTTAAGTCTTTCGAATTCTGGAGTATCTTTTTTTAAGTAATATAATTTTTCTATTCGCCAATCACATCGAAGAGAAAATCGAATTGCTCCAAGGCCCGTTTCCTCCAACGTTGATCGAAGTTTTAAACTGAGTTCAGTCTATCTCCAAACTGTACAGAAAAAATTGAACGCCGTTTAAACTGTGTCGGAGGAAACGGGCCAAAGTCGATGGAATTCGTAGGAATTTTGTTTGTTAGCAATTTTTTCCATCGACGGTGATAATAACATTGAACTTTCGTCAAGTCTATGACTAAAGATAAAAAGGACTCGTTTCCTCTGATCCAATGGCTAAAATCAAACTTCTGGGATTTTTTTTTTTTGAGAAAATACATTTTTCGTTTTATCCAGTGTTGCGTCAAGAATTAAATTGCATTATGAAAAAAATATGCGACAGCTTATGCGTATCTCGTATATTTATTATATGTATAAAAAAAAATTAATCAACGAGTCTGGCCTTTGGTCCTGCCCTGGATTTGGAAAGAAACGACCTTTCAATTCCGGAGTATCTTTTTTTAAGTAATTTAATTTTTCCATTCGCCAATTACTCCGAAGAGAAAATCGATTTTCATCGATTCCATCGATTTGGAGTAAATAATTTACTCCAAAACGATTTGGAGTAAATAATTTACTCCAAATCGATGGAATTCGTATGAATTTTGTTTATAAACAATTTTTCCTATCGACGGTGATTGAGCTTCATCAATTTTATGATTAAAGAAAAAAAAGGACTCGTTTCCTCTGATCCAATGGCTAAAATCAAACTTCTGGGATTTTTTTTTTTTGAAAAAATACATTTTTCGTTTTATCCAAGTGTTGCGTCAAGAATTAAATCGCATTATGAAAAAAATATGCGACAGCTTATGCGTATCTCGTATATTTATTATATGTATAAAAAAATTAATCAACGAGTCTGGCCTTTGGTCCTGCCCTGGATTTGGAAAGAAATGACCTTTCAATTCCGGAGTATCTTTTTTTTAAGTAATTTAATTTTTCCATTCGCCAATTACTCCGAAGAGAAAATCGATTTTCATCGATTCCATCGATTTGGAGTAAATAATTTACTCCAAAACGATTTGGAGTAAATAATTTACTCCAAATCGATGGAATTCGTATGAATTTTGTTTATTAACAATTTTTCCTATCGACGGTGATTGAGCTTCATCAAGTTTATGATTAAAGAAAAAAAAGGACTCGTTTCCTCTGATCCGATTACTAAATCCAAACTTCCGGCGATCGAGCTCGATTAAACTTGAAACTTAAACAGAAAAAAAACAACTTTTCAATCAGAAATTTCCGCAAAATCGTGTCCTCGTGATATTTTTCCCAAATGATTTGGCAAAGAAAATTATTTCGACGAATCAAATATGAAAATCTCAAACTTGCAGGATAATTTTTTTTTTTATCAGAAAATTGCGTTATTTTTTTTTTATATCCGAATGAATTATCGCAGCAAGGCAACTCCCGAGCGGAGAGAAAAAGACATAACTATCGTATCGACTGTAGTAGCCGAGTCAGAGTTGCACGTTCCCGATTCATCGTTTCCCGCTAACGTTTGCCTGACCGTGAACGAAAATACTCCCGAAAGCTTGAACGAAAGAATGACGCGAGAGTCCCTCGGGACAGTGCTCGTCGCTGAAGCGTCGAAGAGTCTCGATTTGCCAGTTAAGAATGAACCATCGAATCTCAATGAATGTCGCAAGAAAAAACCTCGATGGTCCTTGCGCATCAATCTTCATTGCAACGATCGCGACGATGAAGCAGGTAAAATATTTTTGTTAATTTATAAAAATTTATTTTTCTTCCCCTTTCACAATATTTATGTCCAATTTATCGTTCTCTCGTCTCATTCTCATCTTTTCATTCACTTCGTACAAAAAAGCTTGACAAAAATTCAACCCAGCATTGTTTTACAATTTAACGAGTAAAAAAATAATTAAATTTGATCTAAAAAAAGCTCCATCGATAATTCAATTCAAAAAATGATGTAAAAAAGCGCGCTGGAGTCTCCCGGACTCTCGCAGAGAGTTTGGTCGACGGCAATGTCAGTTTAACACTTTGATCGCTGATTTAAAAAAAAAAAAAAAACGCAATGAAAAAACAACGACAAAAAAAACGTTGCCATCGTTCGGCCGATTGAGAGAAGGAAAAAAAAAAAAAAACTCTTTTCGCAGGTCCGATCGTTGAAAAGGAGGAAAAAACTAAACGAAGAACGAGGGATTCGAGGTCCAAAGGGGCCGAGGAAAAATCGACGAATCGCGACGAGGAAGATCGCGCCGGGCCGAGCGCCGAGTGCTCGAACAAAAAACGATTATCCAGGCACGCGAGAAAATCGAAAAGTTCGTCGTTGACGGAAATTCGATCGTGCGACACGGAGAACAGTGTCAAAACGGAAATTCCGATTGTTCTCAGCGAAGAAAAGCCAGAGATAGCTCCCGAGAGCGTTATTTTCGTGGCAAAAGTCGCGAATAAGGCGGAAAAACTTGCTCCTTTATTCGTTAAACGTCAAAAACCCGATCGAGCTGTAATGGAAGCCCGAAGGGCATTTTTACACTCCGTTTCAACGGAAAATCACGATAGAACGATCGAACGAAAAATCCCCATCGTTGGATTGCCTTTTTTGCCATTTCCGAGCATAAGTCACGTGACCCAGCTCGATAATGAACGAAAATACATTAATTCTGACTGTGGGACAATTTTTCCCAGGCGTGAATCACGAAATTTCGCGCCGAAATACGATCTCGGTGAATTCAGAGCCGTCACGTGTCTCAGCGGCGAAAAGACGAAAAATCTCGATCGCTCGATCGTCGAGACGAAATCGGAAATCGACGAGGTTCTCCGTGAGATCGAGTCGCGTTGCACGGATGCGCGTGAAATTTGGACGAGAATATCGTCGAGAACCGTGGACAATGACGAGGATACGAAAAAATTGCCGAAGAGACGTGGCAAAAAGATAAAATCCACGGAGACGAGGAGAACGACGACGACGACGACGATGAGCGACGACGATGAGGGGAGAAAATTTGGCTCTCGGGATTGCGCTTGGACGGAGAAATATCGGCCGAGGTGTACTCGCGATATCGTTGGCAACGAGGAAGGGGCGAAAAAATTTCGCAAATGGCTCGCCGGTTGGAAAATAAATTCCGTCGTAAAAAGTGAATATAGCAGCGGCGATGAATTTTACTCTTCGGACTGTAGTTACGCAAGCGCAACCGACGACAATCGTGTCGCCGTACTTCTTGGACCTCACGGTAGCGGAAAAACTGCCAGCGTTTATGCGATCGCGGAGGAACTGGGTTACAGGTAAATATAAATATATATGGCGAAATATACTCGCATTGTATAACATTTTTATTTCAAATTTTGCATAAAATTTTTTTTCCCAATTTTCTTTTTTCTTTTTTTTTTGCTGAGCCTTTAGATTGAATATCTCCATCTGGAAAGAGACGTATTCCTTTTGAAAAAAGTTCGAGGAATTGAAAAAAAAAAAAAAATATTTCAAATTTTTTAAAACTGTGATATATATGATATATATATATATATATAACTGTATATATATATATATTATAATATATATTTATATATTATAGTATATATATATTATTATAGTATATATACTATATATATACTATATATATATATAGTATATATAACTGTGATATATATATGAGTAGTAACATCAATTTTCGGCCAAGTTTGGGCTTCGCTATCGGGGAATCTTTTTGTAAGTTACACGGGGGGAAAGTTTTTGTAAGTTTGGCGTCTGTGTTGAAAAACACGTACCATAATTTTTTCAGATTTTTTCCTACGTTTCATTTGAAACTTTTTGGTTTTTTTTTTTTTCATTTAATTTTGGCGGCTTAAACTTGGAAAAAAACCAATTCTATATTTTTTTGGTAAAAAAAAATCTCAACTTTCCGAAAAATAATATAGCCTAATTGATATACATGTAGAAGACTCTCAAAATCAAGATTATAATCTGAAAAGTCGTTTTTTCGCCATTGCTCAAAGTTCAAAAAAAAATTTCATATTTTTTTTCAGAAAGGTGAGAAAATATTACACAGTATATGTCATTTTTAAGTTGGGATTTCTAAAAACACTCCTGGGATAAATAAAAATGTAAAAAAAAAAACATAAATCTCATTCATTCTAAGAATTTTGATATTTTTTTTTATTTTTTTGGAATGGCTGTTGAAGCGAACAATAGACAATTGTTGTGTACTGGGTTATTGTTTTTTATTATTTTACCATTACGACAATAGAAGAATTTAACATTTTACAAGATTGAATTCATAAAATTTTTCTCGTAAAATGGATATGACTCTGGTACATTAATTAAAATTAATTTTCAATGAATAATTAGTACCCGTTACTACTGAAGGACTCACGGAAAGCTCATAAATGAATTCTATTGTCTGTGTTTTTTGTGTGTTTTATTGTATTCCAGTGTCTGAGAATGAAATGAACCTTTAAAAAACGTCAAAGCTTAATTTCCAATAGAAAAATATTAAAATTGTTACAATAAATGAGATTTATAATGTTTTTTTTTTTTACATTTTTATGAATCCCAGGAGTTTTTTTTTAAAGATCCCAACTTAATTAAAAATGACATATTATCTAAAATTTTCTCAGGTTTCTGAAAAAAAAAAATATGAAAATTTTTTTTGAACTTTGGGCAATGGCAAAAAAAAAAAAACGACTTTTCAGATTGTAATCTTGATTTTGAGAAACGGAAAGCTCATAAATTCATTCTATTGGTGTCTGAGAATGAAATGAACCTTTAAAAAAACGTCAAAGCTTAATTTCGAATGGAAAAATATTAAAATTGTTAGAATAAATAAGATTTATACTGTTTTTTTTTTACATTTTTATCAATCCCAGGAGTTTTTTTTGAGATCCCAACTTAAAAATGACCCGTGTTGTGTAAAATTTTCTCCACTTTCTGAAAAAAATATGGAAATTTTTTTTGAACTGTGGGCAATGGCGAAAAAACGACTTTTCAGATTATAATCTTGATTTTGAGAGTTTTCTACACGTACATTAATTAGGCTATATTTTTTTTTTCGGAAAGTTGAGATTTTTTTACCAAAAAAAATAGAAGATTGGTTTTTTTTTTTTTTCAAATTCAAGCGGCCAAAATTATATGAAAAAATTTCATTTATACTCCCAATTCAAAAACTTCCGAGCGCTTCGTAACGATTCGCCGTGACTCGCCGATGCCGCGGCATACTACACGCAGACCTTGAATCGCCTTTTTTTTTTTCTTTCAACAAAAATTACTCCGCTAATTATCGTTTTCATTGCAATTTTACTCCAAAAGATTGTAATTGTTTTTTTTTTTCCAAATTACAATAATTCGTAATAACTGTAATTTTTCATTTCATTTAATTACAATTGTTCGAAGTAATTGTAAATTTTCCTTTTTTTTTTACTCCATCACGATTAATTAACCGATACGACGGATCGATGATTTTTTTTTGTTTTTGTTTTGTTTCGTTCGATCGCAGGGTTATCGAGGTGAACGCCTCGAGCAAAAGAGGAGGTAAGAAAATATTGAGAGAACTCGAGGAGGCGACAAAGTCTCATCGTATAAGGAGAAACGATTTTATGCCGCTTAAAACGGCAATCGGCAACGACGTCGAGACCACGATACCCCAAAATTCGTTGATTCTCGTGGAGGACGTTGATCTCGTATTCGAGGAGGACGAGGGTTTTATATCGGCAACTTGTCAATTGGCATCGAACACGAAACGTCCGATCGTGATGACCGGGCGAAAAGCTTGCCCGCACCTGAGCAGAATTGCGCCGCAGCAGATTCGCATTTATTATCAGATCGCCGCTGGCACGAGGGTATCGGCGCTGCTCGAATTGATAACGCTCGCCGAAACCGGCTATCGATTGCCTCCATCTTGTCTCGATGTGAGTATTTTTTTTTTTTCATGCATCAACAATAGTTTCTCAAATGATCTTTATACCGTCAATTATTATTATTATTATTATTGTTATTATAATATAATTATATATTATAATTATAATTATAATTATATATTATAATAAATTATTATATTATTATATAAATTTATTATATTATTATATAATATATTATATATTATATATATAATATATATATTATTATTATATAAATATAATTATAATTATAATTATAATATGTTATTATAATATAATTATAAATAATATAAAATTATTATTATTATTGTACTCATGTACATTGAGATTTTACAAACAAGAGATATAATTTACTCGTGTCGCTCTGGATTGAATAAAAATCCGTAATGTACCCCGAATCACTATAGTTGCATAAGCGCATAGAGAAGCGCCAGGGTTTGAATAATTTCTGTTTCGCAGATATTTTTAGTAGTCGGTGCGAAAGGAAAATGATTTCCCTCCTTTTTTTTCCATATATATTTTTTTTTTTCTGTACTTTCTTGTTAGCGAATGGTTATTTGCTATGTTCCGCTTATTTCTACTATTGATGATTGTATTTGAACTATTGGAGAATGATTTTTTTTTTGTATTTCAACTATTAATGGCTCGATTCACCATGTAGCTCTTTTTGGTTATTTTGTGTACTCATTATATTTTGTATGTTTCCAAGAGAAAATTTCCCGTATGAATAAATAAATAAATAAATAAATAAATATATATATGTCGCATTCCACGTCAACTCAGCCAACCCGTTTTTTTTGTCTCGAAAAAAATTATTCAGTATGGGCATTTCAAAGGACAATATATCCATGACATTTTACCAAAATTTCATCCCCCCACTATTGTTGGTTCTCGAGATAATGATTAATGAAGTCTCAATTTTGTAAAAATCATAACTTCGTAACTACTGATCGGATTCAAACGATTAAAAAAAGAATCTTTTTTATTTTTTTTGCCCTTTTCGAAAAAAAAATATGTCATCATCGGATAAAAGCTCATTAGACAGTTTTCGGGGTAAATTAACAAAAAAAAATTTTTTCCTCGTCACTGATGGCTTGTTCCATTTTGAAAAAATCCTGCGGAGTTGTGTATTGCCTCCTACTATCAGAAAAAAAAATACTGAGTAGAATTCCGATTGGCCCTTTCGTGGAAAAAAAAAAAAAAATTGAAAAATTTCCCCGAAAACTGTCTGATGAACTTTTCTCCGATGACGGCATATTTTTTTTTCAAAAAGGGCGAAAAAAATAAAAAAGATTCTTTTTTTAGTCGTTAAAATCCGATCAGCCGTTACGAAGTTATGATTTTCACAAAATTGAGAATTTATTAATTATTATCTCGAGAACCAACAATAGTGGGGGGATGAAATTTTGGTAAAATTTCATGGATATATTGGACTTTGAAATGCCGATACTGAATAATTTTTTCGAGACTAAAAAAAAAAACGGGGTAACTATTGAACTATTGAAAACTAGTAACTAAAATTAAAAAAAAGATTTCCTTTTGTTTCTTTTTTAACGAATTAAAAACAGCAACTAGAATTACGATTCAAATCAGCTAGATCTCTCTATACATTATGCTATCGTTTATCTATTCTTGTAGAAAAAACCGAGTTGAGGAATTCGACCTCCGTATTCTTTGTCATCTCTGTCATTTCATTTTTCCTGCGTTTTGTGTTTTGGCCATGTAGTTCTTCTCGCGATATTGATGCGAAACAATTATATATTTGTGCCCCTAGGGTGACTGAACCAGTGAATGAACACCTACCAGTGAATGAACAGGCTTAGTATTTTAATTAAACGGCAATGATATGATTCTATTATTATGAAGAATTTTGTATTCATAATGAAGTGAAAATTCTGAGAAAACATCTAGTAGTGATATTATTTGACGCTGTGAAAGATTTGCGATGCTATGGATTTTTTTTCGTACTTGGGGCGCATATTCATAAGAGACAGCCATGTTGTTATAACCATCTGACTGTGCATCGAATACCAGAATATTCTATATCACCTCGATAAATCCTTTTAAAAGATATGCAATAATTTTTTCAAAGTTATACATTGCTAAGCTTCAATTATATTAATGAATTTTTTGTCAAAAACCCAATATTGTTTGCGATATATGGCCGTTTATTCACTGGTCCAGCTTTTTAACCTATTTCCAGTGATTGAACAAGCGTTGAAAAGGCTTTTCATAACCTCAAAACGCACGAGTATGCGATGCGTACGCATCTCTGGTTCCATTGTACGTTCATTCACCGGAAAGATATGAGTTCATTCATTGGAATTTTTGTTCATTCACTGGGAAATTGGTAATTTCGTTCATTATAATTTTTTTTTACAAAATCCTTGCGAACAGGGCACTTCGAATATTTTTTTTTATATTCTGTGAACATTGTTCTATAAGATCTAATTAGCTCATAAAGAAATTCGTAATAAGTTAAATTATACGGCTTTATCGAAATAGAAAAAAGGCTTATGCGTTCATTCACTGGTTCAGTCACCCTATATATTGGAAGAATCGATGTCCTGTGCTCTTGTCAAATCTCGGTATTTTCATAGCTCTTTGACCGGTACTTCTCGTTCGATTTGACTGTTGTACCGGTTCAAATAAGTTTCGATTTATTGGCGATCGACACTACCGATGGCGGCGCTCGCGTCACTCGGAAATATCGCGCTATTGGAGTGCAGTTTGTGACATTGAAAACATGAGACGTTTATACTTGAAACTGCGACAAATTTATGATTTCGTAAAAGGAGACCTAAATAATCGAAATATAACTGAAGGGGAAGAAGTTCTGAAGTTCGGGCAAATGGTGGTAGTTGGATGTACTGAAAAAAAAACGAAACAAAACGCGAAAAATTAGGGCCAGTACACTCTGATCGAAGACTTCGGGTCGCATCGAGACATTTTGAGCACTCTTATCCACATTTTCCGTCGATCTGTCATTTCACGCACGCCGAATAAATTTGTCCGAGATACTTTACCGGCGTTTTTTTTTTTTTTTTTACGGGAAACCGGTGAAATGTCACGTCTCGATCCGTGAACGGACGTGAATGACATTCGAACACGCAACAATAAACTCCAGTGCTAGATTTCACTTTTGGGCTGAATTTCGCAGATTCGACCTTTTCGACAGTCTCCATTTCCGATATCCAATAATATAAAAATTTGAACTACAGCTTTTTTTTGTTAATTCGAACGGGTACAGAAATGTCAAAACTAATTTACACGCTGTATCGCGTGGCATCGCGTGTACAAGTAAAGTCTTTTGCACTCCAATAGCAGTTCGTCAAAAACCCGCTAGGAGTCGCATGCTTAGTGTCGATCGCCAATAGCGCATTAACGGTCCGACTCTCTTTTGTTTTATGCAATTTTTTTTATGTTTCCCGTCGCCGCTCTGTACCGAAATTACCTTAAAGTCATTCCCGCCCCATTAAAAATTTATATTTTATCAGTTGAAGCTCATTTTTCGGGTTATAATTACGAAAAACTGATATCTCAGCTAAAATTTCTGAAAAATACGCGATGGCCAAAAGTGGTACATTCAAAATGCGATTGTTCTATTTTTGGCCAGCTTTATGGCCAATCCCAATTCAAAGCTCGCGGTGGCCACAACTGGTACTTCGAATGGCCAAAAGTAGTAAAATTGTTGCCACGAATGGTGAAAATTACAGCTACAGGATAATTTCCTATTTTCTTATTTATCATGATCAGAAAAGATTTTAAATGATAAAAATTCGATTCTGTGTACGCTTTTGGATTTACATCGATCACTTTTTCAATTCTGTATTTGCAACAACGTGAACACTGTTCGTAAATGAATGTTCGAAAATGAATGTTCGAAAATGCTTAAAGCGGTCACAACTGGCACGTCTACCCTGTCACAGTGTCGTCTGCATAGCTTACAACTTTACCTTGTATATTCAGATTAAAAATTATATTCAGATTATATATAATTATATATAAAAATTATATATATATATATATATATATAATTTATATATATATATATATTATATATATATAAATTATATATAAGATTATATATATAAAAATTATATATATAAAAATTATATTCAGATTATAAAAATATTCAGATTAAAAATGTCGTTTGTATAGTTAATAAACAAGAATGGTCCTAATATGGATCCTTGAGGCATACGCCACATTTGATGTCGGCCGGCCGGCTGTATTTTCCATTTATTTCGACGATCTGCCTGTTTGACGATAATTTTTCTAAATTTATCATAAACTATATTCACCTCCCGAGAGACGATAAATCGTTTCAATCGCCGCACGGATTTTTTTTTTTTCTTACAGAGGCTCTTACAGAACGGTGATTTGCGCAAAGCACTTTTGCAACTGCAGTATCTCTTGATATCCGGTAAGCCGGATACGTCCGTGCTACCGAGGAATTTTCATCAATCGCTGTGGCAGGATATGCGCCGGGGTATCTACAAACCGGCGATAAGGGGTGAAAAAAAAACGACGAGAAAGAAGCTCTCGGCTGACGACGAGAAATTCGCATCGAGCAAATCGATCATCGATCGTTTGGCCGATGATCTCGATAAAATATCATTTTTATCGACCATGATCGAGATCGATGATCCGACGATCGAAATTTCTCCCGTCAAGCCCGAGGCGAGCCTTTCGCTGCACGAGAGGACTCATGATTATTCGAGTATGCGAGTGACGAGCGGGGAAATAGCGAAATGGCTCGGCGATCGTTTGTTGAACGATGAAATTACGAACGATCGTTGCGTCAGCGATGGGCAAAATTTTCGACAATTATCATTGAAAAAGGAGCTCAACGTTGGCGTTAATTTGGCATTATCGCAGATATCACCGTATAATCTTGATCGTCGTACGACAATCCTCGATTATCTCTCGTCATTGAGAACGATTTGCCGCGCCGAAGAAGCGAGAACAACGAGAAACAACAAACGAGGCAACAGATTCTTTCATTATTTGCAGAGTCTTCGACTTCCGGCACTCTCGACAAGACCAAATATTCTATCGGCTGCCTGTAAAATGATGCGTGAAAAAGACTCGGAGAGTTAACGCATTTTTTTGTTTGTTTTTCTTTTTGTTTTTCACGATTCACGCAAGATTTTTCTACGCGTGAATGAATTTCAATGGAGATTCGATATATTTTTTTTTTAAGATATTTATCGTGTGGTATTTTCTCCCCTCCGTGGTTATTTAATTGACCATTTCGTGATAAAATTGAATTCGTTGAGTCGTTTTTTTTTTCATGAGGATGTTCAGTCGTGGCAAAAAAAGTAGTAATTTTTTTTTTCTTACAGCTTGTTCTCTTTTGCTTAAATTTTTTATTCTTTGCCCGGTCAAAATTCACGGAGAGTCGAAGGATCTGAAAATCTCAAAGTTCCATAAAATGTTGGCTCATTTTCGATTGTTTTGTTTCAAGTATAAAAGAAATTTCATCCGAAGAAAAGTTACGGGCATTATTTCTATGCAAGTTGAAGGCGCGTGTAGTAATTTTTTTTTTTTTTTTTTCGTTTTTTTTTTTTATAAAAAATATTGCAAAATGGCGAAGATAGCGGGCAACTCGAAAAAGCCGGTCTACGTGAAACTTGTTTGTTTCAAAAAATTAAAAACAGCTGTCGAGGGGCCGACTTGGGGTTTTTTTTTTCTTTTTTTTTTTTCGTTTTCTCAATTATCTTTCGCCATTTTAGCTAAATTCATATTTTTTAATCGGTGCTTAACTTTGGAGATTTGTTTTATGAAAGATTTGCTGCTTTTTTTTTTTAGGCATGTCTCAATAGCTTGCGCATCCTCAATGATGATTTTGTTACGCAACGATCGTGACGCGCGATTTGAATTAAACGAGCTGTGAATCCCCGTCGATTGCGAAAAAAAAAATCCGATCGTTTCAGATCTCGGAGGTTCGATCGAGATTTAATTTAATACTTCAATTTACGGGGAAATATCCTCGTGCTCCAAATTTTCTTTAAATCGTTTAAAAACGCATATTATATCCGAAGGATCTTATTTTATTTTATTTTTTTTTCAGGATAAGATTTATAATTTTTTTTGTCTCCGACGACTTATAAGATTGATTTTTTTTTTTTTTTTTTGAGAAAATTGTTATTATACGATGAGCTCTTTCGTCGGTGGCACGACGAGGATACATGCCTGTATATATTTATATATATGTATTTTTTAATAAAAGGCCAAAAAAAAGAAAGAAATGCATTTGGTATATCGTTGATTCTCATATTTTCATGAGGTATTATTGAAAATTCGTACACATCGTTACAAAAAAAGATGAATGAAATACATATTTAGATCTTGATGTGATGAAGCTTACGATTGAGCTCCTCGAACTTGAGGATCTTGCGAATGAAGAAATCACCGTAGCGATGAGCCACCTTCGTATCGGCGATGTGTATCATGTCGTGATCGATGTAAAAGTCGAGCTGAAATATTAAATTATAAAAAAATTATATACAATTCAGTCAATTTTCAATTATAATTATAATTATAATTATTATATTATTATATTATATTATAATATATTATATTATATTATAATATATCAGAGCTGGGCAGTACTTCAAGTACCCAGTACTTGCGATGTACTGGAAGTACTTGACCTGTACTTCAAGTCTTGTACTTAAAATTTCAAGTACTTTTCTGTACTTCAAGTACTTTTTCAAGTACCAAGTATCAAGTACTTTTGAATACGTTTTGCTAATGGTCGCATGTATAATATGCCTTTTAATATATAATTAAGGAACGTTCCGCGTAGCGATGCCGCGAGACGAATCGAGTTAATCCTAGAATGGTAATCTTATTTTTTTTTACCTATTATGGTAACCCGGGGTGACCGAACACCCCAATTTTGAAAAATTCATATCTCCGATAAAATTCAACAAAAAGGGTTCAATTTGGGCTCATTCTTTGCGTTTTTTAATGCAGAATCACGTGAGCTTACGGAAATTTTGCTTGAAGTCGGAAAAGTTAGTCAAAAATGAGGTAAAATGGTAAAAAACATGAAAAAATCGTAAAAATGACTTTTTTGATTGAATTTGAAATATCTCCGTTGATTTTTATCGAAATTGAACAAAACCAACGGCATTATAAAGTGAAAATATAAAGTTTTGAGACAGGTAGCTTAGTTTTACTCGATTTTCGAAAAAGTCTATTTATTCCGGGAATCGAAGTCTGGGAATTAAAAAAAAGTCGAAATATTGACTTTTACCGCCAAAATTGGTGCAACAACGCCAAATTATGTGAAAATCGAATGAAACCAACTCTATTTTTAAGAGGAAAGGTAATTATAAAAGATATGTAAAATATATTTTATATTTATGTTACATGTTTATATGTACTTATATTCCATTTGACATAGAGAGAGAATTCGACAGACAGTGCCATGAGAGATTGAGCATTGACTTTGATTTATAATTCTTGGTTTAAATATTTCGGTTCAAATCTGCCTAGCCTGAGTGAATCGCGCAATGTGAAAATATGTGTTGATACAAAAAGTACTCGAACCAAAATCAAATGAGTTTAAAGAGTACGTAACAAATCAAAAATAAGTACTAAAACTTAAGAGATGTCCGTGAAATCTTGAAAAGTATTTGATACTTGATTTTTGACGTACTTTTACTTCAAGTACTTTTTTTAAGGACAAGGAAACTTGGGCCAGAATAAGGTGTGGAAATATAAGCAGAGCTGGAAAAAAAGGGAGAAGCGAAGTGGACGTGTAGGATGTGCAGACAAGAAAGAGAAACATCGGAGCATCTGATTTTGCGTGAAAAAGGAAGAGAAGTAATATCTAAGGAAGCCAAAGAATATATAAAGAGAAGTGGGTGAAGGAGGAAAGCGAAGAGAGGGGAGTAGAAGACAAATTAATAGGGTTGCTGAGAGGGGAAATAGATGTATTGATGAGTAAATTCTTTAGGGAAATGGAAAGAGAGTGTAAGAAAAAAGAAGAGTCAGTAAGGGAAAGAGAGAATGTTGAAAGGGACGCAACGGAATAATAATAGAAAATAAGGTTAGACATGAGTTAGAATATAAGAGTGATGTAATAGTGCATAAGAATGCGTTGTAAAAAGCCGAAAAGGCGATGCAAATAAAACTTACTACTACTACTACTACTATTATAATATATTATAATATAATAATTTTAATATTTTAATATAATATTTAATATTTTAATATTATAATATATTATATTATATATAATATATAATATATAATATATTATAATATATTATATTATATATAATATATAATATATTATAATATATTAATATATCTAATTGTCGCACATTTTTTTTTACCATTTTTGTATTTTTCGAATTCGGTATTTGGAAAGGATGTGATTGGCCAAAGTTTCGAGTAAATCCCTGGCTAAAATAATTCAAAAGTATCGGATGTCGTTCGATCGTCATCGATTATCATCAATTCGATAATCAAATTAATTATCGATAATCAAATCGATTATCATCAATGATACCGGTAAAGCAATTGAAAAAAAAAAAAAAAAAAAAAAAAATCATGGAAATAATTACCTCCGAGCCCGATTGAAATTTTCCCTCCAATCCCGATGCGCCCTTCGTCCAAACGATATTCTTCATTTTGTGCTTGAAGCACAGAAGATGAATCGTAAGTGCCGCGACCTCCTTGTCGAGATCCAGATCGTCGGTTCTCGTGCCGCCCGACATGAATGTCGCGAGTTTGCTCAACGGCAGTGTCGTATAGAGCTTGAGATATGATCTTATCGTGGGTAACATTTTTTGCTGAACAACCTCGTCCATGAAAACTTGGGTCTGATGCTTTATCGCTTCTCTGATGTAATCCTCCTTCTTGGCTTCGGGTCCGGGTGGCGTTGAGGACAAAAATTTCGGACAAGCGAACAGAAAGCAAGATTCGAATTCAACGAGATCGCCGTACTGCATCTTGTAAATTTTCTCATGATAATTTCGTTCTCTCAGAGCCTGCTGCAGTCCATCGTCGATGCACTGAGGATGAAGAACGAGACAAATTGCCAGCAGATGATACATCTGCTCGGTCTGCTTGTTTATCTGATCGTTCTGATAGCTCCTTGTCGTGAATAGCTGCTTGGTGCGCTGTATGTACAATAGACTGCCGGAGAAGGTTCTTATCGCGTCCGCGTAACGTCTCATCATCATGTAAGCAAAACCAACGTAATACGCGGTTGATATTTGGCAGCCCGGAACATGAGAATATGCGCTCTTCTTGTAGATCTCCACGTTCTCGAGGACCTTTATCGCTTGATAATAATCACCGAGAAGGGAATGAAGCCTCAGGAGGCCGATGAGAGCGAAATAACCGAGCATCTTGTACAGGGAATGCTTGCCGAAAGCACCGGCAACGGAATCGGGATCGCCACCGCTCGCGTAAACCTGCGCGAATTAATATTCCATTTGACCCTCGCTTCGTACGATATTGTATCAGGTTTTCGATAAAAAAAAAAAATATGCTTCCCTTTAAGGTGGCTCATCAGTGAATTAAAAAACCGGCGATACGAATGAAACTTCGGGAGAGTGTTGTCTAAGATGCAATGAACGCTCTCTCAAAATTTCAGGGTATGTTGCCAGGCAAATTATTGCGAACGAGTAATTTAAAATTACCTATTTTAGCATGGGTCTTATATGGCAGTTGATTCCATTTTCACCGCAAGTGACATGATACCTTTTGACAAAGACGAGAGTTCTTATTCAAATTTTGAGTATTGAAAGATGAAGTCGTGAACTTTCAAATGGTATTTAAAAAAATTGTGTCTTGCCAGGGATTTTCCCGAAAAATTTCATCGCGAAAGTCATCGTGTGTGCAAATCTCGGATACAATATATATGTCTGTCATTCTGCACGCGAGGAAACATAATGAATATCAGCTATCGTTTTTTACTTGATCGCTCTGACAGCGTTAAATACTTTTGTCAGTTGAGACTTTATTTATAATATTTATAATAAATTATGAATAAAATATCACGGGAAACGTCATCGAAATTCATAAATTTTATTTAGACAGAGTATTTAGAAAATATTATGATAGGTTTTATGATTTTTTTTCATGTCACGATTTTTGACTAGTTTTGTCACTGATGGGCCGCCTTAATTTCCTCTTTTTTTTTTTGCTCTTCCTTTCTATATCTTACGATGAAATGTGCATTTATTTATTCCTCGACCGTATCGCGGGGAACGACTCTTCCGTGCGCGAATTATGGCCATTTATACATCAGGGTGTTTCGCATTGAAAAAAATTTTCGATTCGATTTGATATTTTTCACCAAACAGTTGAAATTTTTTTTATTGGAAAACCTTGAATATCTGTTTAACTTTTGGGTAAAAAAAATATCAAATTAGTTTTTCTTGAAACTATATTTTTGGCGCTTCGTCGTAAGGTTTTGGGCGCGCCGACGGTACAATTAATTTTGTTTTGGAATCAAAATCCTCATTATGCGACGGAGGGAATTTTTTCGTTTTTTTTTTTACCAAGTTTTTTTGCAAAATAGTGCCTCAAATTTGGAAAATTTCGTACAATTGACTGTAACTTTTCACGTAATTATTTTTTTTTTTTTCAGATCCCCACGTTCAAAAGACGCGGAAGCGCTGCCCGAACGGGGTGAGACTTCGAAAGGTTGAATCGGACCAACCGTGCGCCTAACACCTTGCGACACTGGTTTTGGAAATTCCATGTCAGCATTTCTCTATAATGCACTTTAGATGTTCTTTTTTGGTCATAATTCATTGTTTGTAAAACATAAAAGAAACAGTAAATATTAAAGGGGCGCTAATATCGATTTTTCACTTATTTTTTTTTAGAAAAATCGTTTTCGGAGATCCTAAAACTAGTGCCACAGTGCTCGCTCTTTTGGAGGCTTCTTTTTAGACCAGGAGCCAAGCATTTTTTGCTTCTGACCGTAAAAAAATCGAAAATTTTTTCAATGTCAAACACCCTATTATACTATATTATAAAATATATTATATAATATATAGAATATAATATAAATATATAGAATTATATATATTTATATATTATTATATAATATATAGAAGTTTTTTTTTTTTTTTTTTTACGATATAGTATAAATATATATTATATAATATATTTTATAATATAATATATATTTATACTATGTTGTAAAAAAAAAAAAAAAAAACTTCTATGAGCCGGCGCCTTTCTCTTTCCCAAAAAGGATATCCCTTATCGCGGCTTCGGTGAAATTCAAGATAATCGTGGAAAAATAATAATCGACGAGGCAATTTTTCCCCAACGAGTCACGCGAAACCCGAGGAACGTCTGATAAATCAATAAATTTTTTGGGCAATCGGTATGTCCAACGTGTCTGAGCAAAGAATGAAGTGATCCAATATTTCGTTATAAAATTAAGCGTAAAATTTGGAGTCGTCGATAAATTGTGATTAATTCAAATCGCGTAAAACTAAAAAAAAAAAAAAAAAACTGCCTTGCGCTTTCATCAAAGTTAATTCAATTCTACTTTACTTTACTTTTTTTTTTTTCGTTGATTCAATATTTTCCATCACGTTTTCTTCACCGTAAAATCGAACAAATTCATTTTTTTATTTAAAACCTTTTGTTTTGATTTTTTTTTTTTTTTTTACCCCACTACGACGTGAATCGTGAATATTTTTCTGTTTCGCTAGTCTCGAATCCCTCGTAACGATAGTTCGGCGTCGATACGTACCTCTAGCTGGCTCTTTATCTTGGACTTGTCGACGAGATAATGAAGAACATTGAGAACACAAAGAACGTCCCATATCTTGTTGTGAGTGCTGACGTTCTCTATCTCCTCCGGCGATTTGTTGGTCAAATTTGCTCTGTACTGGGAGAACGATTGAAACTGATAGACGAACTCGTCTATGAGCTCCCAGAGCCATTGGTCCGGCAATTCGAGCTGAACCGGCTCGTCCGGATTGAGAATATAATTGAAGAGATCGCAATAATTGTAGAATGAGCCGAAGCGCTGTTCCAGCGACGGTCCCTGAGCTCTCGCGTAAATATGACGATAGTATAGCTCCTTGTACAGTATGAGAAATACCTGATCGTTCTCGACCAAATGAGCTATGTCGGCTTCCTCCGGCCACGATTGCTTCTCAAATAATTGCTCCGATATTTTTGGAAATGTATTCTCATAAAGATTTTGTATCTCAAAAATGAGACCGTCGTTTATGCAATTGCGAAAGTAAACGAGAAATTTTTGTACAGCCTGGGGAACGGGCTGACGATATCTGTCATAAGGCTCGACATGCTCGGCCGGTGCGTATTCGTCGTAAGTTTCGTACTGAAAAAACGAATATTTTTCATTCGTTTTGGAACGAGTTGGGGGGTTTTTTTTTTCCTTCATTTCCCTTTTTTCGTAATTTCTTCGTCAAATTCGAAGGATCGGTTTGGTGAAAAAAAAATGGTTTTTGAATTGGACTTACCTGATCCGGATAATCGTCGTACATCCTGACAAAAATGTGCGAACTCGCGTGTGAGAGAGAAAGATAACCTATACACTCGTTTGGCTGTAACGCGGCGTAAGGAACATGGCGGAAAAAAAAGTCGGCAACCGCGTGTGGGGGGTGGGGGGAAAAAAAGCTATACGACGCGAATATAGAGGCGGAGAGTTCGATTATCGCGATAATCGATACCTCGCTATATAAGAGTTATCGGGTGAGGTGTAGGTATCCGAAATTTCAATGCGACCAAACGACAGTATGTCTAAAAACGGTTTCTTTATACCACCATGCTATCCAAATCACTTGTATAAAAGTGGGAGAATGTTGACGCAGCAATGTCATTCCGTTTGAAGACGTTCAAAAACATTGCATGCGCCGGGCAAAGTAATTCCAGAACGCATCGTACCGGCCTGAGAACCAATCATTTTGTCTATCTTCTTTCCCCAAACTCATCCAAGCCCAAAGCGATTTCGAACGAGTATGTCTCCAATACAATTCGTCGAACGGCGTATTATCGGCGGAGAAATGTAGTTGGCTTCAGTTGATAATATAGAAACCTCTCTTCACTATTGGTTGTACGAATCACCGATAGATGGTGCTGTATGTAATGCCGCTCTTATTAAATTGCGGCGTAAGGGTCCCAGTGCCGTAGCAAGGCTACTGCGTAGTCAAATCAGAGTATAATTATGAAAGAGGTTAAATATTCAGAAAATAATAAAAACGTTTTATTATCCAATTTATCCCAATATGTCCTATATATGTCTAATGGAATAAGGTCGTAAGTGCTATTATACTTTTATTTATTTATTTATTCGAATAGTAAAATTTTTTACATCTTCGGCTTCATCTACACCTCAAGTTCCCTTTCAAGTCGCAGCAGCATCAGCAATTAATAATTATTTTAAAGTACCAGATTGTGGGAAATATGTCTCGTTCGATCAGCATTCTTCCTGTGCCCGAAATGTTCATGCATCAGAATATAAATATGTATATCGCTATAGTAATGCGTATATCCATCGAATCCATTGACAAGAAATGTAAACCAAATTTTGTATTAAAAATGCTTTATTATTACACATATTACATTATTAATAATTTTACATTCTTATTATATAGATTGATTTCTCATACATGGAATTGCAAAACCCCTATAGAGCTAGAGAAAGTTGCGACTTGCTCATTTCCACACCCACCACGGAGGTAGAGCAAACGTGGGCGCGTTTTTTTTTAAGTGGTATCCCCTGTAGGCCTAATCCACTCCGACTACATTTACACCGATGGGGTTGTAGCAATATAATTGTAGCAACTCCACCAATGGAAACGCGGTCTCTACCTATGTCTGCCTAATTTTTGAAACTAAAATTAAACGAGATACCCTGTAGGCCTACCCTGTAGGCCTACTTGACTACATTTACACCGATGGGGTTGTAGCAAAAGCATGATGCCACAGAACACGTACTCCTCAACCGTCGAACGGTCACATTCATGCTAAAGCACGGACCAACTCCACCAATGGAAACGCGGTCGCTACCTATGTCTGCCTAATTTTGGAAACTAAAATTAAATGGAATACCCTGTAGGCCTACCCTGTAGGCCTACTTGACTACATTTACACCGATGGGGTTGTAGCAAAAGCATGATGCCACAGAACACGTACTCCTCAACCGTCGAACGGTCACATTCATGCTAAAGCACGGACCAACTCCATCAATGGAAACGCGGTCGCTACCTGTATCTGCCTAATTTTCGGAAACTAAAATTAAACGGGATAAGAAAAAAAAACAAAGCGGAAATAATTGCGAAATTGAGGGCAGCAAAGATATTTTCTATTTTCGCCAAAATACGAAAATACCAACAACGTCAAAGAGAATCGTTATGAAGCTGCGCTAGACCCAATCTCAAGCAACAAGTGTCCAGAACAATCTCTTCGTCATTGTGCTACAGAAACTAACCAAAAAAAAAAAAAGCTTCCGCTTTGTTTGAATACCAATCCCCTCTTTCGACAGAGGGGGTTAGTATTTATATTAAGATATCTTAACCTTATATCTATACCTGCCTATATCTGTATAGCAATATTATAGTAAGTCAATTAGAAATCTTAATATTAGCTTAAATTGCGATGCGATATTCTTAAATTTAATACGTAATGGACTAACTTAGATATAGGGGGTTGGTATTTGATACCAATTGATAATCGCAACCTTATACCTATGCCTGCCTATATCTGGATTAAAATATTATATTAAGTTCACTAGAAATCTTAATATTAGCTTAAATTGCGATGAGAATTTCTTAAATTTAATACTTAATAAGACTAACTTCGATATAGGGGGTTGGTATTATATACCAATTGAAAATCGCAACCTTATACATATACCTGCCTATATCTGGATTAAAATATTATATTGAGTTCACTAGAAATCTTAATATCAGCTTAAATTGCGATGAGAATTTCTTAAATTTAATACTTAATAAGACTAACTTATATATAGGGGGTTGGTATTTTATACCAATTGATAATCGCAACCTTATACATATACCTGCCTATATCTGGATTAAAATATTATATTGAGTTCTCTAGAAATCTTAATATTAGCTTAAAATGCGATGAGATATTCTTAAATTTAATATGCAACGGACTAACTTAGATATAGGGGGTTGGTATTTTATACCGATTAAAAGTTGCAACCTTATACTTATACCTGCCTATATCCGGATAGAAATATTATATTTAATCAATCAACGAGAAATCTTAATGTTAGCTCAAACTTAGATAGCGAACTTTTAACATTAAGGCACAACGGGCTAACTTAGATCTAAGAAAAAGTCCCTGGAGCAATGAAAAAACGTGCGAAAACCTAAAACGTTTTGTTCCGAAGTACATGATCGATGAAAAAATGTTGTATACGTCGTATAATAGTGAAAACATGACATGAATAACCTGTAACCTAAGGGAATAGATGCAACATGGTAACAGTGAAAATTAACCGACAATGCGTGAAACATAACCTGAAAAAAAGAATCATTTGAAAATTAACCCCAACGATTCAGAAAATTTACGTCGAATATATATACATATACACATAAAATATCGAGTTTTTTCCGTAGCAAGCATGCAAGAGTCGCATATTGAAATTATTTAATGGTATGATTACCAGCCATTTTAAGGCACAATTTAAAAAAAAAACGCGAATTCAGCTGTTAGCAAATTCATCCTTTTACAATAAATAATATTGTCGAAGCATGAATTCCCCAGGCTCCACCACGTGGAGGTCGCTGATTTGGAACCCGCTTCGAAAAATTAAAAAAATCATCAAGCATAATTAAATGAACAATCATTACATATTAAATTATCATTGAAAGTAATTATATTCAATTAATTGTTACTATTAATCAATTAATTTTTAATATTGCATAACGAAAAAATCGTGCAAATTCAAAATTGCCATCCCATCTCTCTCATATAGTTGCAAATGTACAAGCTCGTCAACAAACTTTTGTGATAAAAAAATTAATTCTCTTATTTGTAATTGCGATCTGATGTTTTTTAAAATACGATCATCCCCTTGCCCACAAAATAGAGAATCTTTGTTCGCCAATTTGGATAATTTGGCTGTCTTATTTTTTCCTACAACGGAATGTAAGGTAATGAATGAAAATTCGAGGAAACCTTTGTAGAGACGTCATGTAGGATCTCGATAATCGAGACGATACAACTCCGTTGGGTCACTGTCCTGTCAGACGTTTCTATCATTCTTATTCGAAGCGTAGTCGTACCATTGGGAAAAATTACCCGTAACCCTCTAGCCGCAAGATTAGGCGTCTAGGATGACTAAAGACTCCTTGTCCTTTCTGTTAATCTTGGGGGGGGGGGGGGGGGGGGGGATTGTCGAGAAAAGTTTTTAGAAAATGGCAAAATAAAAATCGTGCTCAAATTTGTAAGACAGTGTCTGTCTCCGAGACTACGAGCAGGAAGGGCGGCATAGAACACACAGAGACGAGGAAAATTAAAAATTCATGGAGGATCCTGAGAAGTCAAGTGAATTATGGAAATTGAGAGGACTGAGGGGATATGTAAAAGGATATTGTCGGATGGGGGGGGGGGGGATAACGGAAAGTTTTTTTTTTTAATTTATTTGACAACTTTACCTGTTATTTTATTTTACTTCGATAAATTATGAATGTTTTATCAACAGAGTTAACGAAGTACGTATTACACATAATATAAAATACATTAATATCAGAAGAAAGCAATCACTATGAAAAAAGGAGATAAAAAATATGTATGATATGCTGTTCTAATTGAATCAAACCTGTCTCGTTCGATCAGCATTCTTCCTGTGCCCGAAATGTTCATGCATCAGAATATAAATATGTATATCGCTATAGTAATGCGTATATCCATCGAATCCATTGACAAGAAATGTAAACCAAATTTTGTATTAAAAATGCTTTATTATTACACATATTACATTATTAATAATTTTACATTCTTATTATATAAATTGATTTCTCATACATGGAATTGCAAAACCCCTATAGAGCTAGAGAAAGTTGCGACTTGCTCATTTCCACACCCACCACGGAGGTAGAGCAAACGTGGGCGCGTTTTTTTTTAAGTGGTATCCCCTGTAGGCCTAATCCACTCCGACTACATTTACACCGATGGGGTTGTAGCAATATAATTGTAGCAACTCCACCAATGAAAACGCGGTCTCTACCTATGTCTGCCTAATTTTTGAAACTAAAATTAAACGAGATACCCTGTAGGCCTACCCTGTAGGCCTACTTGACTACATTTACACCGATGGGGTTGTAGCAAAAGCATGATGCCACAGAACACGTACTCCTCAACCGTCGAACGGTCACATTCATGCTAAAGCACGGACCAACTCCACCAATGGAAACGCGGTGTCTACCTATGTCTGCCTAATTTTGGAAACTAAAATTAAACGGGATAAGAAAAAAAAAAAAACAAAGCGGAAATAATTGCGAAATTGAGGGTAGCAAAGATATTTTCTATTTTCGCCAAAATACGAAAATACCAACAACGTCAAAGAGAATCGTTATGAAGCTGCGCTAGACCCAATCTCAAGCAACAAGTGTCCAGAACAATCTCTTCGTCATTGTGCTACAGAAACTAACCAAAAAAAAAAAAAAAAGCTTCCGCTTTGTTTGAATACCAATCCCCTCTTTCGACAGAGGGGGTTAGTATTTATATTAAGATATCTTAACCTTATATCTATACCTGCCTATATCTGTATAGCAATATTATAGTAAGTCAATTAGAAATCTTAATATTAGCTTAAATTGCGATGCGATATTCTTAAATTTAATACGTAATGGACTAACTTAGATATAGGGGGTTGGTATTTTATACCAATTGATAATCGCAACCTTATACCTATGCCTGCCTATATCTGGATTAAAATATTATATTAAGTTCACTAGAAATCTTAATATTAGCTTAAATTGCGATGAGATATTCTTAAATTTAATACTTAATAAGACTAACTTATATATAAGGGGTTGGTATTTTATACCAATTGAGAATCGCAACCTTATACTTATACCTGCCTATATCTGGATTAAAATATTATATTAAGTTCACTAGAAATCTTAATATTAGCTTAAATTGCGATGAGATATTCTTAAATTTAATACTTAATAAGACTAACTTATATATAGGGGGTTGGTATTTTATACCAATTGATAATCGCAACCTTATACATATACCTGCCTATATCTGGATTAAAATATTATATTGAGTTCTCTAGAAATCTTAATATTAGCTTAAAATGCGATGAGATATTCTTAAATTTTATATGCAACGGACTAACTTAGATATAGGGGGTTGGTATTTTATACCGATTAAAAGTTGCAACCTTATACTTATACCTGCCTATATCCGGATAGAAATATTATATTTAATCAATCAACGAGAAATCTTAATGTTAGCTCAAACTTAGATAGCGAACTTTTAACATTAAGGCACAACGGGCTGACTTAGATCTAAGAAAGAGTCCCTGGAGCAATGAAAAAACGTGAAAACCTAAAACGTTTTGTTCCGAAGTACATGATCGATGAAAAAATGTTGTATACGTCGTAAAATAGTGAAAACATGACACAAATAACCTGTAACCTAAGGAAATAGATGCAACATGGTAATAGTGAAAATTAACCTACAATGCGTGAAACATAATCTGAAAAAAAGAATCATTTGAAAATTTACCCCAACGATTCAAAAAATTTACGTTGAACATATATACATATACATATAAAATATCGAGTTTTTTCCGTAGCAAGCATGCAAGAGTCGCATATTGAAATTATTTAATGGTATGATTACCAGCCATTTTAAGGCACAATTAAAAAAAAAAAAGCGAATTCAGCCGTTAGCAAATTCATGCTTCTACAATAAATAATATTGTCGTAGCATGAATTCCCCAGGTTCCACCGCGTGAAGGTGGCTGATTTGGAACCCGCTTCGCAAAATTTAAAAAAATCATAAATCATAATAAAATGAATAATCATTAAAAATTAAATTTTCATTCATTAAATTTCTTATACCTATCTAATATTCGGATAGAAATATTATATTAAATCAGTCAACTAGAAATCTTAACGTTAGCTCAAGCTTGGGGAAGAAAACTCTCAACATTGATGCGCAACGGGCTAACTTATATCTAAGAAAAAGTCCCTGGAGCGATGAAAAAAAAAGCCTGAAAACCTAAAACGTTTTGTTCCAACGTACTTTTGGTCGTTGAAAAAATGTATGCGTCATGTAAAAGTGCAAACATGACGCATAAGCAACCCATAACATAAGAAATAGATGCGACATGGTAATAGTGAAAATTAATCTACAATGCGTAAGACACAGCCTGAAAAAAAATAATCATTTGCAAATCAACCCCAACGATTCAAGCGATTCAAGTGAAATATATATGCACAAATACATCTCAAGTGCACAACCAAACAAAATGCATAGAATCAAATTATTAGAAAGAAACATAAAAAATTCGTGGAAAATGGTAGCTTTGTTAAATCTGAAAAAAAAAATAATGTTAAAAGCACAATATGTCGATGATAAAAAATTTCAATCAAGTTTTTTCATGTTTTTTTCTGTAGTAAGTACGCGAGAGTCGCATAATGAAATTATTTAATGGTATGATTATCAGCGACTTTGAGGCGCAATTAAAAAAAAAAAACGCGAATTCAGCCGTTAGCCAATTCATGCTTTTCCAATAAATAATATTGTCGAAGCATAAATTCCCCAGGCTTCACCGCGTGGAGGTAGCTGATTTGGAACCCGCTTTGAAAAAATTAAAAAATCATCAAGCATAATAAAATTAACAATAATTGAATGTTAAATTTTCATTGATAGTAATTATATTTCATTGATTTAACAATTAATTATTATATTTATTTATTTTAACAATTAATTAAATATAATTACTTTCAATGAAAATTTAACTTTTAATGATTGTTCATTTTATTATGTGTAATGATAGTAATCTATTAACAACTGATTTTTGTATGAAAATAATTAAAAATTATTGCATAACGAAAAAATCGTGCAAATTGTGCAATAGTTTCAAATGTACGAGGTCAACAAACTTTTTTGAAAAAAAAAAAGTTAATTCTTTTGTAAATCCGATCCGACGTTTTTGAAAATACGATCGTCCTCTTGCCCACAGAATAGACAATATTTATCGGCAAATTTGGCTCTCTTTTTTTTTGCAGATCGAAAATTTATTATAAAACAGAATGCAAAATAATAAATAAAAATTCAGGAGACCCGCCCCGTAGAGACGTCGTGCGTAATCTCGATAATCGAGACGATACGACTCGCATCACCCAACTCCGTTGGGACTACGCCCGATATTTTTTATAATACGATAAGTTCGGCGGCAAACGAGCCAGAAAAAAAATGACCCACTTCTTGCGTTGACGAGGGTACAAAAAAAAATGTTTTGGGTTTAATTGTTAATAATGAGGATCGTCCAGAAAAGTTTTAAGAAAATGGCGAAACAAAGAAAAAGGATCGCGCTCCAATTTGTAAGAGTAACGGCCTCCGTCTTGGAGACTACGAGCGGTAAGCGGTGTAGAATGCACGGAGACGAAGCAAATGAAAAATTCATGGGGGATCTCAAGAAGTTGAATGAAGTATGGAAATTGAGAGGACCGAGGGGACATGCGATAGCCAAAGGATATCGTGTAATTGGGAGGGTAAAAAAATAAATAAAAAAAAAGGATATTCTTTAAAATGAGTAAATGAATAATAATAAAATTAATTAAATAATAATAGATATAATGATGAATTTTAAAAAAGGATAAAATGCTAATAATAAATTTTGAAAAAGAATAAAATAATAAATTTTTAAAAGGATATAATAATAATAATAATAATAATAATAATAAAACAATTATTAAACAAGTCTCGAAAACGAGATAGTCACTTACCCTGGAGCTGTCACAAAAATCCGAAATTTCTTGGAGAAAAAAAATTAATAACGCCGCCTGACAGGTTATGTTCACCGTGTAGTCGATTAACGAGGAAATCTCGGTAGGACGACACTGCAGTCCTTCGCGGATTCATTTTTTCTGAATATTGGTGCACTTTTTTTCACTCGAGAGCGCGAAATGTTGAGGGGTAAAACAAAAAAGGCAAGGGAAACGTAGAAAGACCCGTCGCGCGCGTCACTGTACGACACGTACGAGAAATTGCGTCATAACTACGCACAAAGCCGGCGACGACACTGCTGCCCTCTCGCATATTAATAATTTATTATTTAAGATTATTTGATTATTAAAATTATTTTGTATCAAACAATTAGTAACGATTGTTTTATTATGCAATGATAGCGTGCCTATCATTTTTTATTATATATTTTATTAATTAAACACTTCGCGAGAGCTGGCGAGAGCACCGCGTACACAACCGGCACTAGCGACGGGCAACGCGTGAATGAATGAATGGCCGGCTGCCGGGTGGGCTCTGGGCTCTCTCTCTCGCTCTCGCTGCTTCCCCCACTCCCCACTACTCGCCGCGCGCTTGAGCTTACGTGGCTTACACCGTGACGCGAGACGCGGTGTATCGCTCTCTCTTTCGCTCGCTCTCCCCTTCCCAATATGTAACCCAATATGTAACCCAAACCCAAAATGTAAAGAGGGATAATAATGCACATTTGATAAGTTATTACTTGTGCCATTTACTATGAAAAGACGCAAAAAAAAAACTCCAGGATTTTACTCCGAAAAAAAAAGCCTAATTCGACAGTTTTAGTTCGGCAACGTTGTCCATCGCGTCTGAAATCGACAGCGTACGCCTCTTTTTTTCAGCATTTTTAAATATGTTACATTTATTATTTATAAAACTAGGTCATACAATTTTTTAAAGGTGCTGGAATTTAAAATTCGCGAATCACAGAACGATTGGAACCTGTTTTTCATGTGTGGCCATAAGAATGCACGTTAAATAATGTTTTTTTAAACATTTAATGTCTCCACAACGAAGCTCCTAATCTCATTGAATCTTTGCATCCACGTTTTGGGGATAAAGCCTGATAAGCTGTGAAAATTTCAAATTTCAAATTTCCGGAAACTTGAATAATTGAGTAAATTTTACATTGATAAAAAGTTTTTTCTTTTCACTTTTATCAAGAATCAACCGGAGTTTAACGTTGAATTATTTTTGTGTTGGGGGAGTTGATTTTTCAATATAAAAAGATTCGGAAGGATTTATGGACTATTTTTTTTTTGTTTTGTTTTATTAAGAATTTCATGTAATTTTAACGAATTTTCTCTCGTTTTAAATTATGGATCCAAATCAGGTTTACGACGCGATTAATCTTTGCAGGTAAATAGACGTTATTTGGCCGGACGAGAGGATGAGACAGCAGGGCGGTAGAACGGGATGGCAGCATTGGATACCCGAGCGCGGTATGGAGGGCTGTGTTGTACATCGCTGGCTGCCCAATCATCGCGATCCAAATCGTCGTTCTCACGTCGACAAGGTCATACTCCTGGTGAAGATTGATGAAAAGCATGTGCCGATCGCGGAACAGAGAGTGCGAGATTTGGGCGCGGAAGTTTGAAAAAAAAAAAACGAAAAAAAAAACAATTGACGAAACTATTTTTCAGCGAGATATGGCCAAAAAGTAATAAATTTGTAAAAAAAAAACTCTTTTTCCAATTTTCTCTTTTTTTTCCATCTGATTACGGTCAACGAGGAAAAAGATAAATAATCGTAGCATCGAGATTGCCTGATTCGTTGCAATTTTGTGACGAACAATTTTTTTTTATTGAAAAAAAATGCAATAGCGCGATTTTTATTTTATCCAACTCGTTCTACTAACTGAAAGATTATCGAAAATTCCCTCGGGAATGGCCGTGGTATCTCGTTTGTGCGGCAAAGTCGAGCCGCAGGACAAAGTCGACCCGATTGCGTCAAGGCACGAGGATGCTCACGTTGCCGATGGTGCGCTGCGCTGTTTCGTCTCGCTGGCTGATAGATTTTTACGTCGCAACACGGATCCGGCACCTCTTGCCTTCAATGGACTAATCGCCGAACACTTGTACAGCTAAAAGAAAAAGAAAAAAAAAAAAAAATGTTCCACTGTACTTAGACCCGGAAATTCGGAATTTTCATAAAATTTGCACGATTTTAGTTTTCTCACAGACAGTGAGTCTATTTTTTAATTCAACCTTCCTTCCCCATATGTCTTTATATAGATTCATATTCAAAGATTCGTGTGACTTTGAACGTGGGAAGAAATTTGTTGAACTATTATATATATGAAATTTACCTATTCGAATGATTGGCAAATTCTTCGCTTGCATGATGAAGGAGTCTTAGATGTTATAATCAGAGAGCAAGATCAACCGGCTGCTGCTCCTATCGTATTTTTCGATAATACTTTTCTCTCCGTTGGCTGGCACCAAAGATTTCGGAAATCCACATCAGCTTGATCAGCGTCGCTCCATCTAATCTCGAGGACACTAAAGAAGTTTTAACACTCGCAGTTTATGAAAATTACGTAAACATTTATTTCCCACAATCTGGTACTTTAAAATAATTATTAATTGCTGATGCTGCTGCGACTTGAAAGGGAACTTGAGGTGTAGATGAAGCCGAAGATGTAAAAAATTTTACTATTTGAATAAATAAATAAATAAAAGTATAATAGCACTTACGACCTTATTCCATTAGACATATATAGGACATATTGGGATAAATTGGATAATAAAACGTTTTTATTATTTTCTGAATATTTAACCTCTTTCATAATTATACTCTGATTTGACTACGCAGTAGCCTTGCTACGGCACTGGGACCCTTACGCCGCAATTTAATAAGAGCGGCATTACATGCAGCACCATCTATCGGTGATTCGTACAACCAATAGTGAAGAGAGGTTTCTATATTATCAACTGAAGCCAACTACATTTCTCCGCCGATAATACGCCGTTCGACGAATTGTATTGGAGACATACTCGTTCGAAATCGCTTTGGGCTTGGATGAGTTTGGGGAAAGAAGATAGACAAAATGATTGGTTCTCAGGCCGGTACGATGCGTTCTGGAATTACTTTGCCCGGCGCATGCAATGTTTTTGAACGTCTTCAAACGGAATGACATTGCTGCGTCAACATTCTCCCACTTTTATACAAGTGATTTGGATAGCATGGTGGTATAAAGAAACCGTTTTTAGACATACTGTCGTTTGGTCGCATTGAAATTTCGGATACCTACACCTCACCCGAGTTATCATGGAGTGTTGGAAAATGTATAGAGGGTCGGTAGCTATTGAGATTCCGTGCCAGGTCAATCGGTGGCTAGATGACGCTACGAGGTTTTTCTCGTTAAGCGTCGAAATTTATTTTCGAATTTTATGGGGAAAGGAAATGACCCTCCCCGACTTAAAAAGGACAAGGAGAGCTATTAAAAATTTTGAATTAAAAAAGAGTGAAAGAATATAGAATATTTATAATATCATAATTATCTTTATTAATGCATTATTAATTATTAATAAAAATAATTTTGTTATTGCAAATAATTTCATTTCTTTTCTTTCTTTTCATTATTTCGAGGCTGGTAGATACGTTGATACTGTTCATTGATAGATAGCATGACAGTTCTATCCTAATTAGATGCCAAGAGAAAGGATTTCTGAAAAAAAAAAATCTTTTTATCGGGTCAGAAGTCGAAGAAATGTATATTTTCTTAAAATCCTTTTTCTAAGCTTCGATTACATTTATATGTACACGATACTCGATTATCACCGGGATCCAGAGCTATTCCCAGCCAACAATATAATGAACGAAAAAATAAAATTTCGAAATTGCAAGAGCGAAAGTCAAGGGAAGTCTGAAGGTTTCGCGCAGTCAGGGCTTGAATAAATGTATTTTACATTTTAAAAAATCCTTTTCTCAGGCGTTGATTCCGTATATTACACTATACTCGATCATGTTTGGGTTTTTCACCTATATTTCCGGCCAAAAATATGGAACGAAAAAAAAATCCGCCCAATCAGGGATCGAGAAAATGTCGCAGCGACATCAGTCACTTTCATGTGTGCTGTCATCGAGTTACTTTTTGGCGGTTCTTTCATTTGGGGATTACGTTTTTCGCAAATTATGAATGTACCCAACGTGGTGACATGCCATGCAGTCATACGCGACAAACCGTTCTCGGAGAAAATGAAGAAGGGGATTTGCTACCGATTTCGGGGATTCCCCACATTTCTTTAAGGTGAAATGACACACGAATGGACCGCCATGAGCGCGAGAGACGTATATATAGTTGAATCTGCCATTCCCCTATTTTCTCCGTAACGACTGATATTTAGGAAGTAAAGCCTCATATCCCGCTCTATTAAAAGACGAAGAGAATGATGCTCTTCTTTTCTGACTGAGACCAACTGTTCCTCGCTGGACCTCCCTTGTGCCACTTTGTTACGCGTTGGTAAGGGGGACACTTGGTCGATCACAAACACCCTTGTTAATTCATCATAGAGATTTTTGTAAAAAAGCAAATGATTAGTGGATTAACTCATTAAACATCCGCTACTTATGTGATTTTCCTTCGAAATTTGAAATATTGTCAGTCGGTAAGAAAAAAAACTGTGGGCTATGGGACGGTCTGCAATGTCCGTATACGTATCCGCAACCGCTTTAGTAGAAAGTTGGAGGATAGGGAAACCTGTACTATGGTTTACATTAGGGGTTGTTAACCATAGTACGTGTTTTTCTCTATTCTCTAACTTTCTACCAAAGCGGTTGCGGATACGTATACGGACATTGTGGACCGTCTTCGCTTCTCAATTTTTGTGTCTAGAAGAATAAGTATAGGCTCACGTTTAGAAAAATAAGTATAGGCTCTCATGAAATTTGTCCAACGATCAGTCACTTGTGACGTTTCGCTTTTTTTTTCTTGTTTTCGTAATTTCAAACGCATCTCTGAAAAAAAAAATCTCTCTCAATCACATTTCTTTGCTGACCGTTGGTAATGACGGTATGCCTTTCGATTTGCGAATACCAACGTGCACGTGGACCTGAGAATAACCGACTTCTCGCTCAAGCAATCAAACTAACGACTACTCAAAGTAATTAATCATCATAATTACGAAAAGTATTTAACATCGGCTGCAATAATAAATTTAGATGACATCTCATTGTCAGAAATTGAATACCGAGCTCTCTTTATAGGTTCGTCGCGTAATTTACCACGATGTATTGAAATGAAAATTTGTACTTTAAAATAAAGGTGGAACGTGTCACGTATCTTGTTCATCATTTCCGGCAAATAGATTTTTTTGAAAATCCATATATCTTCGAAATCGAATGAGGAAACGTTTGTTTCTATTTGTTTTCTTCTTTTCCCGTTCAAATTCTCAACGAGAAATAATCTCCGAGATCTGATATTGGTTTTTCGTTGTCTGGGCAAAGTGCGAAAGAGGTTTTACGTTTTTCCAAAGGAAAATAAGGAAAATAAACGGTGAAAAAGTGTTGCTGGAACGAACGAACGAGAATGAGCTCTACCGGTGAAAAGCCGATCGTTCTTCGGACTATTTTCTTTTTCTTTTTTTTTTATCTTTCTATATATACTTCTGTCTCTGATTCTTCGTTCCTTCCAATATTCTCGCGCATTTTGAACACCTTTTTATTTTCTTTTGCCCGAGAATCGAGGCAAGATCTGCCAGAACGAAAGACAAGATGGTCCATCGTTTTTTAGCACTATACATATACATATATGTATATATATATATATGAGTCGTTTTCTCAAGCGAATCTCATGCACGATTTGTTCAAAAATCTGTGTGTGTGTGTGTTCGGCAATATTGCAATGCCAGCATAATAAGAGGATCGAATTCTCATGGGTGAGCAAAGGTGAAATCGTATTATTCCGGTATATCGACCGGTAAATATATTCGTCGTAAGGTTGTGATTTTTTTTCTCTCGCTTTAGCATTTGAAAAATCGTTTAGCCCAAGTTTTCTCCAAGATGAATGATTTCAATGACATTGGAGTAGAGAGGAACACTTTGTTACAGAAAAAAAATTAATAATTATCGAAATAATTCGAGCTTTCCTCATCACATTATATTTAATAATTTTTTTGTTTTGATCGGGCTTGAAAATTCGATCTTGATGAGAAAACCAAGCGTCTGTATCGTGACAAGAAAAACACAAAAATTATTATTAGTATTATAAGAAGGCTTATTGGATCATTGAACAATTTAATATTCAAAATTATTTGTATCTACTATTGAATTTGTCACTTTAACGATAATGCACAAATGCGTATTACTATCATTACTCTTTTACGATATGGAGATATTTCTAATAACTGAGAAATCAAAGAATAAAATAAAAATTTATAATTCCACTGGGGAGAGGTGAAAAATAATTTGTCTTTTCGCGAAGATGTTGGAGAGTGGCCATCGAGAGATGGAACGAAGCCGAGGGAAATGCAAAATAAAAAAAAAAAAAAAAAACAATAAAAAGGAAAATTGAGAGGGCAGCTCGCAGAGAGGCCGGAAAAGATGAACGAAAAGTAAAGAGAGATCGTGAACTTAGAAAGACACGAAAGGTGGAGCTGAGGCAGAGAAATATTCGTGTGTATATGCATATGCTTCTTTGTAGCAAGTATGTATAAGTGAGCGGGAAGAGTATGAGAGACAACGCGAAATTTCTCAACCGCGGCAACTTAAATTGACTGGATAAAAGTTGGCGAACAAAGTGCCTGTGCTTCTCTCCTCAATATATGTATAGGTATATATACATATATATATAAATATATTTATTCGCGTATATCTCATTCGTACACTTTACTTTTTCCGTCTAACCTCCACTTTTTCGTTGCTCGTCTCGCACGGGTGAGACTCGGAGCTTTTTTTTGCTGTAGATCGCAAAACGAGCTTTCTCACAACGCACACACGCTATATATTATCAGAGCAACATCTGCCAAACGTTATTACAACTTTGAATAAAGACGAGCTCTCGGGGTTTTGCGGAATGAGGGACACGAAGAGAAAAGTTTCAACTCTCTTCCCCCTTCAAAAGCTGTATACACGTTTGTGAATTTTCGTTGTAAAATATAGTGACGCCGGTGATCTCTGCCACCGTGTGCTTTATGTTTTCGCGCCTCGCGATCTTTTTTTTTCTTTCTCATGTACACCGCTCGATGATGGTCAAAAAACTTGGCACGTTTTTTTTTTAATTTCGCACAGTGTATACGGATTTCGAAAAATTGTAAATATGTGCGAAAATTTTTAACTTTTTGCCGCAGAAATATTAATATAAATAGAATGCAAAAAAAAACTATGTATTTCATACATACGAAAATAATCATAGTTAGTATTAAATTTTGATGAAATTTAATTGAAAAAAAAAAAAAAAAAAAACAATTGTCGATTGCGATCAACAAGTTAATTTGATGAGATCTTTCATGAGAATTTACGATGTTGATTAAGGAGCTAAGAATTAATAATAATAATTGAATATTAATTTTAAAATTTTCGAAAAATGTATGCGCGCGCTTTAACATTCACAATTTTGACGCTATCGAGCCCAAACTTTTTTAAAAAATAGCCTGTAGGACAAGGACCAATCGCTATTGAATTTGGAAGTAATTTCTAAAGGGGTTGAGATTTAAAAAAATTTTTAAATTTTCTAAAAGTTCTGAGCGTGCTTTTAATTCTCGCAAATTTGTGCCTATCGAGCCACAAGCACGTTTTACCCCAAAATAGTATACGGTGATAATGACCAAAAAAGCCTGCAAATAAGAAGTTCGCAGATTGCCTCCTCATCGTTTCATCTCGCTCACAAAAGTTTCCGCTTATATGAGGAAGCCAAAATTGAATAACTAGACTCAATTGCTCATATAGAGAGATCTTTTCGAGTGAGATGAAATAATGAGGAAGCAATGTGGAAACTTCTGATTTGAAATCGCTACTTTAGTCCGCAATAATGATTCATTGGTGGTAAATAAGAAAAAAAAAAAATATCATGAAAAAAGATTAAATACTGATCGACCCTCGTAGGTGTGGGAACACTTTTTTCGTTGGATAAGTGAAGGGTAGAAAAATGCTCGCCATACTGACTGTCCAAAAGCTTCCGGAAGAGCGGATATTTATCGCGCACCCTCACAAGCGGAAGCACGACAAAAAAAAGCGCGAGAAGAGGGGGGGGGGGGGGGGTCACCATTTCGCGGAAGCTCCGTCGTTATTTCATCGTTATTCCGCCGTTATTTCTCGCACCGAGCGAGCGGTTAAGCGAGAATTATTGCGTCCGTCCGTCTCTATACGTGGCGGAATTTTCAAAGAGAAAGAGAGAGATGCACCTCGACTATATATATGTCTCACACGGATCACACATTCAAAATGCAATTTTTACCACATTACACGTGTCATATATATATACATAATTGTATTTATATACATAATAGACTTGTATAAAAATGTCATATCAATTAAAATCTTGTCCCGTCATGTCCGAAAAATAGTCAATTGATTATCCAGAAATTAATATTTAAAAAATATAAAAATAAATGTTCATTTCAAGTTTAATTTTTATGTAATTGGAATTGAAATATTTTATTATCGTTTCAAAAGTATTTTAACGATAATTTCTTATCCCTAGCGGCTATACTGATCGAATCGGCAATTGATCGATAATAAATTAGACATCAGCAGCGAATGGAAAGAAAAAATCTTTCATTGAATAAATAATTCAAAATGATTTTTCATTTTTTTCCAAAGCTGGGCAGTACTACAAGTATACAAAGTACATTCAAAGTATTTCAAGTATTGTACTTAAAGTTTCAAGTACATTCCTGTACTTCAAGTACTTTTTCAAGTACCAAGTATAAAGTACTTTTGAAGACGTCTTGCTAATGGCTGCATGTATGGCGTCTTTAAATATATCACTGTGGAACGTTCTGCGCCATCTTTGGTTAAGATTGTAAGAAATTACCGTTCAAAGGCTCAAAAGCTACGGTAATTACGGTGTCACTGTCAATGCATGACTCCGTTTTTAACAATCCGTGTGTGCTATATTCTTTATTTTTTCTTTTTCAAACCTGAAGCTAAATAAATCTTGGTTACAATCGTCAATAATATTCTTTAAATCATCTCTAATTCCCTGTTTAAATATTTCTGTTCCAAGCTGCCTAACCTGAGTGAATTGCACAATGTGAAAACATGTTTTGATACAAAAAGTACTCGAATCAAAATCAAATGAGTTTATAAAGAGTACGTAAGAAATCAAATATATTTGTAACTTGCGAGATGTATACCTGAAAACTTGAAAAGTATTTGATACTTGATACTTGACGTATTTGAAGTACTCGATACCTCAAATACTTGGTACCTCAAGTACTTCAAATATTTTGTGCCCCAAGTATTTACGGTACTTGGTACATGAAATACGCGAGTACTTCAAGCACTTTTGCAGTACTTTGTACTTTCTACTTGAAGTACTTTCAGGTACTTTGCCCAGCTCTGTTTTTTTCGAACCCAGCAGACAGGAAAATTTATTGATAGGTCAATATGAATTGGGATGTGAAATATTATTTTTCGAATAAATAATTTTCGCTGAACCATATCATCCTTTTGTTGTTGTTTTTTTTTTTTAAACTCACGGTGCACAATATGATGCATCGATAAATTTTCCACTCAGGATTGCAAGAGATCACGATATATAAAGACGAATATGCGGAAGGACGCGAAGAGAATCCTCGAGAATCTCTCGAGCTTGTATTTATATCGTGGTGAACCGTATCGAATAGGATATACGTGAGACGAAAACGATATCCTCGTCTCTCTCTCTCTCTCTCTCTCTCTCTGTGTGAATCCACGACGAATGTGAGAATATTCTGAATGTACGATAATACAGTCATCGTGAAAGAAAAATCATGGCTGACACGATAAAAAGGAATGTCGCGAACGTATTTTTGAAAATATACTCAAACATACGAAAAAATCGGTTGTTTTTTTTCGAAACGATTTGTATCAAAATATACTCAAAACGGGGACAATAATTCGCGTCATTTTTAATTCGACGGATGGGTCGATTGGATGAGAATTCTCTAGACTGCCTGTACGTAAAAATCACAGAGAGAGGAGAAAGGAGAGAGAGAGAGATAGAGAGAGAGAGAGATAGAATTTCACGAGAGCGGTCGCTTTATATTCTGGAAAGTGCCGCGATGGAGCACGCGTTTCGACTCTCGGGACGCTGTATATCTTGTCGATTTTCGCGAATGGAGCCGTCGCTTAGCCAAGCGTGAAACGCGTTTACCCGAATCGAAGCCCAAAATCGCGAATATCGAGAGAGAGAGAGAGAGAGAGAGAGAGAGAGAGAGAGAAAGACAGAAAGAGTTACTATTCGATTGTGACGATATACTATATGCATCGAGATGAGCTGGTGAAAATATGGACCAGCCATTAAATTCAGGAGACTTTTGCTCCCATTTGCGTTTCCTAAAATCTCAATTGGTACATTTACTCTATACCAGAAAATAAAGCGTCGATCCAATACTTTTGAAATTTGATCTACATACGAGGAGCAAATTGCAGCTTATCAACGGAATCCATAATTATATTTTTCTTTCCTTTTTCATTATTCTTTACCAGAGTTTTTTTTTCCATCAAAATGCACCGATTCGCGGCTCGACTAAAATTACGAACGCGAATGAAATTGTTCTTTCACAGTGGTACAAATTCATACCGCTCTCTTTTTTGCAAGCGATCGCAAATTTATTCTCAGCGAAAAATGACCCCAAGTGTGATGTACGCGTTTAAGGAAAAAATAAACTGAACCTCGGTAGCATCACTTCGTATGAAATATGGACCGTGAATTCATGAATTTATCTAAGCGAGATTATTGTAAGGAAAGTAAAATGCCGCGTGGTCCACATTAGCACCAAAACTTCAATGTGCATAGCTAAGCGTATAATACGCAATCAATCGTGTTCTCTGATATATATTTCATGTACATGCGTGTAGGTTGATGGGAAAAAAAAAAATAATCTCGTAATATAAGCTGCACTTGAATTTTCATAAAATCATAATAATAATAATAATAATAATAATAGAAACTCGATGTGGCTCATTGGATTTCTTATGCCGGACGCCACAAGACGTTAATTAAATCCTAGAACTAGCGATTATATACACACACACACACACACACACACACACACACATATATATATATATATATTATATATATGTATCTCGATATACGCTCTGTAATATTCTCGGTAAAGTTATCATTATTCATAAATCACAATTTAATTCCGACAAGTTCTCTCTCTCTCTCTCTTCCTCTCTCTCTCTCTCTCTTCCTCTCTCTCTCTCTTTCTTTCTCACGTGGCGCACATAAATCTGATTGATAAACGAGCGCCTGGTTAATTCAATCTCAATGGTATATTATAATACTAATACCACCTGTATATATTACGACTGTATAATTGGTTAAACGAGTTATAATTTACTAAAGTTGTGAAAAATTAAAACTCGTGCCTTTACCTTTTTCATTATTTTTCAGCATTCCCGAAGCTTCGTGTAGGTTTTTTTTTTTTTTTTGAAGTTTCATTTTTATACAGAGATAGTCTTTATGGGTCTGCAGAAAATTATGATGAAGCAAAAAGTGTTCGAGTTTCTAAGTTCACAATTTTTCTGGCCATTTTTCATGATTTTTAATACCGAAGATTTGCTTGAATTCCGATGTAAAAAAAAATGCAAATAACAAATATCCTTCTGAATATTCTATTTTCGGGGGGTCCTCGCGTGAAAGAGAAAAGTATGAGAGGGCCAATTTGAGTTTTCCGAAGAAACTTATCGAGTTAAAAATAATTTCCAAGAGAACGTATATATATATATATTACTGTGAAAATAAAGGAGAAGGTTCTCGTGAGGTTTTCATATCTTCCGGTAGTTGGTGGGCGTAGTTCAGAGGATTTTTGTTCGTGAAAATCATTTGCTCGTCGAAGCAGGCATCGGAAATCACGTCGAGGTTTATATACGCATATTATATAATACAGTACCACATAGAAATCTCGCGGGCTTACATAACGTCGAAATGGGGCACTCCATTTCGAATCAGCGATTTGAAATTCGGATTTTAACAAACTTTCAAGCAAATTATTTGGTATATCAATTTTCATATTTCATTTTGTTCCTTGAGACCCCTAAGATGAGTATTGTTCGCGCAGCCGAACTTTCTTAATCCACTGCAGTGATCCATTTTGCACGAGGGCACGGGGAAACTGCGGAAAACCTGGCCGATACGTGGGTGGCTATATAATTTACCGAGTTTCAGTTCTATTACCATGTGTGAACTTGGATTGCAGGATTGATGATTCGATGCTAAATGCCCCATGAAGCAGAAGTGTGAAGCATATAGTATACACGCGGATCCGAAATGAAATTGAGAGCTCGGCGGATATGGGATAATTGTTTTGGAACAATCAAAGCCGTGCTTTATAAATATAAATGTAGTCACGAGATCTGGGAAAGGGTTACCATGACTATACGCTGCTCTTGTACGAGCTACTTTTGACGCGTCTTATACTCCTATATATATATATATATATATATGTATATATTATATGTCTTTCTCGCGGGCTGAAACGCGAGAAATCGAACGGTTCGCGATCGCGAGTGTTAACCGCGAGAAGCGCAGCAGATATCGCGATATGGTGGGGATATACGAATCTCGCGGCGATATAGGAACACGATTATTTTATGGTGGGGAGTATAACGGAGGGCGTGACTATCGTCAACGGGACGAATAAGTTCATGTTATACAGGGGAAATACTCGGAGCACGCCTCTGCACTATACATCGTGAAATTTCACCCCTGACCCTCTTTTTCTCCTCGACAACTCGCGGAGTCGAACGCGAGACTCTGCTCCGACCAAGACTCGAGATTTTTCGCAAAAAAAATGTTTTTTTTTTTTTCATTTTTTTCGTCGTTTCTCTTTCAAGGGGACATTGCACATTTTGACATTTTGACAAAAGGCCTATTTTCATCATTTTTTTTGTGGATGAAAGGATTTTTTTTTTTTCTTTTAACCGCAAATGTTTTATTCGAGTCTCGAAGAGCATACGCATTTTTTTTTTTTTTTGATAAATTATATTGAAAAATGTGGGAGATATACAGGAGCAAGATGGCGGCGTCTGGAAGAAAAGGCTGATTGCCTCGTTGACAGTACTGTAAAGACGATTACCAATTAACTGATGTGAGCTCAAATTTTTTTCAGTCGCACCGCATATACCGTTTTTAAGGTTTTGTTTTCTCCCCCTTATTGGCTAATAAAGAAAATTATTTTTGCTTATTTTGTAAAATTAACAAATTCAAGATATACCGCCAAATTTATATTTTTCAATATTTGCTAAATATCTGATAAAAATTTGAAGTCATCGAATAGAAATCGAGTCATTTGCTGTCGGCGAAACGATTTGATTTTCTTTTCCCTGAGACTTCACCGCATCTTGCGTTCGTATCTCCGCCATTTTGTAGTATTTTTTTACGAAAAAACTTGGTGCACGCTCTTCGAGACTCGTATGAAATATTTGGAAGAAAAAAAATAAGGAAAATGGAACTATTTTGTGGTATATCAAAGTTCGGTAAGTGACGCACAAACTAGCGTCAAAACTTACCGCATACGTTTGACGTATAATTCGGTGAGACCCAACTGATGGAGGTATCAATTTTATGAAAATTGGAATTCTCAAAGAATTAACTCGATGATTGACCAGGACTCAACGATACCGAGTGAAATAAAACAGAGAAGTGTCAATTGAATCTTTCACATTGATTCGTCGTGAGGTTTTTTGCTTCATCCTCAAGCTTTATCCATAAATTTAAATGACAGAAATTATAATTTTCGTGACAGCTGAAAAAAATTTCTTCGATCTTTATTCTACACGCGAATTTTGAGTTCGATGAAAGATAATATATCTGTATGCTTGGTCACGTAAAATAATACAATTGTAATTACGATTCGAGATACTCGTGTGTAATAAAACATACAAATAACTCGATTAGCGAGACTCGAGAGTCTTTTTCGCGCCTTTTCCACTTTTATATTCATACGTAGACATCTATGTACATATAATACACGTAGATGTTGAACGCATTTAACTGCAGAGTTGAGTAGTCGCGGGGGAAATGGAGAAGGGTCTGAAAACCTGCTCTGTTGTGAAAATAAAGCGAGAAATGCTCTCTCTTTCTCTTTCTCTCTCTCTCTCTCTCTCTCTCTCTCTCTCTCCCTCTCTTTATTTCTCTTAGTGTTTCTCGTGTCCGGGGGATAATTAATTTACGGGGACAAAACCGGTAACGAGTTCGGTGCATGCAACGTGTTTTTCGTTGTCGGCGGAGAAACTCTCACGCGATAGTTCCTACACTGAGTATTTATAACGTGTCGGAAAGCGTTTCGCTTATATGTAATAAAAGAAGATGAAAAACCGAAAAAGCTCATTCAACACATGTGAATTATGCGAACGCTCTTAATTAAAAAAGTGTACGACGAGGAAAACAAAAGCCAAAAAAAAAACGTCTCATTCTATCTCATAATTTTCCTTCAAATAATTATCCTCCCGGAAGTGTAATTTTATTTGCCAAAAATGTCATTTTATTTCAAGATGTAAAATTCAATCAGAAAGATTCAAAGTTTCGAGAGAATTTCTCCTCCTACAATTTTCGATGACTCTTTGCTGCTTCGGGGTACGCGTGCATAGATATAGGCAAGCAGGGAACAAATCCCTGGACTCAAGAGTCCAAAATTACCCCGGGATATTCACCAGGAGTTCCCGCGATCGTACCGAAGAGACAGAGGATACACATGCAAACGTACCCCCCTCGCATCAATGTCGAATTACCATTTTTATCGCGTACGCGTCCCTACGACGAGGACGACGATGACGACGAAGCAGAAATAAAATGGTCGTCCGCGCGGGGAGGTTAAATCGAGAGAAAGAAAGGATCTTCGTTGTTTTCCGAAGGCGTCAAGGGATTGAGATTTCACTGACGTTAACACAAAATGTCGGAAGGTTGAGAAAATTATAAATTTTTTCCTACGTTTTAGATCAGCTAGACTCCGCATTATAGACTTTGAAACATTTAAAATGTTATCCACTGACTACGACCTTCATCGATAAATAATGTTCGACAAAATTTATATCAATCGTCAAAATTCTTAGCATCTTATAAAAAATTATTGATGCCACCAAGCTTGGGTATCACGAAAAAAAAAAAATTCACCCTCAAAGAGATGGTTTTTCGAGAAAACAATGGACAAAGAACCACAGATTTATGAATTCCTGCAAAAAAAAAAAAATGTTTACAGTTCTCTCATAATAATCGATCGATCATATTGAATAATAACTACCCTCATTTCATCCGTAGTGCGCGAAGGGGTTGCATATATAAATGTTGAGTCAAAGGCGAGGAAGCAAACAACACGTGTGCCTCGATCGTCGTCACGTTGTAATGTCGTCGATTGAGTGAGTACATCACGAACGTATCGTACGATCGTTAAGCGTCGTGTTACCGTTCCCCAAAAGGCCAAAGAAGAATATATAAGAGGGTGGTTTTGTGCTTGCCTCGGCCTGCTGCTGCTGCTGCTGCTGGTCCATCGGGGAAGCTTTTTTCACCCAGGGAGATGTTACACGTATATAACGACTGTTAAAAGACGAAGGGACGAAGGGATTTGCGTCCTTTTGACTATTGACAATCGTGTGTTACATGTGTATATATACAGCATTGTCAAGGGGGTTTCTCGGTTGGGCTATTTTACGCGCCCCGCTGGTATCGTTTATACGAGTATGTCACTCCTCGTTTTCAGACACGTCAGCAGTCTCAAATCTACGCATAACACAGCTCGGGACAAGCTTTATATATATCGTTATATAGAACTATACAGAACGCACTTTGGGTCTCTTCGTCTATCTTCTATGTAGCAAAGCACTTTTGTCGTCTCTGTTCGCGTTGATCCCTTGAGATATTAGAACGTTCGGAAAATCACCAAGACGGGAATATCAGATCGACTGGTCGCAGATAAGTATACGCGCGATAGAGGGTTCTTTTTGTTTCATCGGTTTTGTGCGAAGTTGCGTTGAGCTTCGTGCTTGCGATGATTTTTCGCTAATTACACAGAATCGGTGTATACTCTGAGGGCCAGAGGAGATCATAAGGAAAAGGTGGAAGGGACAAATCATTAATAGGGAAGTTATGATCCATGCAGGCTCTGTGCGTATCGAGGGATAGACAGAAAAGAATGAATATATGAAAAGCGAGGTGTGAGTTATTAAAGGTTGAAGACAATTCATTTCACACTTGATTGCTGTGTATGTACGCTATCAAAACTGCGGATTCTTTCATCGACGAACCGTAAAAACAAAGTGTTTTTGCAAAGTTTAGTTTTACCTGTTCTCTCTATCGTTCAGTTTACTTTTTGCTGTGGCCTGAAAAGAATCTTGTTTTTTGACGGTTGGTAATGAGTTGCAAGTCTTTGGGCCAAGGGATCTTTCGGCGCAGCTGGCAGGGCGATAGGCAGCGAGAGGAGAAAAAGAAATGAAACGACAGAGAGGAGAGAAAAAGAAAGAACGAATCTCTCGGGGATCGGTGTATAGTAATTAAGAAATAAATGAAGACGTTTGCAATGATGGCCGCGGCTTGCGGATGCAGAGGACTTGGCAGTTTTATATAAGTATACGAGAGTAGGCAGTACCAAAACCGCTTGCTGGTTTCTTTTTTTTTCTGCCAGCCGGAGGACTCAAAAGGAGAAGGTATATAGTCACGAAAAAAGAAGCTCAATCCGATTCTGTTGCAGCTCGATGTGTTGTGTATACGTATATGGATATGGGTATAATAATTTATACGAATGTGGCGAGGAGGATGCCCGATTACAGGGCAGTAATTAAATATAAGTAAATTAGGCCTATCAGCTGTCCTGGGGTGATGTTCCACCGGATTGTGATGATGATGATGATGATGATGATGATGATACGATTGTGATCGTGTATTCGTGTGTATTTTCTTTTTTTTTTTCCATGTGACAGGTCCACAGCATCATTCGCACCTTTCTTCTTGTGTATATAATGTACACATATATACGTATATAAATATATATATGTGGCCTTTTGAATCCCTTTTGGGATTGCCGACATGTGCCTCCGGCACTTTCATTAATCTCGCAGCTCTCGGAATTTCTATGTACCTACATATAACATATCTTTCTCTCTTCCTCATCATCCCCGATTGCACATAATTCTGTCAAAACCGTATTTATTTTTGCGTCTCGTTAAGACACGAGAAATCGCGAGAATCACGAGCGACTGCACAGATATATTACGACTAAATAGACTACATAGATATCACAAGAGAATGGTGGGAGTGGTAAACAACGAAATTACAAAAAGTGCATTTTTTGACTCAGTTTTTCCGCGGTTCTGCGCAGATCTGCTAAAATCTTTGGATGATTTCAGTTCAATGAGTTTTACTTCGTAGGGTGAAATCTTTCGATGGGATTCGTGCAAAGTTTAAATCTCTCTTAATTCATGGTCCGAAGGGAAATAATTTGTTATGCACCGAAACGATGCACAAAAAAACGAACAATATCACTCTCTCTCTCTCTCTCACTCTCTTTGCATTCGGCTGGCTGAGATATGAGAGTCGTTAAAAAATAATCACCGAATTAAATCGCGAGACTATGGAAGGCCTTGTAAGCAACCCCAAAGTGTCTGTACACAATCTATAGTACAGTGGCACTGAGTTTTCGTGTATAATATAGCGGGTAGATGTCGCGTGTTTCACCCTCTTCAGTTCGCTTTATCTCGCTTCCTCTCGCTCTCGGCGCACATCGAAATGCGATGAGCGAGGGGTGCAAGGCCCTCGAGCTCTCTCTCGCAACGACCCCCCGTATACGAAATTCTCGTGCTCTCTTCCGATAATAGATGGGACCCCTGGGTACCGCAAATGAACCACGAAATGCTGCCGGTGTGTTCTGTGGACCAACCTGTCGCTGGACCCGAACCGGAGGACCATCTGTCCGGTATTTCTTTTCCTACTCACACACACACACACACATACACACGCATTCGTACACCATACGTATATACAACCAACTCAGATTTCTCTCCTATTCCTATGTACGAGCCATCATCAGCAAAGATTCGTTCGGAGATAGTAAAAATTGTACTCGCTGCTCAAATCTCGGATGCACATGCGAGAAAAGGGGTTTACGTATATATATATATAATCTCGAAAGAGAAACTCGATGAAGATCGTGACGAATTCGATGACGCAGGAAAACGAAGCTTCTGCTATTTATTTCATGCTATAGGCTACTGACTCGTGGATGAGATAACCCAGGCATTATGATTTTAATGCGCCAAATGTCGCACACCTCGATCCTATATATATATATATATATGTATGCTGGGAGAGCATAATCGAGCGTAAAATTTGAAAAATTTTCATTGTACCGTTATATTGCTCGAATGTATAACTGAAAGAGAGTTTCCTCGAGACCCCTGCTGGACCTGCTGTTGTGTTATACGTATATATATCGTGATCTCGTTAACATAAATTTACGATCGTTTTGTCAATGCGCCTCGTTTCACTCAACCGCGCGCGCTGCAAGCCCGATTATCATACATTTTTCATGATTTTTGTGAAATATATTCGTCAACGTAGTGGACAATGTCCAGTGAAATATACATTTCACATTTCATTATTATCGTGTACGGTGTGTGATGTTGGAAATTATATATAACGCTCGTTCTCGAGCACATATGCAACGAACCGTTTGTCGTTCAATCAGCGTTAAATTAGCGGCACTTGACATGTTCAACCAACGTTTCGAAAATATTTAATGCTTGTTCTCAACGTGCACACGACGGGGCGGTATGTATAGCGAGAACCGGAAATTTTCAAACTGCCTCTCGTTTCCTCGTGGAAAGTTAGCTCGTTAGAGTCGAGGATGCTTCTCTCTGGCTCTCGCGCTTTTGCAAACAACCACTCGCGCTTTTCCGTGTATACGGTGTAGGTTTGTGTGTGCGTAAGTATGTGTGTGTGTGTGTATATTATAATTATAGAGACAGCATCGCGCGAGAGTGTGGCAGAGCACATAATGGAGGATAAAAGGGCGACGAAGAGAGGAAAGAGGAAAAACACACGAGACACCCGGACGATTCGTTTCGAGGCATATGTGTGTGTTCAAAGTTCCAAAAGTGTGTTTTAGGTTTTCCAGAGGTTCGCCAAAATGAGGAAATTTGAAAAAAAAAAAAACAATTCTTTGGCTTAGCTTTGAGTCGTTTATTTGTTACTAATTATCTTGAAATAGTGTTCCACGTTTATGTTAACGGATTCATTAAAAAAAAACATTTAATTTTTTTATAAAAGGTTATTATTTATTATTGTTGTATCTTCGAAATATATTTGCATGTAATACGTAATAGAACAAAGTTTTTGTAATGCGCAGGACATTGGGATATACTCTTAGCGAGGGAGAAATCACGAGGGAATTTTAGTTTTCGGAATTTTCGAAAACTTTTTAGTTTTTTTTTTTGTATATATACCTGTCGATTTTTTCCCGAGCTATACGATGCTAGCAATAAATATTCCGTTTTACGATGATTCGAGAGGATGGAAAATTCGGCAACCGGAAGTCCGTTGGCTTGATGCATTTGAATAAATCATAAATAAATCCGGGAATAAATAACGAATACGCCGATCGTCGTAAATAACGATTAACCGAGGCGTATACGCGTCAATTTGTACTATATACATTTATACGTATATGTATAGTAATATTGATGTGCAAACGCGTTGAGAGGTGAGTGCATACAAAAGTGCATATAAGCTTGTATGCAGGACGTACACGTCACTTTTAATTCGAGATGGGCGCGCATTTGTGACTCTCTCTCTCTCTCTATCTCTATCTCTCTCTATCTCTCTCTCTCTCGCTCTCTCTCTGTTGCGACAAAGTTTGACACGTTTTCATGCGATATTTATGAAGCTTATATATTGGCACGTGTAGCTCGCAAATCGTCATTTGCACGAATGATCTTTTCATCCCCGCTTGATATTTTCCATCTCCGTCGAAGAAATTCGATTGTAACGATGATTGACGCCACGTGTGATGCATGCAAAAATTCACTCGAAAAAAAAAGGCGAAAAATAAACATCAAACACACCGTAAGACGCAATAAAAATCTCGTTATCAGGACGAGAAACGTAACAGAAGTCGGGAGAGTAATTAAAACAATTTTTTTTTTCGGGTCTTTGACTCTCACAACGAGACCGCGAAGACATTTATACAATATATTATATAAGTATGTATAGGTCGTCTGCTTTCTTTAATCGGTATTAAACTTTGGCCTCTGGCGAAACGAGCAGCGAAGATTGATAAAAAAAAAAACTATCCTTGTTTTCGATATCGTTTTTTCTACGTACATTATAAATTAACTTGTTTTGACTGCATTATTATCGTTTATCGTATAGTTATGAAATTAATAATATTATTTCAAGCATCGAAAATTGTTTTATAAGCATGCGAATGTAAAGTTCTTGTAATATTAAAAAAAAAAAAATGCGAATCATTCTTTACAAAGAGGTAATAAATAAGACAAAAAATCAAATGAAATTGCATTATTGTTATCTTGTCAAATAAACATTCGTAAATCACTACTATACCGTATAATTAAACATTTATGTTCAACAATTAATGAAAAAAAACTTTTACTGTGAGAAAAATTTATTGTGCCTCGCAGAATTTTATTTCACTCAAGTATACCGATATAATTACAAAATTTTCGCCTATACTTAACAACATTACGTTTGAATTATTCCGTACAGCTGAAACACGAAATATCTCATCTTCTATTATAGCATCTAGGTCAGAGATTGCGTGGGTGGCGGAGTTGCAACGCTGCGGGGGGTAAACGTACCAAGTGTCGGAAGCTGCGGAGAGAAAGAGGAGAGAAAGAGAAAGGAAAGAGAAAAGAGATACAGAAGTCCTTGACTTTCTATATATATATGCGAGAAGGCTTATATTATACACATATACAATGTATGTATGTCGCCTGTGGCTAGGGGAGGTAGATATACACCTGGGGTGCCGTTACTACGCCGGTGCACAGGCCCGGAAAATTGTTTACCGGATTGTTTAAACGAAATTTACTAAAGCTTACTGATTTTATATCACAGCGGGAACGGAACCCCGGGGAGCCACAGCGGGATTACGCATTAACGAAGTTAGCGCGGATCCCGCCCTCGGGCTCCGGCCACAAACGTGTACGTGTCACACACACACACACACACACACACACACACTGTGTACATTGAAGACTGGGGGAAACTGTAACAGTTTTCGCAATTCGCGAAATTTAGACCATGAAAACGAATAATTTATGGAATAAAAACGATTTTTATTGATGAAGTATGATCCTTTAATTGAAAAATAGCGAGCGGTTGAACATAGCGGACCTAACTGTCTGGCCCTAAAAGCTCTTTAAAAGCTCAGTTATAGTGCTGTACACTTGGAAAAGTTTCTACAATCTATTTATAGTTAAATAAGAGTATAAAAATATTTTATGGTCTCTGCACCTATTTCACGGAAAAAAAGACATTTCAAAAAATGATAACTGAAATTTTAAAAATACAACGATGAAGAGAAAAAATGCAGTTTAACACAGTAAATTAATCTCTTTACAGTGTTTTGATCAAAAAGTAATGTGCGGAATATACTTCTGTACTATCTGTATAACCATATTTGTTGGTTTAAACTGTAAAAACAACTATTTCCACTTCAAAAAAGTGACACTGTAAAAATTGAAAATGCTCGCAATGAATTTTGCTATAGATAAAATGAAAAACCACCAGATTTGTACAAGAAAAATTTAAAAGCTGACGCATTAAAATGAACTGTATAGAGAGAGTATTTTTACGAATGTAAGACATAACAAAAAATACTAAATTCTCTATGAAAAACAGAAATTAAAATAAAGAAAAATTGTAGCACGCTTTCGTCGAATTCAACTGTGAAAATGATGGAAAAATTACAGTTTTAAAATGTGTATGGAAAATACGACGCAAACAAGAAATTCATAAGGATCAATAAGCGTTCATAAAATCAATAGCGTAGTGGTACAGTGTCGGTCGTTAGGTAGGTCGTTAGGTAGGTCTCAGGTAAAATCTTAGGTAGGCTCAAAATTAATTTCGACGGAAAAAAGTCCGGACCACCAAGCCGGAAACACTCGTAAAAAAAAAATCTCCAAATCTTTAATTTTTTTTTTTAATGATTATTTAAGGATCGAAAGTGTTGAATTCGTTTACTGCGGAGGATCACGGGTTCAAATCCCGGTCAATGACGATTTTTTTTTTTTCAAAATTCATAGTATTTTCAAAGATAATGGAACAGCAGTTTTAAATTCGTTCATCGATTTAATTACTAATTGATAGATAATAAACTACATTTATTATGCTAATTCGACCCGCGCTTTTCAAGATCTTCTAAACTTTTATTTTTTACAGTTCACTTTGCAATTTCTCAAACATTAAACCCAAAAAGATGCGCTATTTTATATTATAATTGATTTCACAATTTGTACAGTTTGTCACAGTGGTAAACTCTATTTACACTTTTAAACTGTAAAAATTCATTCTATCACTTAGTGCTTTTTATTTCAAATTCTAAAGAATTTCCGAAGTTTTCCTCCCGAGAGGCATTCTCTATTAACAAAACTGTAAAACATGATGGAAACATGACTAGAATTCACAGAAAATTTTTTTCCGTGTTGAAATCGTTCATTGACTGTCTCTATCGTGAATAATTGCGACACGTTGAGAAATTCGGTCTTAGCGTCTGAACGAGACAATGCAAGCGGTACAGTTTTCTCTCCATGTCAAATTATCATGGTGACCGCGGCTCACAATGCCTCCGTTTTTTTTTTTTCGAATATTTTTTGACGAAAAATGGTGAAAAATGAATAATAATTTTTCGCTCATCAAACGGGGAAATTATCTGATAGCGAGCATTGCAATTGTCCCCAGTCTTTCCTACGTGGCGTCATAACGTATGTGTGCAATATATATACACTATAGATTGTCACAGCACCAAAAGCTCTCTGGCCAGGAAAATTCTCACGAATAATTAACTCTGTTCTATATCGTCGAGGTGTATGACTATACTTTCTCGCAATATGTTAATTATCGAAACTTTTGCTTGGGACGTAGGACGAGTATTCGTTTTCGTATATTTATATATATATATATATATATCTTGTAGCAAAATGTGTAGAGACGATTGGATGCATCAGTGGTCTCCCTGTATATCCCGAATGTCTATACCTTCCTACAGTTTTTGGGTGTAGAATATTAATTTTATGGGTTTCCGTTCGATGCTTTCGTCTCCTTTCCTCCCTGAATACACATGCGCATCGATGGTTCAACGCTATATAGGACGTAAATTATGTGCTCAAACACGCTCCATACGTCCTTTCAATTTCAAGTAAACGATACGCGTCGGGTGAGTGTTTGCGATGCCACCGTATAAAATCAACCAACCGACCTGAACGCTTGCGCGGTCGAAATAGAACGAGATCGAGGGAAAGAAGAAGAAGAAGAAGAAGAAGAAGAAAAAAAGTACAAAGCGAAGGTGGACCTCCATCTGGTGAAAGTGGCGATCTTAATGTCCTCCCCTTCACGATCGGGCCATCACCTCTATAATTTTGGGTAATATATTACGACGATAATTCGCTTCGCGTATTGACGTAAGAACGAGCAATTATAACTATACGGCGATTCGAACCCTCCGAGGAACGATTCACGGTTTCTTTTGCCCCGTTGTGGTAGCACCGGCGTTCGCCACATGGTCGCCCTCTCCTTTTATGCCAAGGGTCTTCAAGAACTCCGCGATCCTTCGAGGATATCCTCTATATACGCCTCATCATTCTTTCGCACTTGACCCTTCGATAAAATATTTCTGCTACATGTGGCCTTTTTTTTTAAATGGAGTACGATGACCCGGGACACTCTTTCGATGATCGCACGCAGGGTGCTCGATATTTGAAAGACCGTTTTCAACGATTTTTTTCTGCGCGTTTCTGCCTTTAAAAAACTTTCCTGGATTCGACATTTGATGGATTCGCTATGCCTTCGAATGAGAAAATGGAAGACTAAAAATCGAAAGACTTTACTGTGCTCTCTTGCAATTATGTATGTCGTGGGTAAGAAGAAAGAAGAGAGACGAAGCGAGAGAAGAGGATCGGGTTAAATACGCGAAAGGCCCCGGTCGCGCTGGGCAAGAGACAGATTAGACTTGTAATAAAGTGCTGTTCGCCGCGGTCCGCCGGAGCTTTCCGCTATACTATAAATATATGTATACATTTATGTATATATAACCGAGAGAGGGGTGTATATGGTCTCGAGCTTTGGGGCATGATGGGAACGGTCCACAAGGGAGTCACTAAGACACTGATCTACCACTACTATCTCTCTCTCTCTCTCTTTCTCTGTTGAAATGCTATATATACTTGTAACGTCGAGTACTGGAAAGCCCCGGTCTGAAACAGATTTAAACTCGTTTTCTCCGACTCTCCCCGGGAAAGTTCGTACCGCCTTTTAATTAGTTAGCCAGCAGCGGTAAAGAACACCGGCAGATGAAAAGAGAAAGACGGGAAGGGAAAAGTGTCTCTGTATACATAGTATAACTCTCCCATCTCGACTTTTCGTTCCTATCGCGAGAGACAAACTTCATAAAATACTTTCTTGATATTCACGATGTATATCTGTATCATTTTATATATAATTAAGATTGTGGCACGATGATTAGCCGAGAATCGCGTAATTAGGGATTAATTCGTAAACATTGCAACTGTAGAGATGTTTTTATTTTTCATTTCTTACGAGGCAACTACGCAATACTGTTGTCGATGAGATCTCGAAAATTTTGTAGAAAAAATGATTTTCTTTAAAAAATTAACACTATAGCTCGTCTGGCGTGTAGCGAGGTAACTGCGCTAATTATGAAGGACGATATAGCATGGAAAATTTTGGATAACCTACACAGAAGAGCAAAAGGCTTAAGCCTTGAAAATATTACACGAGAGTCGATGTGAAGAGATAACGGGCAAAGTTTAAACGATGAGAATGAAGAAGGGTTCCTCTCTGTGGTCGTGTAGATATGTATTATAAATGCAACATGGAAGGTTTCAAGAGGTATATATATATATATTTATATACCTATAGAGAGTGAGAAGAGAGATGCTTAAACTCGACGGTGGAAATTACTTAACTCTCGGATGATACATAAATTAAGTAGAAATCGTAAAGGGGGTAGAACAGACTCGCAGCCAGTTAGCGTGAGGGTGCTCCAGGGGGTTGTAATACCCCTTCCCATCGAGGGAAGCTTCAAGAAATCTCTTGCTCTCTCTCTCTCTATCTCTCTCTCTCTCTCTCTCTCTCTCTCGCTTTCTCTCCTATCCAGCCCAACACGCGCTCTACCTCTCGTTCTCTCAACCCTTTACGACGCTCTGCACCGTGTACCTCTCTATGCTACCTAATAGAATTATCCTCTCTCTATCTACACATATATATACATGTATGTCTATTTGTATATATACAAATAGGAAGCAGAAAACCACCGTTGGATTGAAATTGTTAGTCTATTTTTCTGTAAATGTAAGATATGCGATCACCGTGAAAAAAGTGTAAAAAAGATATCGTGAGAACCAGGGGGTTCTCGATTTATGCGATTCTATAGGAAACATTGGTGATTCGTTGTTGCGGTAATTATACATAATCATCAATTTTTTGCATTATTCCGACATAATCGACAAAAATCGCATTTGTATCTTTTTTATCTTGTTATACATCAAGAGATGTCAAAAAATTAAACATAGGGTAGACGTACCAGTTGTGGCCACTTTAAGCATTTTCGAATTTTCGTTTACGAACAGTGTTCACATTATTGCAAATTCAGAATTTAAAAAGTGATCGATGTAACCTAAAAGCGGACACAGAATCGAATTGTTGTCATTTAAAACCTTTTCTGATCATTGTAAATAAGAAAAAAGGAAATTATCTTGTAGCTGTAATTGTTATACCATTTGTGGCCGCACAATTTTACTACTTTTGGTCATCCGAAGTAACAGTTGTGGCCACCAAGCTTTGAATTAGGATTGGCCATAAGCTGGCCACAAATATAACAATCGCATTTTGAATGTACCACTTTTGGCCACCACGTATTTGTCAGGAATTTTAGCTGAGACATCAGTTTTTTTGTAATTATAACCCGAAAAATGAGCCTCAACTGATAAAATATAAATTTTTGATGGAGCGGAATGACTTTAGATATGAGAAACCGTACAAGAAAACTACACAGTCGCTCAGCGTTGACACATTTCGTCATATTTTGTTGAAATAAATTAGTAGATATTCAATAAAGCAATCGATATAGCGGTCCGAAAACATCTTGAATATCGAAATATTATGTTCGATGAAGTGAACATAGCCTTGAAACTTTAAGAAATTCGAGGGAAATGCGGAGTGGCCACAAACGGTACAATGGCCCACAACTGGTACGTCTATCCTATCTTGCCACGGAGAGAATCGAGTGAAATATATTATAATACAAGGGCTATTCTCGAATTTTTGTTCAAGGAGATTGGTCTAGCCGGGATTATGCAATAATAAATTGTCTAGTTCTGTGTCGGGTGGACGGATTGGTCATAAACACGATACATATGTATATGATCTAGTGGAGATCGTGGATATAGACAAGCGATTCGAGAGTCCATTAAAACACTAAGTCCCGTGCGAAGAGAGATGCGCCGCTGAGATAAATCCGAAATATTGCGGGGTGACGGTGAGAGACAGGATAGTGCGGTATAATAATTCGTCGACTAAAACCAACCCCCTGATGGGGATGGGGCTGCAACGCGACTTGTACATGTATGACGTGAGTTTTCTCTTCGAGGATTACGCGAATGTGTGATCCGCTAGCGTACGCTCACCACGAGCCGAGGGTACCCACTGGAAATCCCTGGGGATCGATGGATTATCGTACGCCCGATAGGCTAATTTTTTTTTTTTTTCGCTTCATACTTCTTGAAATTTGTCACGATGAAATCGATGTTGCATGTAGGACAGGCGAGATTCGAGGATTTAAGGATGTAAAAAAAGAGCTTCACTCGGAAAAATGGCTTCTTATCCACGGGCAAGTTAGCTTCAATTAACATGTTTCTTGGGTTTAATCAATCTTTCGCTAACATATAGACGAAGCTAATTGGCATTGTGCTCAGACATCAGTCAATTTACCGGAATCCAAATCGTTAAATTATATTATTCAAGAACCCTTTTAGTGATATTCAGAAACCAGAATTTAAAAAATCCTAAATCCAGCCAATTTCCATGAACCGTTCATCACGAACAACCGATGAAAATTGACTTTTTGGACAATCAGGATAATCTGTACCGATGTCTCTCATGACTGTTAATGGTGTTTCTTTCAACTTTAATCAAAAATTGTGTATAACGAACAATTTATCCAGATGTGAACATTTTATTGTTAATTAAAAAAAAAAGGATCGTATTTTTCAATTACTTTTGTGAAGTTTAGTTCCAAATTCTATGCCAATGGATCTACAGAATTGTAACGCGTAAATTCATTGATAGGTAAAGCGTTGAAACACTAATTTGGCAATAAAAGGAAAATTTATATTTTTAATAGTATAACTGGATAATGAAATTATGCTTATTTTTGACTGTTCGTTTGTTCATACACCATTTAAATGGCAATTCTTGTTTCTTCATTCGAGAAAAGAAAAAAAAATTATAGTCCTATTATTGTACTTGGAAGAATTTATCTGGATAGTCGAATATGATGAAGAACCTTTCACATTTATATCTCCTTTTTTTCGGATATTCAAGCATTTATATGTAACGTATAAAGCACACTTTTAACCCCGTCTGATTTCCCCCCCCCCCCCAACGTTTTCGCTGGCACTCGTGCAAAAATCTCCGAGAAAGTGCTCTCGCTTGCGAAAATATGAAAAGGACAAGAGCAGGGCGAAATAAAAGAAGAGGAGGGGGATGAACGTTCAATTTCGCCGCGAAATAAAAGATCCTCCCATGGCGGTACATGGCATTATATACAGCCTCACGGTTGGCCCCCTCCGCGGTACCGCGATCTCTCGAATTTTCTTATTTATTCCCGTCTAAAATCTCATTCGCGTGAGATATCGGTGCATGGAGGAGGGCTCCGGCTCTTTTTCTCTCGGAGCAAAAAAAAATATTTATACACATACAATAAGTAAAAAAAAAAAAAAAAAAAAAAAAAAAGAGAGATGTACGAGGAGCGGAGCGAGGATTCCTGATATGATTTTTCATTAAAGTGTCTGCCGGCGCTGAGATATGGTCGGGACATTGAATGCGAGCTCGAGCTTATTTTTTTTTACCCCGCTGAAGCATATAGAATCGTCAAAATGGTCACGCGTATTTGAAAATTTTTTTTTTTTTGCAAAACAATAAATTCGTTTTTTATTCATATTAAAAATGTTCAATTCGTCGTTTTTCATGTTTTCAAATGGTAATTGTCATTTTTTTCAAGCCGCAGAGGCTCGTCCTTTTTCCACTTGTGAGAGTAACTCGTATACATATGGATCACCGAAAGATTTGTTCCGATATCGAAAAATGAATTGTCAAATTGAAATTGTCTCAAAATTCGAAGATTCCACTTTAATTTTTCAATATTTCGCATCGCCACGAGAATAAAATGATGAATGGGTCCCGTAAAAAGTTGTAACGTGGTGTTTTTTTTTTTACTTTCCTAAAGCACGAGTCGTGCGGAATGGTAAAAAATAAAAAAAAAAAGTAAATAAAAATCTGAACGATATCGTACGACGATCCAACGTGTATGACGACTTTTTGCCATGCGTATTACGCGATAAGGTCCATAAGCCATGAGTGTGCCAGCCGAGTTGTTGGGAAGGTTTCGCGATGACAAATGGCGTCGCGGCGGGTATCCGCGTGGGTCGCGTTTGCATGATGTGTATGTGTGAGAAAATGCACGTACTCGGGAGGCAAACACGCGCGTAGATTCAGTTCGCAGTGAGGATAATTTTTTACTTACCATTATTATTTTCTACTGGGAGCTCGAGAGACTCCCCGAGACGCTTTGAGCAAGATTCAGAGTACCCGATTGCATATATATATATACAGCGCGCACACATCGTGAATTTTCTTATGCAGGCAACTCGAGAGATCTAGGTGTATAATACCGTCCATTTGTTTTCTCGTAATTCTGTGTCTTCACATCGCGGACATGAATACTCTTTTACTTTGAATTTTTTTTCCCTCGTATTCTCTTAATTTCTGCTGTCTGGGAAGCGGAAGCTTCGTCTTTGCCAGTAAAAAAAAAACATGATTGTTTTTCGAGATGATTGTGCCTAACGAGTTTTCCGGGTAGTCGAAATGGGTTGGAATATTACATTTAGACTTGATGATCGGATCAATGAATTGATGTATTCACTGACAATGAGTGGATGATTTTACTTAAGGATGTATTCTCGTGTTCGGAATGTGAAAATGATGATATGGCTGAAAACGATGCCTACGAAGAATTAGAAGGATTATTGTACGCACCAGGCATATAGACGATTAATGTAAGTACTATTTTTCTGCAAAAAATCTGTTTTTAAAACTTCAATCGCGTTTTTCTCGAAACAGCGTTTTTTCGATCGGCCCGAGGGATTTGCAAAATGCTACTGAACCGATTGGGCTGAAATTTGGATATGTTATTCTGCATATCAGTGGCTCTAGCGGGTAGTAGAATTGCATATTTTAACTCGGAATTTCCCATAAATTTTCCCGATTTTCCGCAAAAAAAAAACACGATTTTTGAAATTTGGGAACACGAGAATACATCCAAACGTTTACTCATCTCGTCTTTTCTCTTATTTTTAACCCTTCAGTGCCGACTATACCATATTTGGCACAGTGATTCAGTTTTATTTTATTTTTTTTCTAAGTGAAAAATAATTTAAATCCCAAATCGAATGTCTGTATCTGACCAAAGTTGCACATTCTTCCCCAATTTTATATAGTTAACAATTAGTTTTCGATTGGAAGCCGAGAAAGTTGAAAAAAAAAGAAAAATTTTTTATCGCTGAAAAGTACGTAAAGTTGCACTGTGTGCACTTTCGATGCGCTGGTCTTAAAGGGTTGATAAACAATGAAGACAATAGGAAATTTTTTATTTAACAAATTTTTTTTCGCGATGATTGCGCCTAACGAGTTATCCGGGTAGTCGGAAATTACATTTAGACTTGATGATCGGTAAACGTTTACCTACTCATCTCGTCTTTTCTCTTATTTTTAACCCTTCAGTGCCGACTATACCATATATTTGGTATATTGATTGAAAATTTAATTTTGTTTTTTTCTAGGTGAAAAATAATTTAAATCCCAAATCGAATGTCTGTATTCTGATCAAAGTTGCATATTCAGTCCTTATTTTATATAGTTAACAGTTCGTTTTCGATGAGTGGAAGCCGAGAAAGTCGAAAAAATCGGAAAAAATGTTTATTGCTGAAAAGTACGTAAATCTGCACACTGTGCACTTTCTATTCGTTGGTCTTAAAGGGTTGATAAACGCAATGAAGAAAATAGGAAATTTTTAATTTTCAAAATTTTATTTCTAAATTCGTTAATGATAATCTTTCAGAAATTACCATTAATATAAATTTAGATCGGTCGTACAATGTGGGAAAAATATCGCGATCTGGTGACTTAATAATTTCCTCGACTTCCGTTCTCATCGACGTCATATTCATATTCCTATATATACGATAATGCATGCGATTAGTCATTCTCTCGTCATTTATCGCTGACGATGTCACTTGAGAGGTCTGGTGGAAGGTTGGAAAAAATAAAAATAAATAAACGAATCTCATTGCCTCCGGATATCGAATTTCGTCCGAAGAGATCGATAGCTCTGCCTCACGACTATACACGTATATGTGTATATAAATTACAGATGTTCGGTTGGTTCTGATGCGGGGGCGAGGTGCAACCCCGATCAAACACCATTAAGACTCGACTTCCGGCGGACGTCGAAGCCCCTAAGTGGACCGCCATTGTATTCCCAAGTGGCGAGAGAACGACCATTGTACTCATCTCGATTCTACCTCTCTCTCTCTCTCTATCCCTTTAATATTCTCTTTCTATCTATTCCTATGCTATACTCTTCCGGCTATACATACGAGGTATCCAAGGAAAATTGGAGAGTCGAGTGACTCTCTCACAGCGATACGGTTTTGCCCAGGGAAATTTCCCGATGTGGCAATTCGTCGTTACATGCACGCAGAACTTTACAGGACTGGTAATATATGTTCGGTACGAGGAGTGTGATGGTTATTTCTATATTGGAACGAGCCTGGAAATGTTAATTTAAACTTTCTAAGCAAATTTCGCATCGGAAATTGCATCTCGCGATTCGCAAAGTGTCTCGGAGACACAAACGTCTCATTCGATTATTCACGAAATCGTGCTGTTATTTCAATGAGTACGTGAAAAAAAAAAAAAAAAAACGAAAAATAAAATGAGATTTAGATTCAATTCGATCCAAATTGTTCTTCGATCGTAAATAATTATTTCCTATTTTTTTTTTTTTTCTTGAAGTAGAAATATTTTTCGTTAAACGACGAGTGCTATATTGCGCAAAGTTATGATTCTAATTTCTCTTTTCGTCACATCTTTACGCGGTTTTCCGCCGAATCGTTGAAGAAAATAACAATAACTAAGAAGCACACGGGGATAAATATTGAGTGTCGTAAAAGGGGGAGATTATGACATCGTCATCGCCCTCTCGTGGACGATAATAAAGGACCAAATTTGCAAATATATTCCACGCCTCGTCAAAAATTTGAATCCCCCTTTCCTGCTTGCCACACGTTGAGAATAAAGAAAGAGAGAGAGAGAGAGAGAGAGAGAGAGAGAGAGAGAGAGAGAGATGAAGAACCAGGCTGGAGCCATTGATTCGCGTATCATCGTAATTTCACGGCGCGTTACCTACGCGAAATAACTTGGGGGACCTCTCACTGGGGTTTGTGTATGTGTGTTTTGGGTTAGCTCGTGCTGTTCTCGCCCAACAATATGTATATATACTTATATAGCTGACTCTCGTTTCGCGAGAGGGACCTTCGGGCTTTAAACCAAGCCACGAAATTGGTTTACTTTTGAACCCAACTCGCGAGCTTGCGACAGGAGACTGGTATATATATATATAATACATATAATGTAAAGAGAAAAATAGAAGGAGAAAAAGGACGAAAGCGATGTGAATATATTTTTTTAGAGTATGAGAGGTCTTTACTTCGTACTCCGGGGTATAAAAGCACATATTTAACAATTGTATAGTGCATATGTCAAGTTAGTAAATGATAATATTTTCTTACGATAAATAATGATCCAGATAATTGTCAAGATTTTGTAAAATTTCATTTGAGCAGGAACGTAGCTGAAATATAAAAATGTTGACCGACAAAGCATTACTAAATCTGATGGACACGCATAAATATAATGAAAAATTCATAAATATAACGATAAAATATAATGAAAAATTCCAGACGAGAACCACAAAAGGCGAGAAACAAAAGAACACGAAAGACAATTTTAATGCAGAAGAGCCAACAAAATAAGGGTATAAATAAATGAATTGATAATTGTAAAGCTTTTCGATGCTCCCAACTAGAATATACCACACCCCACTGTTTCCAGTTTCATCCGCGCGTGGCGCTGCTCTGCTATCGCGAGCTTTTTTTTCCTCGCGCGCGCGTGCAAGCTCTCCCGCGAGAGCGAACGTCCTGAATTACCGTCATCCGGGCGCGACGCTAGAAGGAAAAAAACAGAAAAAAAAAGACGGAAAAAAAGAACGCATCGAGCCTAATTTCGTTCGCTCCGAAACACACACCGCCCACACGCGACTCACGGAGTTTTCTCTCCGGTTCGCTTGCCTTCCCCGTGCCGCGGCTTTCCGTCGGGGAATTAGCCTTTTAAATTGGCTCTCACCTAAACCCGAGAGCGTTATACAGTCACCCCTGCATGCCCCCCCCCCCCCCCCAAAGCCTCCAATGTGCACTGACATCGAGTTTTTATTTTTATTTTTCATTCTCTTCGTGTGTTTTTGCGTTAAAGTAAAAAATCTCGTATATCGCAATCCTGTTTTTTTTTTTTTTCATTTTAATTTCACACACACACACACACACACACACACACACACACACGTGGGGAGGTATCGGGGAAGAGAGAAAACGAGAAAATTGTTCCGTGAGCGCGCGCGTTGCGATGTATTCCTATGAAAGAGCAACGATGCGCTGTTGGACTTTTTTTTTCGTTCGTTCAATTCGGATTTGAAAAAATAAAAATTCAGTCGACATTCCCATTTTTGTTTGGGAATCAAGAGAAATAAGGGATGAGAGAATGCGAGCGAGGCGTTTCTTCGTATACCATATTGCATCCCGAAAACGATAAAATATGTATATAGAATACAATAAAAGCGAAATTTATTGACCGTCGGATAACTATAATATGTCGCATGAATCGTTGAATACTTAATGTACCTCGTTGACATATAGTACGATGGAAAAATATGGTGTGCATTATTTTGAGGAGACTGTATATATATTCATGCAACCATACACACACACATACACACGTACAGTTGCACTTGCCAGATCGGCTACGTTGAACGATAGAACTTCTATGTGAAACGAATATCTAAATATACATTTTCCCTTTATTGTTCACGTTTTGCGCGTTTCGTGTGCTAAGGAGAATGGAAAAATTTCATTGATCACTGTGCATATCACAGGAAAAAGTGATAGGGAGAGAGAGAAAGAGAGAGAGAGAGAGAGAAAGCGAGAGAAAGAATCGGATCCCCTTGGACCAGGATAATTCTCGCGTCTTGCATACATATTTTTTTTTTTCAGTCCTGCATAGCTCGGGGGTACATGGGCATATATGTACTACGATATAAAGCTCGTAAAACCGAAATCACCGACCGGGCAATACGAAAAGATCGACTCCTGATCGGTATAGGGGGTGAATTTTATCACGCGACCCCTCTGGTATAGTCAAGGATATATCCTCGCTGGCCACACACACACACACACATACACACACACATACACACACACACACACACACACACACACACACATAAGGATCAAATCCCAAACATATTTTCGCCGAGTTAGCAAATTCTCAAACACTTTGGAAATTCCCGATCGCACAAAGCAGTCGTTTTTCTTTTCCCCTCCCGATTGAGCTGCTACATTCTTTCTGGTCAACCCAAAAATGCGATGCTGACTCTCTTGGTCCGCAAGGATACGGTCTCAGGGGGCTATACACTCTTATACACTGCTTGCCCTCTTGAAACGTCGAAGGAAAATGTCGAAAAAAGAGCTTCGAGGTCTCTTTTTTACGGGTAGTCCGAGATCAATGAACACTGTGAGCAAGTACGATATATTTACTACATATAATAAGAGAACTGGACATTTGAATAATTATAAATTCATTCGTTGTTTCTATCTTGTTATTTTTTTAAATTTTTATTCAGACAAATTTTTTTTTTACCTCGGTGACAATAAATCGGTACCATTTTACGATATTGTAACGAATGGCTCATTTTTAAATTAAATTTGTAATAATCTACAAATGTTATTTTACTCAATGGACGAATTTTATTGGAGGGTTTTTTGTTTTTTTTTAATAAGAAAAAAAAGGCTGTATGAAAAAGGAATAGGTCAGAAAGGATCGTCGATTTTGTACAAACACTTTTACAGTGTGAATCCGAACATTATATATATATTTTCACGAAATATGGATAACCAGCATGCTTGTGTATTAGTCGATTCAGTTGGTAGCCCGAGGCCAAAAGTCCCATGGGTCCCATAACGAAGTGGAAGAGAGAGAGAGAGAGAGAGAGAGAGAGAGAAAGAGATAGAGAGAGTCGAAGGGCTACGCCAGGGTGGCTTTTGCTTCAAACCATTCCCCTTCACGTACGTATACGCAACGCCCGGTATAATATACCTAAAGCTTGCTCGCGTTATCGGTCCAGCCGCACACCATATGCACACGCACACCAAGAGCTATTTTCTTTTTTTTTTCTCCTCCTATAAACCCTCCCTGCCCCCCCCCCCCCCTTAATTCTCTCAGAGATTCAACATGCGTCTCGCGCGGAGATTCAGCCCGAGCGGATAAGTGTTCTTTTTATCTTATCGCACACGGATTTAATGAAATTGTATACAAATCGTATTTTGCGATTCGATGTGCAACTGCTGTCGCCGCGATGATTTATACGAGAACCCAAAAGAGATTGATGCAATTGGGGTGAACGCTTAATGAAAATGAATTCACTCGTTGATAAAGTCAAGCTTGAAAATTATTTAAAAAAAAATATGCCATCGTATGAAAGAGTCAATAAGATTTTGGTCAATTAAACTATACCCGACTTATACTGAAGATTTCAATTTGCGTTAATAATTTGGTTTTTGTTTTTTCGATGATTCGATATAAAACGCCAAATAAAATAAAACTTTGACCAATTTGTTCAGAGAATGAAAAAAAATGTGTACCATCACAATTTCTCGACTGGAGAATCGACTCGATTAATTCCCCAGTATGTGCGTCTATCGTCGTGAAATTAAGAAAAATCGAGCGCGATACGAGAGAGTGAAAAAAGATTGAGAGTCGGAGCGCGCGCGTGAAATGGGGTAAAAAAAAGTCTACAGCGAGGACAAGGGCGGTTGTACGATATTGCGTGTATGTATCCTCTCTGGAGGGGTTGCGTCGCGCGGGAGTGAGCGCGTTCGTTGCGCTTCGCGTACTATGGTTATTTTTATTTATGAGGAAACCACCATGAAAAGAGACCTAAAGGGGGTCGCGCGAGAGAATTCAAAACCCCGCTCTGGCAAACGCATATATATATATATATATATGCGGACTGTGATGGGGGAGGCAACCGCAAAAGCATCCCCCTCGACATCCCGTACCAGCAATATGTCCGGATTTTCACAAGTTGAATTTCTCTCGCGGAGCTCTCGCGTATATGCGAATTTTCTCAATCCCGCGTGGAGTTTCACCGACACCACCTGCACGCAGTCGTATAAGCACCGGGGGTAATTGCCTTTTCCTTAAGCCCGCGAGCGTGGAGCTTGTTCAGCGATCGCGAAGCACCGTCGAAAAGCAGGAATTCGTTTTATATATATAGAGAGAAAGAGTGCTCCGGACCAGTCGAGAACGATAAAAGAAAAAACATCGCGACAGAGATTTTGTTCTCCCTAACCCCCTTTTAATATAACATGCGTACATACTACACATAAATGTATATACATAGCATATATGGGATATTTAGTTTGTTACGGAATGATATTTGACCGATGTAAAATGTTCAAGTCATTTATAATTAATTAATGAAACGTGAGAGGGGCGAGGGGGGGGGGGGGGGTGAAGCAGACACAAAGAAAAAAAGGATTCTCAAATTTTTCTTACATTCCGATGAGTATTTCTGTCGAAAAATTGCCTTTAAAATTTTTTTTTTTGCCAGATCATCGTAAGAATTCTCCTGGAAAACTATCATCGCGGCCTCTCCAATTAAAATGACAATGGAAAATAGAAGGTGCGAATAAATTCTTTGGAAGAGAAATTTTATTGTGCGCCAAGTTTATTGATTGAACCAATAGTCATTATTTTTTTGCTAAAAAAAAAAATTCAAGACTCAATTTTCTTTATCACAGCTCGTATCTCTATAACGAAACGAGGTCGAGGCATTTCGGTCTTTTAATTTTAATTATATTAAAAACGTTATGATTATATATGGTAGAGTGCATACGTCATACATGCTTGATGATAATGATTTATTGCTCGATCGTACGAGGACACTGGGCGCGATATGCATGAACATTTTTTTTATTCCCATATTCTTGACTTCGTACAATCATTTCGTATACGGTCCGCGACGAATTACGATTATATAGTGGAACGAAACTAAAGAGTAGAATAATCGAGAAAAAAACTTTGCTGGAACAACAGACGTTTTTGAAATATCTCAGAGCTTTTTTTTTTTTTTTGTTACAAGATTATCCAGGATTTTATCGAAAAGTCACGTTTTTTTACGAGAAAAATGAAAGCAAACGTATGTAGGAATTGATGGATAATTTTTTTAAAAAATAAATTAATAAATAATATAAGTAAATATTGTATCCATTTAATCATGATAAATCACTCACTTGTGCTTTGCTTCATCTCTCGTTCGTTTCTCTGTGCCTCTATGTAGCAGAAAGTTCTATACATGTATATATATGTGCACACCGCAGGAGATAATGGACTAATTAATTCGATCGTTAATTGCCCAGCGACCGCGAGCGTGTCACGGCTAATCGGTTTGAATTATTGTCCGGCGCGACTTCGAGAGATCTCTCTCGCTGCGCCGAGAGACTATTATACACACTCAAATCAGACGCGCAATATTGAAGCTACTGCATCTTATATGCGTAATACATACATGGATCTGAGAAGTCTTTACTCGATGTATATTGCTTCCCCAACAAACCACGATGAAAACCGGTCTAGTGTTTTACGAACAATTATACAGATCCTCATGTTTCTTTAAGCTTGAAATTATTTTTTGCCTCGATTCTTCATTAAAACAACAAGTATAGTAATTGATAAGTCAAAAAGGTAAAAATTTATCAAGCATTCGCACGAAATAAAATAATTAAAAATGGGAAAGAAAAAATTTATCCGCAGGGGACTGCCTGCTGGGGCTATATTTGATTTATCTCATTGTGGTCCAAATTTACGCTTATCTTTTTTTGACACTAGCACGTATTTCTCATCGAAAAATGAGTAGAACGTGAGATGTACTACAAGTTGGGCAAAATCTGAGTTTTGGCAGCAACACACCGAATAAAGAAATGGATGGATTTATCTATCTGTGGTAAATTTCTTTGAGCAAGAATAAAACTATAAGAGGGTGGTTCAAATTCGCAACAAACCGGGTATATAACGAGAAAGAAAAGTAATATAGTAGTAGAATGAGAGAGAGGTTAATAGCAGTAGAGCCAAAGAGTCGGACAGATTCGTCGGGTAATGGCCCTCGTCGAGTATGTCGAATCAAGAGATCGAGAGAGAGAGAGAGAGAGAGAGAGAGAGAGAGAGAGAGAGAGAGAGAGAGAGAGAGAGAGAGAGAGAGAGAGAGAGAGAATCAAAGAGAGCTCCCTCTGTGGCTCTCATCGTTCTCCGGGTGATCCGCGTGTAATTCGTCCGGGCGCGATATATAGCGAGAGGGGTGGTTTGTACTCTCACTTTATATATATACATAGTTTCGGTGTTCCGTATATATAAATAGTTATGTAACACATAGGAAAGGGAAGGACTGGTGTCGAGGGGGTGAGTTTCAAGCTAGAAGAGCTTCGGTGATCCCGCGAGAAACCATCTATACATATATATATATATATATATATATCGCGAGAGAGGAAACTGCGAGAGTCTCGTTGGCGGAGGGAGGTTGAAACGTCGCCATCTATCGTTCTATTTGTTAGCGGGCTTAGCAAATCACCCCAACGAGCTTACGTGATACTTGGATACGAGGGTGCTAAGCCCTGCGGCCGCCACCACTGTACCGAGCGAGAGGCAGACAGAGAAAGAGCTTTCGCTTCCACCCCATGTGACAAGCACCCACGAGGGGTGAAAATACCAGCGCTAGAATACACGCATATATATACATACATACACACACACACACAAACAGATACAGACACGATTCGTTTCATGTCTTTGTCTCACTCGTGCTCCCAAATCCCGATATCTCGGCTAATTTTCTTCTCGTTGCATCGTCCCTTCGTAATTCGAACGATGCGATTGCTGTCCGATCGTATATACGTCAGGTCTACTCTGTGTATATATATAGGCATATACGTATATTTATATACACAGAGCGAGAGCTCAGATACAAATTATACGGAAAATCCCAATCTATCCTATGGCCATGATCAATGAATTAATGAATAATATATTATGGCGTTTCCATATATTGAAGGATCACCTAATCGGAACAGAGCAATGGAATATTGACCGGGATTCAACACTTTTGTCTCCCATATAGATCCATAATTTTCAGATTATAAAAAACATTTCGTTAAATTGACAATTTTTTATTGACGAAATGAAATTATTGGTTTTTTTTACGTTGGGATATTTTGGCAAATTGAACGAATATATATATACGCTTGAATTTTATTGTAAAGCGGAGAAATTCAGACTTTCTCGTTTACGATATTGCGACCGCGTGATTGCTCTGAATTTATAAAACATTGCAACATATATCGAGACGAAAAAAAATGAGCATCTTCTCTCGGAACAATAATCTCTGGCGATAAAAAAAAAAAAAAATAAATAAATCTCTATAAAAAGAGACCAATTTCCTTTGAAATTTCCTCATATTCATTGAAACATTGATAAATCACTAAAAAAAAAAACAGGTATCCTCCGGGAAAAATCATGCCTCAAAAAAAAAAAAAAAGGCACCCCTATCCCGCGTGTATATTCGCGCGACAATCGCGCTCGTATTTTCCGATTAGAGGGCGCGGCATTCACTTATAAGCCATACCATAACACTTGTACGCCGGCATTATGAGGCTCTGCTCTGTGGCTCACGGTGCGGGGGATGTTTTTGTATTATACCATACGATATAGCAATGGCCCATTGGGGTGCGGTGCGGTTTTCGAAGCATTGGCGCGTATGTGCATTCGGTAAAATCGGAGACGCGATATGGTGGCGCGGCGAGGGTCGCTTGCTCTCCTGCGGGATATGTTTCAGGGTCGACAGATTTACGAGCACCTTGGGCACTGATTCACGTTTCCGTCGCTCGAGCTTTCCTGCCAGGGTAACTATAGAGAGAGAAAGCGATACCCAAGACCCTGAGGTGTATAGAGAGAGAGAGAGAAAAAGAGAGAGAGAGATAGAGAGAGAGAGAGAGAAAAGCTTGTGGCAAAAACTCGGTGAGCTTTGACTCTTGAACCTTCCCCACCCCCGCAATGGCCACATGTTCACTTCACATCCCTATTGTATTTTATACCACGCGCCTATACATATATGTGTACATGCATAAATATGTGAATACGTGATAGAGCGTCACGGAATTTTGAGGGCGTAAATATCATGTTATGAGCATCGGGAGAGTGTCGTGAAAATTTTATTAGCCAGATGAGAGAATTCGATGATATGAATTGTTTTGCACAGAGAAGAAAGAAAATATCTATTTCGAATCGTTTTTGAAAATGAGCTGAAAATTTTTTTTCTTTAAAAAAATGTTTATGCGGTTGTATCGATTGATTTCTTTTTCTTCTATTATTGAACTAATTGGCAGCCCCATTAGCCTGAATATTCCAGCACATCTGATCGTGGAAAGAAATGACGCTCGGGATTGACGCGATTGAGCTTTGAAAAAAAAAAGTATTTTTGTCAACGATCGAGTGTGGTCTTTTTTGCGAAATTTTCGAAATTCAATATACGAAAAAGCACGAAAACGCAAGATGGAACATTCTTTTTTCAACTAAAAATCGCAATATTCGACCCAAATTTAACGTTAAATTGTGAAAATTTCATCGAGTTTATATTCTACCTCGAGCATTGATGTGGTCATTGACTGTTTTTTTTTTTCGTTGAATCATGTTTGATGGACGACTTTGTGCGTACTATCGGAGTGAGATGGTTACAAAGTTTTTTGATTGCATTTGTGGCGAGCAAGAGAGAAGAGAGAGAGAGAGAGAGAGAGAGAGAGAGAGAGAGAGAGAGAGAGAGAGAGAGAGAGAGAGAGAGAGAGAGAGAGAGAGAGAGAGAGAGAGCTAAAGCAGGAAGAGAAAGCCACGGAGATTGTGGGTCGAGCGGATAATGAAGAGGTCTCTTTGGTCGTGCGGTATAACAAATGGATGTTTCCTCGAGGGGTGCCCGTCGGAAGGACTCTTTGCACCAGCAACCCGTGTAACATCATCATCGACCGCACAATAATAATCGTGTGTCTACTATTCACCTGAGTTTACTATGCCGATGTCTAACAAGGTGTTGGAATTTTTTTTTTTCTCCTAAAATGAACCCAGCACCACAACTTCATTGCCTCGTTGATCTCTCAATTACTGGATTAAAGTACAACTAAGGTGAAAGTAACACGACTATCGGAAAAAAATCATCAATTTTATCAAACGAAAAATATTCAAATTGATCGATTATTTTACTTCAATAATTAGGGTTTCACTCAATATTAATTATAATCCTATAAAATTTTTTTTTTTGTCA